>OZ002733.1:9238155-9654938 GCA_963924305.1 Polygonum maritimum | reverse complement strand
ATTCGAGTATACAACTTGAATATTCGACTGGATAAATATTCGAGGATGCAACTTAAATATTCTTCTATACTACTTCAATATTCGACTACACAAATGTTTGACGAAACAAACTTAATATATTCAACTATAAAACTTGAATATTCGACTATACAATATATTCGAATTTGTCATATACATGGTTGAATATCTTCTAAATTTTTTTGAATTATTTAAACATTGTTAGAATTTGTCATAATTTGAATATTCGACCTGAAACGTACAACTTATACTAGATGGATAGCATTCAAATACATCGACTTTATATTCAGTGGGTAATGAGATATATTCAAAGTTGTTGAATTCAATAATCAGATGGTAAAATTCGAAATATGTACATTGATATTCGTAAATAGCATACAACTTATACTACATGGTAATATTCAAACACATAGAGTTCATATTCAATGAATAATATTGAACATTCGAAGTTGTTGCATTCAATAATCAGACGGTAATATTCGAACTATGTACGAATATATTCAAAACACAATACTTCCAAAATCAGATCCGAAAAAAATCCCCGAAAATTATATATTTGATTTGAAAGAAGTAAGATATGGAGAGAGAAAAAAGATCCCTGAAATCAGATTTGGCATTTTAATTTTTTTATTAACTATTATATCTTTACTGTAAAATCTAGAGCGTTAGATTAGAATAAATCCAATGGTTGATAAATGTTCACCGGTTACACTCTTATAGAGTGTTTCACAAGATCCAAATTCTATAGAATAAACCTATTAAGTAGAACATTAAGATTTCACACTATCAAATTCGAGTTTGTTCTACATAGAAGTATGTCACTAAAATTAACCAATTAATCGATTCCAAATGTTTTAGCTTTCATCATACTTATCGGATTCAAATAACATATATATATATATGTGTAATTTATAAAACTTACATCATATATAAATCATTAATATTTTAAATCCATTTAAAAAAAGTCCCGGACAAGGCCCGGGTTATAACTAGTACCCTATTATTGCAATATCACTACAACAACAAGAATTCAAGAATAAATAATAGAAACCATGCGGTCGTTTTTGCTTGCAAGTTTGATCACAAAACGAAGAAAGATTATTAATGATGAGTTTTTCCCAAAAGTACAAAGATATCCTAAATAAAACGAGTAGAAGACACACGACGTTAATTAGTCAGAATAGAAAAAAGATAAACTGAGCTCTATTAATCACAATACACACTCACTTGATCACTAAACACACGCCATATTCGAATTGATTCTTAAGCTCGAGTTGCACACAATCTTTCCACAAAAATGAGGTGGTCGTACAGATCGACATGCATATAGTTCCCTTAGCTAGGCATTTCACGAGTGACTTCTTTGTTCATATAACTTCTCAAAGTAAATTGTTACAGGATCTAAAAAATTCTAAGATAAAGTTTAGTGGGCTGATAATCCAGACTTTTGGAGGTTATGCGTGTATATGATCCTATCATACAAGCTTAAAAGGGTTCCAACTCAAAATCACATGACAATGGGTGGAATAATTCCTTAAGTTGTTTTTTCGAAAGTAGGCACTATTCAACTTTTTATTCTCAAAATGGGCACTGTACAAAATAAATTCCGGAAATAGGCAGTTTCAGGTTGGGAGACGCTGGCTGGGCCAGCGTCTCCCAACCTGAAACTGCCTATTTCCGGAATTTATTTTGTACAGTGTCCATTTTGAGAATAAAAAGTTGAATAGTGCCTACTTTCGAAAAAATTTCCAGAATTTTTTGTTATATTTTTTAATGTAGGATTCTCCAATACATCGTTCGGTGGTGTTCAACATGGTGACGCAGATTGAATGATTTTTCTTGATTTGAACCCCACGGTGTATGTCAAATTGTTTGGTCAACAAGGAGATTTTCGGATCACCCTTTCAATAACCTAGATGAGGGCTAGATCAAGATCAGAAGCCAAGCTAACGGTCGGAAGATGAAAATGACAAACTGCAAGTATATGAGATGTTAAGTATTCCGGAGCAATCATTAGTGAGAGAACAATGGTTTGCGTTTTTGAGAGAACAATATATATATATGAGATTTTAAGTATTCGCCTAGTTATTAATTCCATTGATCTTCTCCCCCACTTAAATGTTTTGATCTCCCTTTAATCCAGGTAGTGTTAATGTCAATTTTTGACTACTTCAATTTGGACCTTGTTTCCATGATAACCATTTTTTGACCAACTAGTGACCATACTCTAAAAGAATAATTAGAAGTACAAAGATGACAATCCAAAGCCACTTTAGATAGATAGGTGTTTCTTTGGTTCTTATAATGAATCCAAATTTGATTTAGGTATCATGCATGATTGGCGGCGTTGATGCATGTTATGCTTACTGCAAGCTGGTAACCGTTTGATTCCTCTAGGCTCTAACGGCCAGGATCCGTCCACCAGACCACCACCGATGATTGTTTCAACTCCAACGAGTTGAACGTGAATCATGTCTTTGGCCCATACGCCATACAGAGTCGAATTGATTGAAACATCTACTTGTCCGGAATGCACATGGAAGAAACATGTAGATATTTTCTTAGGGAGGTAAATTTTAATCTGCAGTGTGTGTTTTGTTTATTGTTCTATATGCCAAGTTGATCGGATAACCAAGTTTGTATAACTGTATACAAAAGATACTTATTGTATATACCTTGAAGATATTATAGTTCATATTTCTACGTCAATTTTATCAAATAAAAAGCGAGAGAAAATTGTAATGCGATATAAGAATATTTTTCAATCATTTGCATGTAAAAAATTAACGTTTTAGATTAAGGGTGCGTTCTGCACATAAAGTGACGTAGAGATAGCTAAACCCCAAACACTTGTACTCCTATATCCTCTACGGCGTGAATACGACTTAGCCTCAAAATTAAACACTCATTTTGTTTTCAACGCGTTGGGGATCTATCTTGTCGGTTAACTTGGTTATTTCATTTACTCTCATCGTGATCTTCATCAACGGGTTTCCGGGTTTCAAGAGGATGTACATTGATGAACAAACAATCATTTCTTTTGAACAAGATCGTATTTTGATGCACCATCTAGGGGGCAACTTGTATCCTTATTGTTTTAAAAGCACATGAATAATTTGCCAAAAAACATTGACCATGCATGTCTTTTATTTTTTTCCTTTTCAAGTGAAACGATTAATGTCTTTTATTTCTCTTCATCTAACAATTCTTGTTCATTCTCATTTCTCATCTAAACGCATATTCTTAAGCCGTTTACACCCTAAATCAAAGTAATTATTAATATTCGACCAAAAAAAGTAATTATCAATAAATATATCAAAGAAATATATGATTATAGATAATAAAACTAATATTAGTCCCGTGCCTTCAAGGCACGAATTTGATGCAATTGAAAACTTAGTTTAAAGTTTATATAAAGTTGTTCAAAAGAATAGTTTGATATAAACACTTGTATTATTTTATTTTATTTGTTTTTTGTAGGGTTTATTTTTATAATGTTGTATTTTCGCTATAATATATTCTCTTAATCGAACAAAGATTTGTAAGATTATAATTTTTGTATAAGGATTGAATACTCCTAAGATTTGTAGATTTTACGGAAATTTCATGTGGTACCCTCCAGTTTAAGGCAATTTCACATGGTACCCAGCCAACTTTTAAATTTTTGTGTGGTGCCCCTCACATTTAAAAACATTTTGCCCCATGCCCACCTTGTCAATTGAAGTTAAATTTTGTTTTTTTTTGTTTTTTTTTTGTTTTTGTAAATAAACTATGTTTCTATCCAAAAACAAAAAAAAAACTAAAACTATCATTATTTTAAATAAAAAGAGTTAAAAGTTATCGAAATTTTAAAACCAAAATTTATGTTTTTATCCAAAAACAAAACAAAAACAAATAAATTTATCGTTTTTTTATAACAAAAAAAAGAGTGAAACCAAAATTTATCATTATGTTTTTATCATTATTTTAAGAGGGAATTGGGTGGGGGGTCTATTTTAGACAAATAATGAAGCAAATAGGCTCTATTCAAAAATTTTTTACTAAATGGGCTCTTAAATTGATATAAAACCCCTCTCTCCTTTTCTCCTTTCTCTCTCATCCTATTCTTTCCCAGCAGCTCTCCCTCTCCCTCTCCCTCTTTCCTCTTCCCCTCCCTCTTCTCATCTCTCCTCTTTTCTGTTCGTCCATATATAACGGTGATAAGGCCGTTGTGACCAACTTTTCGAGGGTGAGCGACGAGGTGGCCGACGAGGATACCCGAGCTTGGAGGCCGACGAGGCGAAGAGGTGGCCGACAAGGCGGCTGACGAGGCGACGAGGTGGCCAACGGGGTGTTTCAAGGTATGTATACCAACTCTAGATCTAGATCTAGTTTTTTTTAGATTTTTTAGATCTAGGGTTTTTTTGAAAGTTCAAGATCTATAAATTCTAAATTTAGGGTTTTTTGAAAGTTTTAGATCTAGGGTTTTTTGAAAGTTTCTAAATCTAAAATTCTAGATCTAGATCTACGGGGCTGTCATCGGGGGTTTCATCGGTGTTTCTTGATCATAGATCTAGATCTATGATTTTTTTTAGATCTAATGTCAAAATCTGTATGTGGTGACAAGTTTTTAGGTTGGTAACATAATCTGTAGCAATGACATGTTGAATGTAACCAAGTTTTCTTTGTGGTGACAAAATCTGTACGCGATTTAGGGTTTTCTGTGTTTGTCACCAAGTTTTGATCGCAATCTAGGGTTTTCTGTTTTACAGTTTGGTGACAAAATCTGTACGCGGTGACATGTTGAATGTAAGCAATTTTTCTTTGCGGTGACAAGATCTGTACGTGATCTAGGTTTTTCTGTTTTGTCACCAAGTTTTGTGTGTGGTCTAGGGTTTTCTGTTTTCCAGTTTGGTGACAAAATCTGTACGCGGTGACATGTTGAATGTAATTCAGTTTTTTATGCGGTGACAAAATCTGTATGCGGTTCTCTGTTTAGTTTAACATGTCACCACATTTTGTGCTTGGTGACAGCTTTGATTGCTAGGTGATGATAAGTTTTTATATATTACTTTTAATTATAGCCTATTAGCTCAAATGGTAGAGCAACGTGCCTAGCATACGATAATGTGGGTTCGAATCCCACATAGGCTTACTAATAAATTTTGATGACAAATTTGAGTGCAATTTGGGGGTGGTTCTAGGTAAGGTGACAAGTTTTTGTACGTGATGAACAAATTAGAGTGCAATATTGGTGATACTAGTTTGAGAGGTGACAAGTTGTAAACGCGATGACAAGGTTTTGTATGGGGGGGGGGTTGTACGCGGTGACAAGGTTTTGTATGGGGGAGGGGAATTTTTTGTACGCGGTGACAAGTTCATATACGTTAACATGTTTGGTGGTGACAGGTTTGGGTGTGATGACGTCATGTTCTGGCATGTTTTTGTAGTTGTCACCAAAAATGCCTATTTACCTCATTATTTCATCGCATGGTCCATTTGCTTCATTGTTGTCACCATTTGCGTCCAGTTACCCAAAACCCTCTTATTTTAAAACCAAAATTTTGAAGAGAAGAGTTGATAAGAAAGAGTGAAAACAAAAATTTATCATTATGTTTTTATCAGTATTTTAAAACCAATGTTTATGATTTTATCCAAAAACAAAAACAAAAAATATTAAATTATCATTACTTTATAACAAAAAAAGAGTGAAAGTTATCATTATTTTAAAACCAAAATTTATCTTTTTATCCAAAAACATAAACAAAAAAAAAACTTTCAATTAACAAAATGATAACAAAAAAACAAAATTATCATTAGAAAAAAATTGATAAGAAAGAGTGAAGACTTATCATTATTTTAAAATCAAAATTTATGTTTTTATCCAAAAACAAAAACAAATAAAATATAATTTTTTACTTTCAAGAAGGCATGGGGCAAAATTTGTTTAAATGTGTGGGGCACCACACAAAAATGTTAAACTAGTTGGGTACCGTGTGAAATTGTCTTAAACTGGAGACGAAAATGAGTACATGGGCTATGGGCAACCAAAAATGAAGCAAATAGGCTACAAGGAAAAAAAATGAGCCCTCATAGGCTTTTTTCCAATTTTGCCCCTACCTTTTTTTTAAATTTACAAGATGACGTCATCAATGGCATATGATGACGTCAGCACCCCTCACCACTATCAGCGTTGACCGGCGTTGACCAGTTGTTGACTGGCATTGACCGCCTTGTCATTAGTGATGACAAGTAACTTGTCATCAGATGACACGTTACTTGTCATCAGTCCACGTACAAAAACTTGTCATTTCGTTCACGTACTTGTAACATACCCCTCCCACACGGGAACTGGGCTGTCAGGTCCGCAGCCCAATACACTCCAACCCATCACCTAAGAGGCCCCAACACACTTGGTTGACATATCTCTCCCATGTGGGAAGTTATGCCAAAGGTCATGGGTTCGAGGACCCATGGCAACAACCTACCTATTTGGGGCTTGGGGCCTCTTAGGTGATGGGTTGGAGTGTATTGGGCTGCGGACCTGACAGCCCAGTTCCCGTGTAGGAGGGGTATGTTACAGTACTCAACTTGTCATCAGATGACAAGTTGAGGTAAAACCCATCATTCACGCAAAAAACTTGTCATCGGTGATGACCAGTTACGAAATTGACCTATGTGGGATTTGAACCCACATTATTGTGCATCAAGCACATTGCTCTACCATTTGAGCTA
Source organism: Polygonum maritimum (assembly GCA_963924305.1). NCBI lineage: Eukaryota > Viridiplantae > Streptophyta > Magnoliopsida > Caryophyllales > Polygonaceae > Polygonum > Polygonum maritimum. Next base: position 9,648,206 of record OZ002733.1, on the reverse strand, counting down.
ATAGGCCATAATTATAAGTACTATATATACAAATCTAACATACCCAAACCCATAAAATCATCCCAAAAATATTATAACAGACCTGTCATCCATAAAACAACTTGTCATCTCCAAAACACATTAAAAACAGGCTTGTCATCGCCAGAACCCATGGAAACAGACTTGTCATCACCCAGCACCATAAAAACAACTTGTCATCACCCAGAACCTTAAAACACACTTGTCATCAGTCAGATCCGTAGAACACACTTAAATTGCTCAAAACTCATAAAAAATCACTTGTCATCACCATAAATCATAAAATCGCCCCTAAAACCCTAAAATGGACTTGTCATCCAAAAAACCCACAAGCTCAAAACCCCTATACCCACAACAAAACTTGTCATCACTTAAATCCGAAACACAAACTTGTCATCCAAAAAATCCAAAAACATACCTAAACCCATAAAATCATCCGAAAAACCTTAAAACAACCCTGTCATCACCCTCAGAACCGTAAAACAACTTGTCATCACCAAAATACATTAAAAACGGACTTGTCATCGCCAAAACCCATAAAAACGAACTTGTCATCACCCAGAACCATATAAAACAACTTGTCATCACCTAGAACCTTAAAACGCACTTGTCATCAGTCAGATCCGTAGAACAAACTTAAATTGCTCAAAACTCATAAAAAATAACTTGTCATCACCCCCAAACATAAAATCGTCTCAAAAACCCTAAAATCAACTTGTCATCCGAAAAACCCACAAACTCAAAAACCCTAAACCCACACAAAATTTGTCATCACTTAAATCCGAAAAACAAACTTGTCATCCAAAAACTCAAAAAACCTCAAAATCCAAAAACCCAAAAACCCAACCGGTTGGATCCGGCTCGTACGAGCCTAGATCCGGCTCGTACGAGCCCAGATCCGGCTAGATCCCACTCATACGAGCCCGGATCCGGCTAGATCCCGCTTATACGAGCCCGGATCCGGCTAGATCCCGCTCGCACGAGCCCGGATCCGGCTAGATCCGGCTTGTACGAGCCCGGATCCGGCTCATACGAGCCCAAATCCGGGAGAGAGGGAGGAGAGGGAGAGAAGGAGAGGGCGACGAACCTAAAATTGACGGCGGGCGGTGGCGGAGACGGCGGGCGGAGACGGCGTTGGCGGCGGGCGGCGGGTGGTGGCGGTGGTCGGAGAAATTGGAAGAGGAAGAAGAAAGAAAATGGAGAGGAGAGGGAGGGAGAGATGGAGAGGGAGAAGGAGAGAGGGGAGAGAGGAGAGAGGAAGGAAAGAGAAAAAATGAGGGGAAGGAGAGAGAAAAGGGAGAGAGGTAGGGTTTTTATATTGGGGGATATAGCCTACTTACTTCATTTTTTTTAACCGAGCCTAACCTCCACAAAATCACCCCCAAAACACCCTCCTCACCCCAATCCCTCTAAACTGGAGGGTACCACGGATTTTATTTGAATGTTTATGGATTAGAATTTTAATTATATATTTTATTGGAGTTGACATATGTTTTTCTATATTATTATTTTAATATCGAATATAGTATATAGTAAGATTTATTAACTATATATCTTTAAGGAAAATTTATAGATACAATTTTAATAATATATATTCTTTCATATTTTATACATGTGGGGTTTACAACCAAAATTAACCAATTAAATTGTTTAACAAAAATGGGTGATGTGTCCAATGAGAAGTTGACACGCGTCATACTAAATATTATTTTTAACCTCCGCTTTAGTATATAGTTACGATAGTTATGAAATTATGAACTTTCAACCGTCATTTTTGTAATGAATACAAAATATTGAAATCATACGGGTCTCATAACTTGTTCGCACGAGTAAACAATATATCGACGATAAAAAAAAACAACAAATAAAGAGGGTTAATGGTCTAAAACTATACCATATAGTGTGACTTTTTTTTTTCTTCTCTCGGGACACCTTTTTCACAAAAGAGCTAAGTGTTCAAATTTTTTGTAACGTAAAGATCATATCTAAGATAATATAGGGACAAAAGTTGTAACACATCAATCAAACATACACATAAACACAAGTTGGGACTGCACAACGGATCCAGCAAAAGCTTTGACAGTACTAGACTGAAACCCTTGCGTGGTGAAGTTAATTCATAGGGCTGGGGAGATTAGAGGACAAGAAGAGAAGGGAAAATATAATGTTTTAAGTGGATTGGGTGATAGAAATTGGGACAAGTTGTTGTGTTACTTGTGTAGCAAGTGGATGAAAATAGGGCAGAATAGACCCCCGTACTTAAAATTTTTTTTCCCTTGGACCCTTGTACAAAAAAATGTTTTATTAGACCCCTATACTGCCCGCGCTTTGACCTATTGAACCCTTCATTAAATTCTCGCCAGTAAGTGAGTTTGACGCGCGGCCACGTGTCATACTAATTGCCAAGTCAGTGCCACATAATGCCAACTAATATCCAAATAATGCCATTTACTAATCGTATTTATTTTCAAAAAATTTAATAAAAATTTAAAAGCTTATAAAATTACTCTAAAATTACTCCCAGTTATATCCACTCCTTGTGGCACCTAATTCCTCAACTTGCCCCCAATTTCAATCTTCTCATGGCTGAAGTGAATGTGATTGAAGCCCTAGAATCTGCTTGTTCTTCTCCAATGTATTCTCCGCCAAGACCAAATCCGAACCCGAACCCTCTTCAGATTCCTCGGAGCCAACCAAACCCCCAAAATCCAGCCAAAACCCTTGGAAATTCCGAGCCCACCAAACGGCCCCCAAGAGAAGCCGTTGATCGGCCGTGCAATTGAGGCTCCGGCGAGTGCGCCCGTCGTTGCAGAGGTCTCAAGGTCGCCCAGAAGAAGAGAAGAAGAATGCGGAGGAGGCAGAGGACTCGGATAGGTGCGCGAGGGGGCTGGTGGACGACCGCCGTGGTGGCTGTCGGGGCTGGCCAGCGGAAAGAAAGTCGGGGCCGCAGATCTGGGCGAGAGAGGTTCGTCGAGAGGGTGAGAGGGTTCTGAGGTCGCCGGCATCGGACATCGGTTGTCTCCGATCCAAATCCAAAAACCAAAATAAAAGTTCAGATCTAGATGGAGTAATAAAGACGAAGAAAAATTCTGTACAAATAATCAATTTCTGAGGTCGCCGGCATCGAACATCGGACATCGGTTGTCTCCGGCAAGTTCTGTACAAATCAATTTCGTCAATAAAGAACTTTCAATACGAGGAACTCTACTCCACTAACGAATAAATATTTTTATTCATCATATTTGTATGAGATTGACCAATAAATATTTTTTTATTTATTTGTATGAGGAAATCGCTTAGAGCAAATATTTGTATGCAAAGGATATTTTTTTTTATTTTTGATCCATAGAAGAAAGAACAAAACCCCACTAACGCGTTTAACCCGCATCTGTAAATCACGCACAATGTCACGCAAGCAAAAATGTTCAATAGGTAAAATTGGGGGCAGTATAGGGGTCTAATAGAACATTTTTTTGTACAGGGATCCAAGGGGAAAAAAGTTATAAGTACGGGGTCTGTTAATGTATTAAGCCGATGAAAATAACTTGAAGATTTGCAACAAATCGATCTCATAGAAGAAACAAGTGAAAAAAAGGAAAATCTATTGGATTTATCAATCAATTTGCTTACAATACCGTCCGAAACAAATTGCATTTCACATTCCCGGCTTTCTGATATCATCACCAAACACAAAATTTCTTCAACGAAAAAATCCAAACACAAAACGAAAGTCGTGGTAGAAACGAAACCCTAAAGCGTACGCCTCCTTAGTTCAGGATTAGCTGGATGTCACTGTAATATTCGCCTTGTGTCGTGGCCAAATAATTAACCCATCTGTATTTTCATTCATTTATCAATAATTCAATTTCTAACAAATTAATTAAACTCCGTTTGGGAAAACAAAATAAATGAAACAGCGTTGAAAGCCCACTCTCACCACCGTTCTCACCCGCCACAGCTTGTAGCGCAACTTCCCACGGAGCTTCTTCGATCGTGTACTACTAGTCCACTACTACTGTCTCATTTGGTGGAGTGAGATCGATGGTCGCCGATTCCGCGTTCTGAAAGCAAAGACGGATCTCCGATTTCAGGGGAATCACAACATCTAAAATCGCAAGCAAAAAATATAGGGAAATGCAGCCGACAAAGGGCCAACGCTCAAGATCTTCCAAGCCCATGACAATCCACGGCTTTGCTCAGTCGGGTGATCTCGCCGGATTCAAGAACCTGCTCAATGACAACCCTTCCCTACTCAATGAACGCAATCCCGTTGTACGATCTCTTCTCCTTCTTTCTCTTGTTCTTCTTTTCTTTGAATTGGGCCTGGGGAGAATCGGCTGGCTGGAAACCCTAACATTTCTCTGTATTGATTTGTGGGTTTTGAATCTTGCTTTCTGAGTTTTTTTTTCTTGTTATAAACTGTATGATGTTTTTTTGCCCAATTTCGCGCTGGTCGTTGCTTTTCATTCTAGATTTCGGTTGCTAGGGATTTCATTGCCATTGCTTGTCAAGTGTGAAACACTGAAGATGCTCAGTGACCAATTTGCGAAATAATCTTGGGTAGAAGGCACTCGATTACGCTCGATACGAGGTGTTACCTGACCTAGAAATCAACTAATAATGTAGGAGAATCTTTATTTCATTGCATTGTTTGTGTGGGGATTGGGATAAGGGGAACCTCTACATTGATCAAATAGGAGTTTTCTTTTTATGGAGTTTAGGAGTTTGTGATTCTTTTCCTGAATTGTATTTTGGTTTGTGCTATTTGCGTCTTGTTTTCCGTTCATATATTTGATGCATGAATGGATTATAAAGAATGGGAGTTTCAAGTGCGATCTTGGTCTTGCATGCTTTGTCTGGCTCATAATTCATTGAAAAGGAGGGTCGATTCTTTGAATCCAAAGAAGTGGATTATTTAATATGATGAGAGGTTATCATTTGCTAATTAGAACTGACAAAATCTAGGAAAGTTGGAGGCACAACTTTGTTTGTCATGAGATACAATTGCAGAAGCTGGAGTAGATATGTAGCTAATTGTATCATCTGCATAGTCCAAGGGTTGCCTTCTAATAGACATGGGATGCCACAAGCATCTTTCCAACTTCAAACTTCCACTGAACTCTCATAAATTTCAATTGCAGATGGTGCAGACTCCCCTTCATGTTGCAGCTGGCTACAACAATGTCAAGATTGTAAAGCTTCTCCTGGATTGGACAGGGCCTGAGAAGGTCGAATTGGAAGCAAAGAATATGGTATACTATTCTATTCATTACTTTTTTTAAAAAAAACCAACAACTTTGATCATGCAAACTAATGTTAGCACATTGTATTCAGTATGGAGAAACTCCATTGCACATGGCAGCAAAGAATGGCTGTAATGAAGCTGCAGAGCTGCTGCTTTCTCATGGTGCCTTTGTGGAGGCAAAAGCAAATGTATGTGTGTTATTTTATCATGTCGGTCTTTTACATTTGAATCTGTCAATTCATGATTTTACAAGTCTTCTGTTGTCATTTATTTGGTCTCCGTGCAGAATGGAATGACACCCTTGCACCTTGGTGTCTGGTACTCAATCAGATCAGAAGACTGCTCAACTGTGAAGACATTGCTCGAGCACAATGCTGATTGCAGTGCTAAAGATGATGTGAGTTAGTGTAGTAATCGGTCTTTTCACTGACTAGTATATGCTATCTGAGAACACATTCTCAATATTTGTCATATGTGGTCTTACTTCTTAGGATGGCACTACTCCTATAGATCACATATCCTCTAGGCCAGGAAGTGAGAAGTTAAGATCCCTACTCAAATTTTACCTGGAGGAGCAGAGGAAGCGTAAAGCCATTGAAGCTTGTAGTGAGACCAAAGCTAAGATGGAGCAACTTGAAAATGAACTGCTGAAGATTGTGGGTCTGAATGATCTGAAGTTGCAGTTGAGAAAATGGGCTAGGGGAATGCTTTTGGATGAAAGGCGTAGAGTGCTTGGACTCAAAGTTGGTCCTAGAAGGCCACCACACATGGCGTTTCTTGGCAACCCTGGGACAGGTAGTATCTCATTCATCTTGGTTTTCTCCATCATTATTAATTTTGTGCTTCACCTATTTTGGCTATATTATTTTCCAAACCCCTACAACTTGAATCTTGATCTATTTTTTACTGTATTTGTTTGAATGTTGAACCAACTTGATTTTGAAGTAATCATTTGTAATTCTTGATCTCTTTTGAGTTGAAACAGAAGAGTTATATCAATGAGGGGACATGACATCTGTAGTTGTTATATAGCCAATTTATAAATTATGGTTGGGCTGAACACTTTGCAGCAGCAGTTATTTCTATAGACATGTATGCATGATTAGGCAGAAATCATACTTATTATGTATACATACTCTATATTTTCTTTTTAAAATTTCTGCACATAAAGAGTTTATGTATAGACTTTGCATCCTGATGACCAGCAAAGATATCTCTTATTATAGTTGAGTTTATTATGGTTAAACAAATACTTATGAGTTAGGTGTGATGGTTTACACAGGTAAGACTATGGTAGCTCGAATTCTTGGAAAATTGCTCCATATGGTGGGAATTTTGCCAACTGAGAAGGTAACTGAAGTTCAAAGGACAGATCTTGTTGGTGAATTTGTTGGTCATACTGGACCAAAGACGAGGAGAGTGGTAATACTAATAAATTCAACCCTGCTATTTTTCTTTTGAATCTTCAAATTCGTCTAATTCATCATATTGATCCTAGACTAATCACCAAATCTTCATTTCTAGCTGAAAGAAGCAGAGGGAGGAATTCTTTTTGTGGATGAAGCCTACCGTCTAATACCAATGCAGAAGTCAGATGACAAGGACTATGGAATAGAAGCCTTGGAGGAGATCATGTCAATCATGGACAGCGGAAAGATAGTCGTCATATTTGCGGGTTATAATGAACCGATGCAGCGTGTCATTTGCTCCAACGAGGGTTTCAGCAGGAGGGTAACCAAGTTTTTCCATTTTGAGGATTTCTGTTGCCAGGATTTGGCCAAGATTACCCATCTCAAGATGAATGATCAGGTGGAATCTAGCCTACTGTATGGGTTTAAGCTCCACGTTTCGTGTACGGTTGATGAGGTCACATCTCTGATCGAGAAGGAGACCACAGAGAAGATAAGGCAAGAGATGAATGGTGGTTTGATTGAACCTATGTTGGTTAATGCCAGGGAGAATCTGGATCTTAGGCTTAGCTTTGATTGTATGGACTCAGATGAGTTGGTTACTATCACGTTAGAGGATTTAGAGGCCGGTCTTCGGCTGCTATCGCAGTGAGTTGCTGGGTCTGTGGCGTGTGTAACGGCAGAAATAAAACCTCATTCTTTTTGGTTACAGAATTAATTTAGGCTGTTTCTCCCAGGATTGAGATATAGGGGAAGCAAATTCTTGTGGTATTGGATATTTGTTCTTAAAACAATTTAATTGGTTTACGTGTATGACATGTAATTCAGAAGTAAGGTTGTTTGTGGAGTGGAAGGTGTAAACTCTTATTGTTCCTACCTATCCTATAATGGACACTACATATAATTGATTCATTGAACTACAAATGTGTCTGTTGGCATAGAGATGTTATTCTTCTTATTTAGTGTTTACAGTTAATTACAGATAGAGGGTAAGAATGTAAGATACCCTAGCTAGTGTGATGCATTTTGTGTCGATTTGAAAATCCTGGTTCAATTATTTTGTTGATTTGAAGATCCTTGGGATTGTAGAAAGAATCGAAGATTTGAAAGTAGGCAAAAACATAGAGCCTTGGATTCTTTTTACGATTAAATATTTACAGGATTGATTGATTTGCCTCGGATTCGTAGTTTCCCTTCCATTGCATTGCCTTTTAAAGTTGAAAATATAATAGTCCATTGTTTACTCTTTCACACCAATATATCTTCACTTGTCTAATACGCAATGTTTATGGCTACTCTTAAATTATGAAGTGAAACAAGATATGTCCACAATTCAAATCAGAGTTCAGTTTTCCCACCAAATGAAATGTGATAAATGGGCAACACTGCAATTGAAGGCATGCAGAGATAACACATGCAAAAAACAACGTACAAGATACGTACTTAATATAAAACCCTTCTTTTTTATGGAGGGGGGATTCAATTAGCATTGGATTCTTAGCCAAAGGAAAACTCTTTAAATTTGAATCATATCTCACACGTTGCAACCCCTCTGACCAGTCCAATTCCACCCTTTTTTTTGGTCGAACAATTCCACCCTTTAATTACGTTCACTTTGGTCTATTGTCAAAATGTAACAAGCTTTTGCCATACATAACACTCAAAAGACAATAATCCATTATTATCCCTGTATTTGGCCGTTAGCACCTTCTAAAGTTTCCATGAAAGGCACAAACAAAGTTACTTCCTTTTCCTTCCTTTTGCTGCTTTCGAGACTGTTAGAACTAATTAGAGCACCACCAATGAACGAGGACGATAGACTCGGTGACCCCCCTTTTATAAGCAAACGCAAAACTCAGAGTCCAAACAGGGCCTTGCCGAATCATTCAAAGGAGCGTTTGTGTGCTCAAAAAATGCAAGTACAAAAGAAAGCAATGCCTTAAATGAACTTTGTTGGTTTGCACACATATTCACTTTCAGCTAGCATGAAGCAAGCAATGTTGGTAAGAAGCCACATTTGCACTGCAAAAAGGTTCTTTCGGAGAACGATGGAGAGCTTCAAGTCGTTCCTGTCCAAAGCAGACGGTTCCTCCAACTCCTACCGAAAGCTGCCCAAGAGAACCAAGCGGAGGATCATCGCACAAGCGTGTCAAGAAAGTGATGGCAGTGGAACGAGACTAAAGAAAGCCGTTCCGAAGAGGAACAAGGCAGCCCATCATCATCATCATCAAGACATGGAGTTGTGTAAGAAGGAATTGAGGATGAGAATGGTGGCGAAGAGGTTGAAGGAGATGGAGATGGTGGACAAGAGCAACGTCGATCATCTGCTGGATATTGAAGAGGTTTTCCATTACTATTCTCGACTCACTTGCCCTGTCTATCTGGATATTGTCGACCGGTTCTTCACTGAGTTGCAAGCTGAGTTTCTCGGCGGTGAGCAGCACTTGAAGTTTGATCTTGCGCAAGGGTCAACTTGAACTAGATTTTGGCTCTCACAATATATTGTTGCTAGCTTGTACTTGGTTTCACATGCTTGCTAGCTTGTAGCACGCTATTGCTACTTGTAGCCAATGGAGTGCATAAGTTGGTGTGAAAGCATCATAGGTTTGATTTGTCTTTGCATTATATTTGATCTATGTTTCATCCAAAATAAAACGCTTAGTTCATACTGAATATTGCTCGATCGGAACGGTTGTTCGTCATTAGAATGCACACACTCGGAACGGTTGTGCCTTCAAGTCACGGGACTGGTACTCCTTACAATGCTATTGCTGAAGATCGGTAGGATGCATGCATGTCCACCAAAAACTAGTAAGGGAGGGGTGGTGCAATCTTAACATTATTCAATAATAATAAATTGTATTAAACATATTACATAAATATTATCCTACGGGTCCTATTACATAAATATTATCCCACGGGTCCTATTAGAGACATCCTAGACATATTTAGTTCCCAACAATTCATAAAAATCATGATTTAATTAAAAAGAAATTATGCATGTATGAAAACATAATGAAAAGAATCAAAACCACTTGCCTTAAAATCGAAGTTGACTAAGATTGACTCATAAAAGAAGGATTAACGTAGATGTACCGAATGTTTGTTAACGAACGGGTGCGTAAAGAAAAGAAATTCCAAATAAAATAACTTTAATAAAGTGGCAAAAATACTCATTTCATAACTTTAATAACTTCAACGAACGGGGTCTGATCAATTTCCTTCAATGAGTTGAGGGAGTTCATAGACCAGGCTTTTCATAACATTTTATGGTATCGAATTCCGTTGAGATACGAGGAAGTTATGACTTTTTGAAAATTTTGATCCAAGGTTGAAGGTGGATAGCAAATGGATTGATCCATTTACCTAAAATTACACAAGCAACTCCTTCACTTTTATAAAGTGGCAAAAAAAACTCATTTCATTACACATTACCATTTTAAGATCGACAGAAGAATTATAAATTTAAAAGTTTTTAAAAACCTTTTAAAATAATATTATTAATTCAAAACATTGTTACTGGAAAAATATTTAATTGCTATTATTTATTAAATTGTATGGATACAATTCTCGGCCTTTTGAGTATGCTTCATTGTCGTTTTTATTCATAACAAAACCGTACCACATCTTGCTTAATAAAACGACACGATTAAAAATTATAACTCTTTAATTTTATTAAACCAATAAATGAGGGTTGTTGCCAATATATATCTTCGGCATGACCGTGTCGGCGTATATGCCCCGAGAGTCAGGAAGAGGTATATGCCCACTGCCCAGTATATATCTTCGTTCTTTTTTTTGGTCAAGAGTATACATCTTCGTTGACTCTAACAGAGTGTCAAACTGTACTACGTCAACTAAAAAGATTGCCGGTTTATTAATACCAACAAAAAGTAAGCTTCATCTTAAAATCTAAATAACCCACCACACTTATATAATATAAACCTATTTTATGCAAGTTTTCGATGTGAGCGGGACCATTATATGTAAGTGCAATAGTACGTGCAAATTATTATGTATCTTGAAGGGGGGCTGCATGCATTACCCCGATGGATACATGAACTGATGAACCCATCTTTGTTTTGGTCGAAACATGAACCCCATCTATCGGGATCGACGACATACTACAATTGATACAATGATACTGGCTCCATGGTCGAAACACGTACGTATTCTTTCATGGAGTTAGCTAGTACAATGTACATATACTACACTCCATTTACCGTTGTTCTTTGATCGCACTATTCTACCGAGGGCATGCATATATACATGATCTTTCACAGTCAAGAAATAATAATATTAGCTAGTACGTATGTATTGTAGGCATGCATAGATTTACAAAAATTTAATTGGTCCAAGACTAAAGTGTATAGTATGGAGGCTAGGCATCGAGCACTTGCAATGTACACACTCATGTAGTCATGTGTACTTGCTGCCAGCCGCGCGTTCTACGTTTGCTTTTAAGCCTTTCCAATAGCACATGCAAATTCTGGACCACTTAAGTTTGTAATTACTATATATCTCCTTAACCCAGTACAATTATCGATAATTCTACCGAAAAAAGTATAATCATCGATGGAGTCAGTGTATCAATTATCATCAAGATATTCTCTTGGACAAATAAGTGCACACATGTTATTCCTCACTTTGTTACTATGTGTGCCCTTACGTACTGAGCTTAATTTAGTTTTAGCCTCTAGCTCGATTCAATTCATTTAACTTCTCCTTACATTCATTTTTTTTTGTCGAAGGAGAGACGGTAATCTCCGTACCCGCGAGGGGCGTTTTAACTGCTCCTTACATTCATTCATTTAACTAATTCCTTGAATTTAGACTCTAGCTCGATTCAATTGTAGTGAGAAATGAGCTGGACATTACTCTTCTCATTCTCTAGTTTTTGATGCATGTATTATTAACGTACACTACCATAACTTGTTCATGCTAGTAAGTTTTGTACATAATATAAAGTTGGATGTACAAGATAATCAACCATCTCACTTGGATGAAGATAGACAACTCGATTGGCCACATTAATTGATCTATCCCTCCTTGACTACGACATACTGATGTTCCAAGATAATGTATATTATGTAACCAAGGAGAAACTAATCAGGAACATAGGGTAATCTATACTACTCTTATTTTTGTCCCCAAAGGGGGTCAAATACATGGAGCTGCTTTCAATTAGCCCCCCCTTATTTATTCTCCTGCTGGGCAAGATCATCTTCTATACTCCCATGTTCCGTTACTAATTCATAGAGGCCTGTGGCATTCCCCCTACCCCATTACTGATTGCAGACCCCTTCCCATTCCCTATTCAATTCCATGAAGGTTGCATTCTGTTGGTCTTCCTCTTTCTAAATTCAACCTTGAGCCTCTATATAAGGGCCTTCCCTCTTTCTGAACTCAAGGTGGCAGGCCCGCCCTCGCCGGCTTCCCCGGATCTGGCGCCCCGACTCCAACCTCGCTCGCACGGTTGCACCTCCTCCTTCCACGGCTTCTCCGCCAAACCCTCGCCCCTCCCGACCTCGCACGGTCTGCTCCGTCGTTCGCAGATCCTCGCTCGTCGTGGCCCCTGGTTCCGCCGCTACCTGTCTTGGCTCGTGTCAAACGCCGCCGCCAGAGCTCAAAAACCCTAGATCTAGGTCGCGAAACCAGCCCCTGTTCGTTCCAGCAAACCTCGCACCACGTTCTCATCACCACCTCACCGTCGCACCCTCGCCCACATCATCGGTGTATCACCTTCTGCCTCCGCGCCTCACCCGCCGACCACCACACCTCCATCGCCGGCGACTTTCCCCGTGCCACAATCTGTACTGGGAGCAGACAATGTTCAAAGGGGAAAAAAAAAGTGGGCCAAATACAATTCATTGATTTCGATTTATGATGATTTCCAAAGGATGTTAAAACAAATTGAAAGACAATGTTCAAAGAGGAATCAGATTGTAATATTCAAAGGGGAAAAAAAAAAGTCAAAACAAATTGAAAAAAAGAAAGACAATGTTCTTGCTCAAAATATGTTAATCGTTTATCTCACTGATCATTCTTCTTTCTTTTTTCCCCTATAGGCAAACAGTGGGCCAAATACAAATAGATGTAAGGTGATAAGTTGATCTATAATCATCTTATAAGTTGTAATATAAGTTGATCATATTATAAATGGAGGTATGATCACTTTTGCTGATTTTTATTAATTTTAATGTTGATTGAACTTTTCAGGTCATTCATTCGAGAAATATATGATGGACAATTGTTTGTAAAATTGAAGAAAGGCTTGAACCTTCCCGCAATGGATCCATGGGTTGGTGTTCTTTAGTTTGATTAATTTAATTTTTAATATTTGCGCCTTACTACTGCAAGCGTGATTGTACCTGTGCACCTATTGCTTTGGCCGCTATGGAACTGTTTATAACAAACAATGATATGAACTGCTGCTTGCTTTTTATGTTATTGTGGTACATTTGCATTAATGTTACAAGTTGCTTCTATGTTTTTTTTTCCTGCGTTTTGCAATTTAAAGACGCTTTTGGTTAAATGATGTGCTTATCTTAAACAGGAAAACATTACTTGGTAAACAACTTAAAATGGCCCTAATCTAAGTGCATCTTTCGAAGTGAGACAAGTGAATGAAATTGAGTGGAATTGTTTCTTAAGATATTTATATTTTAACACAATTATAATGATCGAGATGTTGAATATTTTGATCCTAGACAAAGTTTATACAAATTATAATAGTAAATGGGACATAATGACATTTAAAGTAGTATTAATATGAAATAAAGTTTTTTAAGCATGATTATAAGAATTTTAAAAATTGACTTTAGTTAATCAATTTTTAAAACTTTTCATACACTTAAAATTGTACGTAAGACTAAGATTTATAATCGGATTTATTAAATTCATATTTTTATCTTTTTAATATAAACATTAAAGTTTTAAAAATATTATAAAGAAATACTAAAAAGAAAATTCATATGTTTCTTTACATTTTGGTCCGTCTATGGGATGGGATATGAATATCATATACCAAGAATTTCTAATATTTTTCTAGCTGCTGCGATTTCACCTGTCCAGCGGACCGGGAGGCAAGATTGCTAGTTAGAACTAGAAATATGTCTCATTAATTCTGCGATGTATATTAATTCATTTGTATATATACTAATTAAATAACCGGCCGGCCACATTGGCTCCAATTTCCTAGCATAGAAAAACTTGCATACGAACATATATCATCTGCGAATTATATAAGATACAATATAATGCTTGCCGTTCACGTACTTTAATTAAGAAGAAGGTTGATAATACTCCTAATCACTTGACGATGATTAAGAAGCTAGGACAAAGTAGCATTAGGAGTCCCCATAACCGGGGTCTGATCATCAGCATTGATCCAAATGGAGTGGATGTCCTCTGCAATCTTCTGAGCATCATGCGACAGCCCCAAAATGGCGCGCCTCGTGAACCCGGCTGCGTACAGTCCGTTCTCTCCCTTCCATCCGTTTGGAAACGGCTTCACCGGAAAACCATCCTCCTTGGAAAACATCTCGCTTCCCTGCAATATTAATCAGTGCACGTACATGCCCATGTCACTATACATGCCACCCACATTAATAAACTCAATATATGATATGCATACGGGTACGTACCTTCAACCAGGAGGGTACATTGCTCTTGAATCCAGTAGCAAACAGGATGGCGTCGAAACTCTCCACCCTACCATCCACGAACTTCACACCATCCTCAAGCACCCTTGTTATCCCGGGGAAAATCTACGCCACATGATCCAGCAAATGATTAAAACCGTTTTAAGTTTTCGTGCATCTTAATTAGTACTAATTTCATAACTAAAGTGGAAGGTATGTACCTTGATATTTCCAACTCTGACTTCTGCAAGAGTTCCAATGTCGAGCACCGGGGTCTTGCCTTGCGTGTCCTTGAGCTCGATGGGACCGATGGCGGGTCGGTGGAGGCCGAGCTTCTCCGTATCCCCGAGTATCATACGCGCAAGGACAAGCAGTATCCGATCCACCACCCGAACCGGCAGCCACTTCATCATCCGCATCGATAGCTCAAATGTTGACGTCCCCATTATCTCTTTTGGCAACACATGCATCTGCTCAACACATTCTCGTGTACATATTATTACTATAGGAGTACGTTCTTTCTCTTGTTTGTACGTATGTATGTATACACATAGGTGAAACTAGCTAGATGAAGTTACATATATACGTACCGTATCCTTGACGACAATGCAAGCTTGAGCCGAGTGAAAGAAGAGATCCAAGGCAAGCTCCATCCCAGAGTTTCCACAACCCACCACCAAGACCTTCTTTCCTCTAAACTCATCCCCGCATTTGTACTCGCTCGAATGCATGACCCTCCCTCTAAACTCCTCCATCCCGTGGATCCTCGGCATGACCGGGTCGGCGTTCTCCCCAGTGGCCGCCACCACCCAGCGACACACGTACTCGGTCTCCTCCCCGGCATGGAGCGCCTTGACCCTCCAGAGACCCAACCGAGCGTCAAACTCGGCGCTGACCACCTCACTATCGAAAACCGGCTTGATGTCGAAATGCTCCACGTAGGCGTCCACGTAGGCGAGGAAGTGCTGCCTCGTGGGGTAGGTCGGGAACTCCGGAGGGTAAGGGAAGTGAGGGAGCTGGCAGAGGTGCTTGGGGAGGTGGAGGCGGAGGCGGTCGTACGTGTGGAGCTGCCAGAGCGACGCCACGCAGTTGGACCGCTCTAGGACGAGCCTCGGGATGCCGAGCTGCTTCAGGCAGGCGGCTACCGCCAGGCCCGAGGGCCCCGCCCCGATTATGACCGCGCCCGGGAGCCACGCCCGCCTGGCCGCGGTGGAACCGCCACCGTGGGCGGTGCATGGGGCGAGTTGGGCCGCCTTCTTAAGGGTGTGGGAGAGTGGGTCATGCACGCGCTTGCCTTCGACTTCGTTCATGTAGTCCATCGGATCGCAAATGACGAGCAAGAAAACCAAGGTTGATTTGTCAATGTGGACAAGATTTTTAGTAGAAAGCTCTTTGGGGTTTTCACTTGTGATGGATAGTAGTGAATGTGAAAGTTAGCGTTGCGGGTTTAATTAGATTTATATGAAGTTGGGGGGCTAATATTGTAAAGGTACCGAGGGTTAAATAAAAAGTTTGTCAAGGAAAAAGTATGGCGCCAATAGAAAGACCTTACGGTTCGACCACAGAAAAATAGAAAGACCTTAGAGAAAAAGGAGGGGTCGGGGGAGTTGACTCATACGGAGGAAAGCATTTACTGTATGATTTTTTATCATTTATAGCTGATTTTTTCCCCTTTTCTTCTAGCAATCTAGCATTTCTATAATTAGAGATAAAGATCGAAACCGAATGTATTTTAACCATTATAGGTTTCTCCGATAACCGGCGAGGATATTCTGTAATGGAAAAGGTGAAGAATATGTATACACCACATACACCGTAAGGAATAGAATTTTGAACAGCCAAACTAAGTTAGAAACTGATTTTTTTATTTATTTATTTTTAAAAAGGTGAAAAATCGATATATTGCAAAGGAAAAATGACTCAAAATAATCTCAAGTATCAACTTTCAACCAATAATAATCCCAAGTTTGGAAATCATCATCAATAATACGAACTATCACGAAATTAACCAAAAATGATTCGGAAGCTTTTTTCGATAAGTTTTCCGGTAGAATTGATGATGCGAGAATCCAAAATCTGACATAACAACTTAAAACTTTACACTTGGTTGAAATGTTTTCGATCGTCATATCATCGATTCCACTGGAAAACTTGTCAAAAAAAGCTTCCGAATCGTTTTTGATTAATTTCGTGATAGTTCGTATTATTGGTGATGATTTCCAAACTTGAGATTATTATTGGTTGAAAGTTGATACTTGAGATTATTTTGAGTCATTTTTCCTATTGCAAACAAACTTATCTGATTGCCAAAAATTCGAAGTATACTTTTCATTTTCAATTGATATTTTATAATATGAATAAGCCAAATATAGTAAAAAATAGGATGATCACGATATGAGTCTCACTCTAGGGTGAGCAGTGGCTGAGAGGTGTTGGGTGGCGCCTCCGTTCTGGACAAAGTCATCGTCAATCGCGGTAGTAATGACGACTATAGGATGCTCATGATGATTGGCAAGAAAGAGAGTAATGACAAAGGGAGATTAAGCAACTTTGACTACTCTAGGGAGTTTCCTCGCAGCTTGGCGGTTGGGGAGAGACGACAAATAGATTTGAAATTTGAAGCATATGTTTGGTAAACATGTAACTTTTCAATTTTAAGTTTTTGAAATACAAAAATCATTTTTCAGTTTTGAAATTTCGAATTTTAAAGATTGTTTTAATATGTTTCAAAAAATTATCATGACATAAAAAATCATAATATATTATATCCAAAATTATGTTTTAATTGACATAATATACACTGAATAAAATAACAATGATTACTTGTATGATTGTGGCGATGGTAAAGGAGGACGCAGTGAGGTGGGAAATGTGGGATGTTAACAATAGAGATGGTTGTGGTTGTGGCGGCAACATAGAAGGTGGAGGCGGTTCTCGTAATAGTGGAGGTGAGGTTGGTGGTGCAAAGATTGCGTAGTTTTTTTATTATTAAGGTGACCGTAGTGGTGGTGGTGATCGTGACAATGATAATGGTGGTGGAGGGAAAATGTTTGTGGGGGAGACGATGGTGGTGGCAGGCGTTGGTGGTGTTAGTAGTGGTGGTGATTGTGATAGTAACAGAGGTAAAATCGGTGGTGGTGGTGGTGGCGGCGGCGGCGGGGGGCGGCGGCGACGGCGGCGGTGGTGGTGGTGGTTAGCGAGCTCGGCGGGTGCTATCCGCGATTCTGATGGTAACTGGATCGTTGGATTTACTCACAACATTGGTATATGCATGATTCCAATGGCTGAATTGTGGGGAGTTGCTCAGGGATTACAGCTTACTTGGAACAAGGGTTTCAGGAGTGTCTCTTTGGAGGTAGATTCACAACTTGTGATTTTGCTTTTAGGTAGGCCTATAGATCGGAGCCATCCCTTAGCCAGCTTGGTGCTTAGGTGCCAAAGCTTTATTCGTAGGAGCTGGGATGTCCAGTTTCGTCATGTGTTTAGGGAGGCAAATTGTGTTGCTAACTATCTTGCTTCTCTTGCTTTTTCCTTTCCTATTAGACTACATTTGCTTGAGCACCCGCCTGTGGGTGCTGTTTCTTTCCTGTCTGATGATGTGAGGGGTCGGGTTATTCCTCGTTTGCGTACTACTTATTCCCTATTTTCATGAAATAAAACGCCCCAAGCGGGCACGGAGACTACTGTCTCTCTTTCGACAAAAACAAAAATAAAATAGAACATAAGGTGACGAACTATATGATCTCTTTCCTAATATCTTTTGCAAGAAAAGTATCAATTTCATGGCTTAAATTAAATTGGATAACTAAATTAAAATTTATTGTGGAGATAGTTTGAGTTTAGGTTGAACACATAGTGGTTTGTTAATCATATGCTCAAAACATATGACAGTTGATCTATCAGCAACCTACCAAATGAGGCTCTTTAAAAATTCATATTTGGAGGCCAACTATGATACTCGAAGATATGACCCTCAAAGATTAACTTTTAAAGAGCTGCATCTAGCGTGTTGTGATATCTATAAGTCAATTCTCAAATTTTAGTTTGATGCAGAGTGATTGACCAACCACTCATCATAAGATTTCTTGATATGATGTCACTCAACATGAATGTTTTAGTAAAATTTGGGGCAATAACTGCTCATCATTTTATACATATACTAATGTTTTATGAGATTGTATTTGGTGGGCTCTGTACATGAAATTGAATTGAGAAAAATTTGCTGGATTTGGCAATTAATGCCCATCTTCATGATAATATATATGAATTGGAACGGGGAATTGGAAATGAATTGGAACGGAGAATTGGAACGTCTGAAGTGCAAATATTAAATCTCATTCAATTTGACCAACTTCACCAAAAAAATAACTGGGATTCAAAGGGCATTCAATGCCAAAACTGCACCATGCGATGGTCTCAAAAACATTCCATAAGTAACGTTACTTACAACGAGAGAAAATGAAATTTTCCAGTATTTTAATACTCTTCTTACAGCCCGTAACGGTTGCCCTTTTTAGTATCTCTATCTCTGTAATAATAAATGATAAATAAATAATAATAATACCTCCATTAAAAACTGCCAATTAAACGTCTACTTTAAATTGACCATGGTAAGTTTAAACACCCAAACCGAAGAATCCTACGTTTCAGTCGTTACAAGAATGTGTCTATAAATTGAATGTACAACACCATTCTTTCTCACCACGATTCCTTCCTCCTCCGTCCACCATTGTACTGATATCAAGTTTCCCAAAATCCTGCAATGCTTTTAGTGTTTGAGGATGCATTCAACAAGCTCATCCATAATCAGGTAACCATGCTAACAATGCTTATGTAAATTCGGCCAGATCATTCCAAACATTTAAAGATTAGGTGGGTCACTTTATCCAGAAATCAGAACATGGAATTTATGCTAGCGATGCTGATAAGCATCTGTTGGCAAGGCAGACTGGCATCTCCGGAAATCAGGTTCCTCTCTAATTTCCCTTTCAGTATTTCTTGCATACATTGATAATTAGTTCAGTTCACTGAAACAGAACCTATTGTTCCTTTCTGGATCACATGTCTTACTGAATATTTGTTTGGTTAAATTCCTAGAAAATTAATCTGTGATAATCTTTGTTCTTTTTCAGGATCTAAGCATTCAACTCATCAGGAATACCTTGAGAAAGCATGGAGCAACAACTCTCATGCAAGCTTGCAATATTTGTTTGGCTCTCTCCCTTCTTCTTACTGTAAAAACTGTTCCTAATTTTGCTTTCTGCCATATTGTGATTGATTTCTGTGCTAGGAACCTGAAATTACAATTCCATTGTAGTGAACAATCTTTGCAATTAACAACATCATAAAAGCATTCATTCATTCTGAATTGGAGAATTGTCTAGGTCTTTTTCTAAATTGAAGAATCATTCATTCATTCATTTTCACAACCTGTTTACAGTAACAATTCTTCACACGTGGCGTCCACACTTCCACGCTTAATCTAGCTGATTCGCACATGGCGTCCACTAACGGAGAATCTTTGGTATATCCTATGCTTCACTTATTCCATTCTTCAATTTCTGTTTTATGCTTAATTACTTGGATAATGTTGGTTGAAGTTGGCCGATTTAAAGTAGGAGAGTTAAATCTAAGAAACTATTCATTATCCACTACCATATTTTTGCTAACTATTCAAGATTATTCTAATGGGGTTCTTCTTACAACACTGAAAAAATGAGAGTTAAATATGAGAAGCTCACTTCTGGGAAGCTTAGGGTATTGGACTCCTTTACAAGAGAAGCTCTCTTTTTCATTAGTCAGAAAATTGGACGGAAAAAACACCTTCAATTTCTTATTTTTTTAGTTCTGTTGCTTCTGATTCAACTTCCACTTAAATTTCAGAATTTCCCACATTGCAGGTTAACTAATCTTCTTCCTTTTGTGACTTTTTGTTTTATGTCGGATGCAGGTAATTGTATTGGCATAATTAATCACATATAAATCCTTCTTCCAAAATCCTTTCAAGACCAAGCCAAATATGTCAGATGCAGGTTAACTATCCTTTCAAGAAGGATTTATAATTAATCACATATAAATCCTTCTTCCAAAATCCTTTCAGCCTCACTAGATTTCTCTATCCCTCCGTTTTTTTCGATTAGCCTTCCAATCTAAACTAAACTCAGAGCCTTAGCAACTATCAATTTCTGGGTTCATTTGAGAAATATTTAATTATTGGCTGAAGAAATCCAACACCTTGACAGAAGCAACACCCGGTTACAGATATTTCCATGATAATGAAAAAATATGAGTATTTAACGTGTTGGGTATATTATGGTGTTTTATTGAAATAAATTAAGATTAAAATATAAAAACTCAAGATTTTAACTCTCTTAATCCTTTCACATCTATAAAGACTAAAAACAGTAGTCAAAGATAATTAATTAGACACATTAAGTGCCTTGAAATCCATTTTTTCAACCATGCTCATCATATAAATGAATCAGTAGAAAGTAAATGCCTATTGATTTTTATTAACCTTATTGCCTTACACAATTCATCACTAAAAAACGTCCATGACAATAAATTTAAATATGTTTCTTTCAAATTTTTATTACTATTAATTCATCCTATAAGTACACCCTATAAATACATAGTAGTAAATGAGAATGAAGAATAGGGGATTCATTATTTATAGACTTGACAGTACATAAAGGCCAAAAAATGAAAAACATATGGTGAAATGAAATCTAAGTAATAGAGAGTCCATTTGATTTCTTTTTTCTTTTTTATGTTTTGCATGATAGTAAGATCATGGATGGTGGATTTGAAGTAGATCGAAGTATACCATCGTACGTAGGAAAGAAACTTGGTTTCCTTCAAACAACAATTAGGTAGAGGTTGTGGATTGTCTATATTAATTTTATTTGTGTCATTTTAACTTACATGTCTAATCCTATCCTAATTGATTAAATTAAAGAGAGTTATATTATCATATGGTGTTGATTAGCATACGGTGTACAAATAGTAGCAAAATGGACAAATGATCTACATTACACTAGATGTTACTTAATTTGAAATGTTGACACCACTATCGAACTGTGCCACATGTGTAAAGCAGGTTCTTAAAAGGGTGTTGATAACAATTGAGGGAGTAGTGGAAGTTTCTTTGGGAATTTATGGTACACATGGTGCAGCTTTATTTGCTGTTTAGAAGCTAGATGATACTCTAAATGTATGTGAATAATAACTTACAAGATACCTTTTGCTTTTCAGTTTCGCTGCGCAGAGATCAGAGTTTCTTGATATGTGGCACCATACACGTCACTGGAAGCTGAAGATATACCTGAGCATACAATTGTCTCATTTAGCCTGATTTCAAACTCTGGAAATTAAATTTTGAACCCAACAGGACTACAACAAGATTGAACCACAAAATGATCCACCACAAAGACTTAAAAATCGAAGGACTTATAACACAGACAAACAAACAATTGTGCATTCGAACTACTACTGAAAGTGCCCTCAACCCGTATATTGCATGAACCAAAACATTAAAGGTAGCAATCAATAAACATACATCAGCAAATGCATTGGTTATTTGGCTAAGAAAGCACGTGACAATTTAAATTTACAAGCATCAAGCATCTCTTCCAAAATAAAAAGAGTAATTCAGCCATGATTAAACCAATGTAAACCAAAGACCACTGGCGCTAAAAAAAACACCAAAGACCACTTCTAATTAACTCAAGAATGAACATCTGAAATATCAAATGGATCAATTTTGTTCAATGAAAACAACCAACAAAGTATTCATATAAACATGGTAGCCGTCAACACACATAGCCAACCCCATATTCAAGTTATAACCAAATGAGGATATGGAGTATAGCCAAGGTACGTATCGCAAAATCCTACACTACCCAGAAAGAACTCATGATGATACAATCACACTGAGAAGATCATACAATTTCCGATATTGACCTCATTAATTGATTACTAAAAGTACAATAACAAGATAGCACATAATGTAAGAAACCCCATGTCAAATTACAACTATCAAAATTAATTATCATGAATTTGAGTAGCCTCTCCTGCTAGCAATAGACAAAACCACCTTTACTATAAACAAATTGATCCCCTTTCCTCGAAGCAATATATACACGACAAGTTGATTCAGCTACCGTATTTATACAAGCTACAAGGAGCATGACATATACATCCATGAATGAACCCTTTTCTATTACTTAGAAACAAGAAGGGCAATGGAGATCTCATTCACAATTTCGATCACACACACACACCCACAAAAAGAAAAGAAAAAGAAAGGCAACCCAAACACAGGCAATGAAATTGGAAGCTATATAGAAATTGAAAACCAATACAAAGTAGATGAAAATCCAACACAACCCCGCAACTTCTTAAGGTAAGACAAGTTTTATACCTCCTCCGGGTACTGCTCAATTGACTCTTCAGCTTGCACAAGCATGGAAGCAGGCATCACAGATCCATGAATTGGAACCTAGAATGAACCAAAGCTCACAACACCGACAACAGCTAAACCCTAGATCCATGAATTGGCTGGTCAGAGTTGACAAGCCACAGCTTAGCATGCTCAATGCATCTCTAGAGCGCGTTCTTATGCGAGAAGCTCGATGAAAGAGGGCGACAGATTATGAAGAAGAAGGGGGGCAATTGTACCTGGGTGGCGGCTAAACCCTTCTGTGTACTTCTCTACACGGAAGACACAAGATGGAGAGGAAAAAATAGTTTTAGGCCCGTTTGTTTTCAATGTTGAACAAGCATCCTATATTTGGCAGCTACCAGTAATTTTATATTTTTAATGTATTTTTTTATTTTCCTAAATAATGAATTATACAGTTTCCCTAATTGAAAACTTTAGTTTAATAGTTACAATTGAAATGTGTAAAATTTAAAAATAATAGGAGCTTCTATCATAATATTATCTTACGGAGTGCTTACCATATACTAAAACAAAAGTTAGAATAATATATAGGTGACACAAATCGAATCCCTTAATTCCATTAAAAACCAACTTAATATGTTAATTATAGACCCCACGTATATCACATACATATTATTTATTTATTTTTATCTTTTGATGTCATATATGATAGTATTCTTATAATTGATGTACTATGTTAATTTATATTTTTTTTACAATAAAAAAAATTCGGTTGTGGATTTACAAAATTACTTAAGGGATTTTTAATATAGTTATTTTATTATGTGTTTTTCGAATTTAGTTATGTGACGTAATTAGTATATGTTAAACTAAGTTTATGTTACATTATTAGAGATTTGAATAGTCTAACAACTACAAAGTGACTAAATTGAATTTATTAACTTAAAATAATATAGTACCAATTTTTGTCATTGAACCAAAAATAATTCCAACTGAAAAAATCGTAAAAGCATAGCCAAATTATTAACAATAACATGTTCACTAGAAAAAACACGGACAATTTTCCGGCCAAATTTTGGATTATTGGTATTGTTAGACAAAAATTGTTAAAAGAAAACAACCATGCATAAACACATTTCATTTAATTTTTTTTTTATAAGTTCGACCCTTAACTATATATCTCTACAACTTCTAATAATAATATAGACACAATTAGTCATATTTTTTATAATTCGGGCTGCACCCAAAATTTGATGGGTTGCCTACGTATCTCTTTAAAGAGAATCAAGCCTTACGTAGTTCAGAGTTCGATTTTAAAATTTTGCGACTGGACTTGATATTTTTTTTTTATTTGTATCAAGTTTCCTACGTACCCTCTAGAGGGATCAAGTCATCGTAGTTCGGGGTTCGATTTTAAAATTTGCGACTGGACTTGATATTTTTTTATTTGCATCAAGTTTCCTACGTACCCTCTAGAGGGATCAAGTCATCGTAGTTCGGGGTTCGATTTTAAAATTTGCGACTGGACTTGATATTTTTTTATTTGCATCAAGTTTCCTACGTACCCTCTAGAGGGATCAAGTCATCGTAGTTCGGGGTGTTGAATTTTTGATTTGAGATTTAGCGACTGTACTCGATATTTGGCATCGAGCTACCTACGTAGCCTTTTATAGGCGTCAAGTCTTTACGTAGTTCTACCCTTTTGAAAAATGAAATTTGATTTGTAGTATGCGACTGAATTCGAGACTGATTTGAACTTGATCTCGAATTTCCTACGTATCCGTTTGAGACGGAATTAAGTCTACGTAGTTCTGTCATTTCGACATAAAAATTTGGAGTATGGGGCCGAATTCGAGGCTGATTGAGTTTGATCTCGAATTTCCTACGTATCCGTTTGAGACGGAATCAAGCCCACGTAGTTCTTTAAGAGAGATCTTGTTCGGTCTCATAATCTAGCGTTAGACAAAACATGTGATTTTTTAGCATGAAGTTGCATGATGCATTTACGTACGTACACATGCATGTACATTATGCTTGACTTGAAATCTGTATTGCTATGCTGATCATAAAGACCTATATTGTAACATTTACCCACTATATAGTGAGTCATGGGTCACTATATAGTGATCTGTATTGCTAGGCTGATCATTCCTCTTCTTGTATGATCACAGATCACTTGCGTAAGAACGGCGGATCGTCGCCTCTGCTTTGGCTTCTCGTGTGCAAGTTAAGTGATATCTTGCTTTGATTAGTGATATCATTTATTTATAGATTCACTAATATTAGCATATGTGACGCGATCTCCTTTGGCTTTATCTTTGCCTTGGATATTATTGTCAGGACTCTAACACCACCAATTTATGTATTAATTAGTGGGAAGACAATGCTTTAGGACACTACCAATTTGTATGCTTAAGTAATGGTAGACTTGGATTTGTAAATGGCGTGCCTTTGAATGGATTGATCTTCCGATGAAGGGTCGTCTTGGCTCAAGCAATCACGTAAGACAAGTATGATCGATTGCCTCAAGAGCTACTACCTAGCTAGCAAGCCTTTATGTCTTTTGTACTTCGACTAGTGTTAAGTAACATTAACACATCTAGCTTGTACGTTGAGCTTGATGATTTATATGAGCTTTAGAGTATGAAATTGCCATCTCATCACCATTTTTCTACACAGACTTAAAGGCAAAGTGACCAGACTACTCTAGCATATGAGTCTATTTTCTTCCCTCGAAATTTCAAGAATAATTACACTTTTTTTTGTAATTGTGTGTAGTCGTCCTGTCCAAGAAACAAGTCGTTCCACAATAAAAACACTTTGTTTCGATTTATCGATACCAACTGTTTTAACAAGAGGAACGCTTTGTTTCGAAGAATTTCTCAAGAAACATCCCGCCTCTCAAAAAAGGCGTTTTGTATCTAATTGTCCTTTGACGAAACATCCCGTCTCTAAAAAGAGACGTTTTGTATCGATTGATTTTTGACAAAACATCCCGTCTCTAAAAGAGACGTTTTGTATCGATTTTTTTTTAATTTTTGAAACATCCCGTTTCTAGATAGGCATGCTTTGTTTTGTTTGGTCTCGATTTACAAAACCTCTCGTTTCTAAAAGGAAACGTTTGGTATCGTTAAATCTCGACCTACGATACATCGTTTACCCAACACGAAACTGTTTGTTTCGATTACGTTTTGCCAACACGTCATCTCGTATCGACCATCATGCTTTGAATCACACCTTCCATATACCGCTCACGAGCTTTGGAGGTTGTATCGTGACTATTCGATCAGGGCCTGTTTTTGTGTGGTGTTTGGCACCTTTCAAATCCTCCCTGACTACCCTTGTAGTCTACTTGTAGTGGCGGAAGTGTTGTGCTCAACTCACTACGGGGGTTTGTAGTGTTGAAACTAAAAGCTTCAAACCCTCCATATTTATCTTATCTGAGGGCATGAAAGAACCCAAAACATCTAGTTACATATAAAAGAAAATCAACAAGGTTAAGAGTAATACCTTTGCCTTGATCGATCACAAACAATCGAGTTAGACCTTCTGGTATATAATACTCTTTGCTTTATTAGCTTTCTCCTTGTTTTGTTTTCTCTTAGTGCATGTTTTGTTCTTTCTTTTTTAATTGCCTCCTCCCTTTTTTTCCATCACCAGTATACGTGTGTATATATAATGGAGACAGACCTCATGCTTCTCTCCCATTTTCAACGTGCAAGAGGAAATTAATATCCATTAAAGGTATTGATTTGGGGACGTTACACCAGCTTGAATTCGGGAGAAGTCAAATGCAATTAGGCCTTTATTACCTCTTCCAATTAACCGTCCCACTCCTTTAAGTTTTGTAAGTTTTGACAGAGCGTAGTACTTGGGGCCCAAGCTTCTATGGTTTTTTGTGCCTCCATGTATACGTAACATCGCCAGTGTAAAAAGGGGCCTTCATACATGTGATTAATTAGTGGTCATCACACTAATCAATCGGCCTCTTAGTATAGCTTGAACAATTTACTATAAAAAGGCTTTTATGCACATATTTTAGCCCGTGTCAATGGAGCCCAAAATAACATATACGGAGTAGAAACTATATACCGTATACATGAGATCCAAGTATAATTTTTTAATCTCATAATTTTTTTCATTCAACAGTTGCCCCCGAACTTTGTACGTGTGAATCATAATGAACGCGTTCAAAGTTCGTCTTCTCTTTCAATGAATCAAAGTTTGAGTAAGGCTAAAGTGATGTACACCTCATAACTCTAATGGGATTTTTCATCTAATCAAAGCAAAGATGATACGAGTGAGTTCGCAAGACTTTATATCAAACTCATGAGAATATAGTCACCAAGGTTTTGCCTGAGGCTATACAAGTAGCATGTATGGGTATGTAGAAAATTTGAAAGAGGAATTTGTTTTGATATTTGGTTTTGACTTTGAGGCTTATGGTCATGTTTTGGGCTGGCCATTGGTCATATTTGAAAATTCGTGCCAAGGGTTCGGTTTACTACCTTTGTGGTATATCATTATACCCATACTATATGTGATTTAGGGGCTTTTAATGACTGCATGCATTTCATTAATGCAAGCCATTAGGTTTTTGGACTTGATGTTTTGTAAAGGCCGTGTTCTTGAAAGAGACATTTTATTTTGTGGGAAGAGAAGAAAGAGCTTGGGACTTTTTTTTTTTTAAAATATTTCCTTTGAACGATTCTTGTGGCTGCATCTAACAATTTGATTAACTAGATTGCCTACGTACCCCCTTGGTGAGGGATCAAGCCATCGTAGTTCATCCTAAACCAGTTCGGTTCAGTTTTTTTTTACACCTTTTGATTCACATCACCGAGACAACTTGAACCCACCTTCTAGGAAGGGTTACTCAAATTATTTCGACTTTCATTTGCGAAAAGTGTTTAAATTTTGATTTCATTTTTTTTTGTGGTGGCTGCATCTAGCATTTAAGTTAGCTAGATTGCCTACGTACCCCCTTTTTGAGGGATCAAGCCTTCGTAGTTCATTGTTTGACCATCCAAGACTACGCAAAGAACTTCTTTACGAATTTTCCATTCACGCAAGCATAAACCACTTCGCCTTCTTCATTTGAGAGTTCATAGGCGCCTTTAGGAAAGATCTTAGTGATGACATATAGATCTTCCCATTTCGGTTCAAATTTTCCTTGCGACTTTCGATTAATGACAATTGGCCTCCTTATTGTAAGAACCAAGGCACCAACCATAAATGAACGGAACTTGACTCGCTTATTAAATTCCCCTGCAACTTGGGCTTGATAGATCTCGAGTCTTTGTTGAATCGCTAGTCTATGCTCATCCATTGCTTCAAGCTCTGCTAAGCGGATTTTAGCGTTTTCGTCTGGATTTGTCAATTGAACTGCAACTCTTAGAGAAGGCAACTGTACCTCAAGGGTTAACACAGCTTCGGACCCAAAGACCAGATTATAGGGTGTACATCCAGTTGATGTTCGGACCGTTGTACGATATGCCCAAAGAGCCTCGGGTAAACGATCGTGCCAGTCTCTTTTCGATTTTGACACCATCTTCTTAAGGATTTTTGTTAACACTTTATTAAATGCCTCAGCTTGGCCATTTGATGAGGGGTTATAGCTTGATGAGAAACTGTGTTTGAACCCAAACTTTGCAGCCAACCTCACCAACATTTGATTTTTAAAGTAAAGGGCATTGTCTGAAATAATTTTTGAAGGAACTCCATATCTGTAAATTATCTGAGTCCTTATGAAATTTGCGACTTCTTTTGCCCCTACTTTCTTCAAAGGAAAAAAAGTTCAGCCCATTTAGAGAAATAGTCTGTTGCGGCCAAAATGTACTGATGACCACGAGATGAAGATGGATTAATTGGTCCAACTACATCGAGACCCCATGCGTTGAATGGCCATGATAAAGTAGTTGGGTGAAGAAGCTATGGAGGTTGGTGGATAAAATCTGAATGAATCTGACAAGCATGACAAGCTTTTGCAAATTCCATAGCATCTTTCACCATAGTGGGCCAATAGTAGCCTAGTCGCTTGACTTGATCGGCTAATTTCGGACCAGCTTGATGTGCTCCACAGACCCCAGCATGAGTTTCAGCTAGGATATATTTAGCTTCTTCTTTGGACAAGCATCTGAGCAACACTCCTTCAAAAGCTCTTCGATACAGTGTATCACCTTCTAGTGAGAACCTCGGCGCTCGTCTTTTGACATCTACTCTTCTTTTGGGATCCTCAGGTAAGATCCCATGCTTTAAGTATTCCAAAATAGGTTGGCGCCAATCACTGCTTTGGTCAACTTCATAGATTGAAACCACCCTAACCTCTTCAACTGGAGTAATACGCTCCATGGAAGGTGTAAGCAAGTGGCGTTCTCCAATTGTTATTTGAATCTCCCTTTCATTTGGAAGTGTGAGAGATGCAGCTAATTTGGCCAATGCATCTGCCTTAGAATTTTCAGATCTTGAGACATGTTCGACCTCAATTTGATAGAACTGACTCAAAAGATGTTTTGCCCTTTGATGTAAAGGGATCAAACCTGAATTTCGCACCTCGTATTGCCCATTTATTTGTTTGACAATCAATTGAGAATCACCAAACACTTTTAAGGGATCAAGACGCATTTCTAACGCAATTTCCAGGCCAATGATCAAGGCCTCGTACTCAGCCACATTATTTGTGCAACTCTCCAATAAGGAGAAGGAATATGGCACTAACCCACCAGAAGGAGTGATAAACACAACTCCAACTCCGGCTGCATCTTTTCTTGCTGCACCATCAAAATATAACCGCCATGGTTTCTCCTCAACTGTAAAGACCTCCTCATCAGGAAAATCATCGGGCAATTCCTCATTGTCGGGAGTTGGATGAGCGGCTAAAAAGTCAGCCAAGGCTTGCCCCTTCACTGCTTTTTGTGAGACAAATTTGATGTCGAACGGGGCTAAAAGCATGGCCCATTTAGCTAACCTTCCAGACAGCACGGTCTTTGATAAGATGAACCTTAGAGGATCAGCCTTAGAGACCAATGTTATTTGATGAGACAGAAGGTAGTGTCTTAGCTTTTGAATGGCAAAAATCAAGGCCAAACAAACTTTTTCCATGGCGGAGTAATTGTGTTCAGCCCCCACCAGTGTTCGACTGATGTAATATAGGGCAATTTCCTTTCCATCATCATTATTCTGAGCCAACATAGCCCCTAAAGACCGCTCAAGAGATGCAGTATAGAGGATAAGAGGCCTTCCTTGCACTGGTGCCATTAACACTGGTGGATTTGTCAAGTATGTTTTAATGCTTTCAAGTGCATCTTGACATGCTCGATCCCAAATGAATGGAGTTTCCTTTTTCATCAGCCTTAGAAAAGGTTGACACCTCCCTGTCAGATTGGATATGAAGCGACGGATGTAGGCGAGCTTGCCTT
Source organism: Polygonum maritimum (assembly GCA_963924305.1). Taxonomy (NCBI): domain Eukaryota; kingdom Viridiplantae; phylum Streptophyta; class Magnoliopsida; order Caryophyllales; family Polygonaceae; genus Polygonum; species Polygonum maritimum. The sequence continues at coordinate 9,618,069 of OZ002733.1, read as the reverse complement.
GTAGACCCCGAAGCTCACGAAGATTTCTTGGAGGAGGCATTTCCATGATAGCCCTAATTTTATCAGGGTCGATTTCAATTCCTCTATATCGTACAATGAAACCAAGAAATTTCCCTGATGTAACACCAAATGCACATTTAAGGGGATTCATTTTGAGTTGATGCTCACGCAACCTCTCAAATATTTTACGAAGATCATTTGGGTGATCCTCTCTTTCTTTTGTTTTGACCACCAAGTCGTCTACATAGCACTCGACGGTGTTGTGGAGAAGGTCATGGAATATCACTGTCATCGCCCTTTGATATGTTGCCCCAGCATTTTTCAAGCCGAAAGGCATAACTGTGTAGCAAAAGGTACCCAAGGGTGTTCGAAAAGCAGTGAACTCCTCATCCTTTGAGTCCATTTTGATTTGATTATAACCAGAAAACCCATCCATAAGTGACAGGGCCTTGAATCCAGTAGTGGCATCGACCAACAACTCGGTGATTGGAAGTGGGAATTCATCTTTAGGGCATGCTTCATTCAAATCCCTAAAGTCCACACATATCCTTAGCTTGCCATTTTTCTTTCTAACTAGAACAATGTTGGCTAACCATACTGGGTATTGAACCTCTCGAATGAAGCCTGCCTCTATGAGCTTGTTGATCTCACTCTTGATTTGAACCATCAACTCCGGGCGAAAACGCCTTTGGGCTTGTTTGACTGGCTTCTTTTCCTCAATGATATCCAATTTGTGAACGGCTATTTTTCGATCCAAACCGGGCATGTCTTGGTATCCCCATGCAAATACATCTTTGAATTCTTCAAGTAATTGCTTATATGACACCACCTCTTCATTCGTTAGTAGTGTACTAACGAAAACCGGCTTAGGGTCATCGAGGGTACCAAGGTTGATCTCTTGAAGATCGTCCACTGTAGGTTGCCCACCATCTTCTAATTCTGGTGGAGCAGGTTGGACCGTGTTGAGGAAATTTGAGGGATCATCCTCGTCATTTGACTCTTGAGAGGAGCTTGCCACATTCGAGAAAGTCACTACATTGACTTCTCCAATTTCAAAGTCATCTATTTCTTGGTCAGAATCTCCAACCCGTTTTTCCTTATTGACCTTCCACTTTTTGGCATTTTTTACACGGACCTTCTTGACCTTTTGTTTGTCGATCCTTTCAAGCCGTTGGAACACAGATGGTCGAGATGTCTCATTAATCGATTTTGTATCGAGTCTTTGAAAAATAGACACTCGGGGAGTGACTACCTCTTCCTTGGAGAATAACTCTTGTTCCATTGGTGTCAACGTCATAGGCTCTACAACACTTACTGTCAAAAGTTCTCCCTCTAGAGAAACTTGTAAGTTGTCGAGAACCTCCTTGTTGAGATGCTTTCGTTGAGCTTTACCTTTGGAGAAAGGTTTCAACATTTTCACCTTTTCTTGAGGATTCTTTTGAAATTTGGAAGATTCGTTGGAAGGATTTGATGCTCCTTCCCACGTCACAACTCTCTTGCTTTCACTCCCGTTTTCTTTAAGAACTTTATGGATAACCAAAGAATCCTTTGGTAAGGATTGATTGATTTTACGAAGAGGGCAAGTGTAGCTAGTCATTAGAGACTGCATAGCTTTATCAATTGAGGTCATGGGTTTTTGCCCAACCTTTCTCTTGTCTTTTGGTGTATACCTAAACAAGATTTTGGGTTGAACCTCTTTTCTTTCCTCAAGAGAGATGCCTGATGCTTGAGCAACTCCGGGAATTTCTTCATTCTTTTTAATATCCTTGGAGCCGTCACCTCCTTTCATGGATGTTGAGGCGGAAAAGCTAACTGATTTGTAAAACTTGGCATCAGCATAGTTCACATCTTCTCCATGGAAAGGGTTTGGATCTCCTTTGATGGTCCTTTCATTGCCATCATCATCAGTATATTTCAAACACTGATGAACTGTAGACACAATTGACTTGCTTGAATGAAGCCAAGGTCGTCCTAGCAAAGCATTGTAGGAAGTGTTAGCATCTATCACATGGAATAAGGCATCCTTGTATAGATCATCCATCATTACTTTCAAGGCAATAGTTCCCATGGCTTTTTGCCCCACTTGGTTAAAGCCTTGTATTGTGAGCAATGTGGGAGACAAATGAGAGGTTGTCAGCCCTATTGCTTTCAGGGATTTTAACGGTAGAAGATTTACCGCTGACCCACAATCTAAGAGAATACGGTTAACATTTGTATCTCCGATGGTGCCTGTAACGTATAATGGCCTATTATGATATTCACCCCCTAATTGAAGGTCATCATCTGAAAAGGTGATGGCGGCCATACACGAAGCACATTGCATTTGCGGGGACAGAGAAACATCATCGACCTCAATTGGATCTACTTGATCTTTGTAATCTTCGGGATCCATGAGTGCTTGAATCAATGCCCTCCGTAGGTCTTTGGACATTTGAAGTGCATCATAGACACTCAAACCCGCTGGAATGCGCTTGAGGTGACTAATGACATCATATCGCACCTTCTCTTTATAAGGAGCTTCTCGCATTGCCATGGGAACCCTTGGAGGAAAATCTCTTTTCGGCCCACCTTTGCCATCCTTCTCCTTTTGTTGTGGTATAGGAGCTTGATTATTGTCATGCTCTTCAAAATTTGTCACAACTGGAGTTTTACTTGAATCTTTTTCCACCCCTTTTCTTTTTGCTTGTGAGGGAAGCAATTGGCGACCTGAACGAAGAGAAATGTCATCGACTTCTTCATAATCCACCTCTTCGTCGACACTAGAGACCATGCAACATTGCACGACCTCCTCTCCCCAAAACATATCATTATCATCATCCTCATTCTGGGAATCATCCTCTAGAAAATCTTTTGGGATGAATTCTTTCAATGTGATAGGAAATCGTCGAGGTTGCACATACTCTTCTTCGAAGTCTGATTCAAGTTTCTTTCCTTTCTTACTCCTCTTTTTCTTCTTTTTGTCTTTCTTGCTCTTTTTTTTGTTAGATCCCCTCCCAATCATTCTAAAACCTGGAGGTTTGGATGTTTGAGCGAAAGATTTTCGAGGACGATTTTGTTTTGTGGACATTTGCCACTCAAAAGCACTATCACTTTCTTCTTCATCCTCGGAGAAGAAATTCTCGAAATTAGAACATGTCACGATCTCATAAAGGGTTGGTTGACTCGGCCCACACCTTGGCATGTCAGGGTATGCCCACGCAATATGAACATCGTTATCTACTCGAAATTCAACAGGTATTGCCATTGGAGGCAACAAAACTGTAGGCACATCTTCATATTGTGAGCCATTTACGGGTGAAGGTAACGCGTCAGCGATCTCCACCATTGAGATCATATTGGATGAAGCAGATGAGCCTTTTGACTTTGCTCCCTCAACCTCTATTTCTCCTTTGTTGATCATACCCTCGATTATATCTTTCAAGACATAACAATCCTCAATGGTATGACCAAGAAGGCGATGGTATGGACAATAACTTGGATCGTCTGTCATTCCCACTTGGTTGGGTCTTTTTGGCTCAGGTAGTGTTAGAGCCTTAGCGGACAAGAGTTCATCAAATATCCCTTGAACATCCTCATCGTCGAAAGGATATTTCTTTTGGTTCCTCTCTTGAAGAGTGGGCCTTTTAGTGGGCTCCTTAGATTTACCCTTATCTTGGGTTTTGGAATTACCCTCCTTGGAGGATTTCCCACTTGTTTTGATGAATGTCGTCATGGACTCGCTTTTCTTTTGTAGCCTCTTACTATCATCCTTTCGACTCTCATTCATTTGAGGCCGACTAGTAGTTGCTTTTCGTCGAGCAAGTTGGCGCTCAACATTAGAAGCCTTAGACACTAAAGCATCAAATGATAGCGGTTCGGCACTACCAACATGCACTGCTAGCTCAGGAAGTAGATTATTTGTGCACATTTGTACACATGCTAGCTCACTTAACTTCTCGGGGCATTGCAATCTCAAGCTTCTCCATCTTGCAATGAAGTCGTTAGCAATTTCATTTGGCTTTTGATGAGTGTTCGCAAGGTCCATGATAGAGACCTTCGGTTTTGTGCTAACGAATTGAGCAAGGAATGCCCTTTGCAACTCGTCCCATGTTTCAATAGATCCTGGTTGAAGTTGCGTATACCAGGTGAATGCAGATCCTTTTAGGGATTGGACAAACTGGCGTAGAAGCAAGGCATCGCTCAAAGCTGTTTCCCCACATGCTGAATAAAAGTGAGCAAGGTGATCATGGGGTGAACCATGAATCCCACCAAACTTGTCAAAGGTGGGCCTTTGATATCCTGGGGGAAAAGGCACAACGTCAAAATGTGCGGGATATGGCTTTTTGTAGCCAATTACAGGTGGGTTGGGCCACTTGAAATTCTTTGATGCTTTGAGCAATCATCTCACGAATATCTTGAGGTGACATGCCCACGGCACCGTTCAGGTTTGAAGTACCACTTGGGTCCCCCTCTTCATTTGTTCGCACTTGCTCGTTTCTACTCTCTTGTTGATGACTCGCAATTTGAGCTGAGAGAGCAGCAATTTGAGCGTCTTTTTCTTCCATCCTTCTTTGCATTTCTTGGAGTTGTTCCTCAATGCTAGAAGCACCAGTCATCATTACTGGCATATCACCCACTTCTTTCGAATTGGAAGAACTTTCTTGACTCCTTTCTTCAAATACAGATGGAAAATCATTTTCTTTGAAAGGAGAATTGACATCCCCATATAATGGAGATCCCATGGATTCGCCAGTGACACTTTTCTCATTAGGCGATGAGGGCGAGGGTGGAGTAGGCGGCCGAGAAGCCACTTCGGCATACAACATTGCTTTCGCCCTTGACCTTGTAATGGAGCCTGTATAGGATTGGGATGCGGCCTTTTGAGGTATTGAAGCACTTGAAGTAGAAGAAGCGCTACCCTTTGAAGGGACGCGAGAGTCTTTCTTAGCCCCTTGGTCCTTCTTCGGCGGAGGTGGCTTCACAACCCTTACCTTTGAGGCCTTGGATTGGACCTTTCCTTCATCTTTCTCCATATAAGAGGTCATATTGACTTGTTCTATTGGATCAAGATTGATAGGGATAGACCCAATCAGAATTTGCCTCGGGACATGAACCTGAGGAGTGGTTCTTGGCCTTGTCGGCGCTATGATACCACGGGCCGCCTCTCTTAGGGTGGCCTTGGCTAACTCCAAAGCTGGAGACGGAGCAAGCTTGGCCAAAGGATTCACTTTGTAGTCGTTCTTGGAGCCATTCTTGCGACCTCTCCTTCTTCGAGATCTCTTTGTTTTTTTGCTCGTTGAAGCAGCTTGGATAGGTGCTCCAAGAGGAAACCTCGTTGTGGTCTTAATGACTTGAACGGTTGGTCCTCCAAAGAACCTATTCCCCATAGGCCGCTCGCCTTGGTGTCGAGGGTGAGATCCACGCACCTTAGACTCCCCCTTGGAACTTGCCCCCTCTCCTAAGTGTTGAAGGGGCTCATAGTGATTCTCCAAGGGGATCTCTGTGGTGATCGCCTCTCGATCTACATTGAAAACCACCTTAAAGTTTCTTTGGCGGACAAAACGCCCGCCCCTGACGAGGAAGGTGGCTGGTAGTTGGTTGAATCTCACGGTTGCTCTTGGTGCCATTTTTCCTTGCAACAAAAGAGACTTAATGTGAGTATCTATATTAATAATAAAAATTACAAAGAAAGAAAAGGGTCCCACTGGGCGTGCCAAAAATATGTTAGACAAAAATTGTTAAAAGAAAACAACCATGCATAAACACATTTCATTTAATTTTTTTTTTATAAGTTCGACCCTTAACTATATATCTCTACAACTTCTAATAATAATATAGACACAATTAGTCATATTTTTTATAATTCGGGCTGCACCCAAAATTTGATGGGTTGCCTACGTATCTCTTTAAAGAGAATCAAGCCTTACGTAGTTCAGAGTTCGATTTTAAAATTTTGCGACTGGACTTGATATTTTTTTTTTATTTGTATCAAGTTTCCTACGTACCCTCTAGAGGGATCAAGTCATCGTAGTTCGGGGTTCGATTTTAAAATTTGCGACTGGACTTGATATTTTTTTATTTGCATCAAGTTTCCTACGTACCCTCTAGAGGGATCAAGTCATCGTAGTTCGGGGTTCGATTTTAAAATTTGCGACTGGACTTGATATTTTTTTATTTGCATCAAGTTTCCTACGTAACCTCTAGAGGGATCAAGTCATCGTAGTTCGGGGTGTTGAATTTTTGATTTGAGATTTAGCGACTGTACTCGATATTTGGCATCGAGCTACCTACGTAGCCTTTTATAGGCGTCAAGTCTTTACGTAGTTCTACCCTTTTGAAAAATGAAATTTGATTTGTAGTATGCGACTGAATTCGAGACTGATTTGAACTTGATCTCGAATTTCCTACGTATCCGTTTGAGACGGAATTAAGTCTACGTAGTTCTGTCATTTCGACATAAAAATTTGGAGTATGGGGCCGAATTCGAGGCTGATTGAGTTTGATCTCGAATTTCCTACGTATCCGTTTGAGACGGAATCAAGCCCACGTAGTTCTTTAAGAGAGATCTTGTTCGGTCTCATAATCTAGCGTTAGACAAAACATGTGATTTTTTAGCATGAAGTTGCATGATGCATTTACGTACGTACACATGCATGTACATTATGCTTGACTTGAAATCTGTATTGCTATGCTGATCATAAAGACCTATATTGTAACATTTACCCACTATATAGTGAGTCATGGGTCACTATATAGTGATCTGTATTGCTAGGCTGATCATTCCTCTTCTTGTATGATCACAGATCACTTGCGTAAGAACGGCGGATCGTCGCCTCTGCTTTGGCTTCTCGTGTGCAAGTTAAGTGATATCTTGTTTTGATTAGTGATATCATTTATTTATAGATTCACTAATATTAGCATATGTGACGCGATCTCCTTTGGCTTTATCTTTGCCTTGGATATTATTGTCAGGACTCTAACACCACCAATTTATGTATTAATTAGTGGGAAGACAATGCTTTAGGACACTACCAATTTGTATGCTTAAGTAATGGTAGACTTGGATTTGTAAATGGCGTGCCTTTGAATGGATTGATCTTCCGATGAAGGGTCGTCTTGGCTCAAGCAATCACGTAAGACAAGTATGATCGATTGCCTCAAGAGCTACTACCTAGCTAGCAAGCCTTTATGTCTTTTGTACTTCGACTAGTGTTAAGTAACATTAACACATCTAGCTTGTACGTTGAGCTTGATGATTTATATGAGCTTTAGAGTATGAAATTGCCATCTCATCACCATTTTTCTACACAGACTTAAAGGCAAAGTGACCAGACTACTCTAGCATATGAGTCTATTTTCTTCCCTCGAAATTTCAAGAATAATTACACTTTTTTTTGTAATTGTGTGTAGTCGTCCTGTCCAAGAAACAAGTCGTTCCACAATAAAAACACTTTGTTTCGATTTATCGATACCAACTGTTTTAACAAGAGGAACGCTTTGTTTCGAAGAATTTCTCAAGAAACATCCCGCCTCTCAAAAAAGGCGTTTTGTATCTAATTGTCCTTTGACGAAACATCCCGTCTCTAAAAAGAGACGTTTTGTATCGATTGATTTTTGACAAAACATCCCGTCTCTAAAAGAGACGTTTTGTATCGATTTTTTTTTAATTTTTGAAACATCCCGTTTCTAGATAGGCATGCTTTGTTTTGTTTGGTCTCGATTTACAAAACCTCTCGTTTCTAAAAAGAAACGTTTGGTATCGTTAAATCTCGACCTACGATACATCGTTTACCCAACACGAAACTGTTTGTTTCGATTACGTTTTGCCAACACGTCATCTCGTATCGACCATCATGCTTTGAATCACACCTTCCATATACCGCTCACGAGCTTTGGAGGTTGTATCGTGACTATTCGATCAGGGCCTGTTTTTGTGTGGTGTTTGGCACCTTTCAAATCCTCCCTGACTACCCTTGTAGTCTACTTGTAGTGGCGGAAGTGTTGTGCTCAACTCACTACGGGGGTTTGTAGTGTTGAAACTAAAAGCTTCAAACCCTCCATATTTATCTTATCTGAGGGCATGAAAGAACCCAAAACATCTAGTTACATATAAAAGAAAATCAACAAGGTTAAGAGTAATACCTTTGCCTTGATCGATCACAAACAATCGAGTTAGACCTTCTGGTATATAATACTCTTTGCTTTATTAGCTTTCTCCTTGTTTTGTTTTCTCTTAGTGCATGTTTTGTTCTTTCTTTTTTAATTGCCTCCTCCCTTTTTTTCCATCACCAGTATACGTGTGTATATATAATGGAGACAGACCTCATGCTTCTCTCCCATTTTCAACGTGCAAGAGGAAATTAATATCCATTAAAGGTATTGATTTGGGGACGTTACACCAGCTTGAATTCGGGAGAAGTCAAATGCAATTAGGCCTTTATTACCTCTTCCAATTAACCGTCCCACTCCTTTAAGTTTTGTAAGTTTTGTCAGAGCGTAGTACTTGGGGCCCAAGCTTCTATGGTTTTTTGTGCCTCCATGTATACGTAACATCGCCAGTGTAAAAAGGGGCCTTCATACATGTGATTAATTAGTGGTCATCACACTAATCAATCGGCCTCTTAGTATAGCTTGAACAATTTACTATAAAAAGGCTTTTATGCACATATTTTAGCCCGTGTCAATGGAGCCCAAAATAACATATACGGAGTAGAAACTATATACCGTATACATGAGATCCAAGTATAATTTTTTAATCTCATAATTTTTTTCATTCAACAGGTATTATTATACGTTCCTTATATATAAGATAGAGATATAGTTCAAATAGCTTTAAGTTGAAGGAAAAACACAATCAACAATAGGATCATATTTTACTAAGTTTCGAAAGTTCTCTTAGTTATATTTATGTAATTGTTCACATTACATTAATTTATACTTTTATTGGGACCTTAAATTTCTATAGTGTTTTTCGATAATTTATTATCTTATCAAAAATCGTAGAATTTTACATTGGTTCAAGTCGGGACCGGAGAAAAATATTAACTTACCGTGTTCATTAATTTATTGTGTATTATTTTATAGAGGTTCTACTGTAATATCATAAGATAATGAAACTATTTGGTTTAACTTCTACTACGCATATATCATGGATGGAAATGTTGTAAGCAATTGGGTCATTAAACCATGGTCATATTTTAATAGTATACACAATCGATATCTTTGATATCTTGCTAAAGCAACAATCATTTTGCTATAAACAGAGCCCGTGCATCGCACGGGCCACTAACTCTAGTGTTTTAGTAAAAGACAACATTAATCATATCATATCTCACAATATATGGAAATTAATTGGATGATCTCCTAAGAAAATTACCAATTACTATTGCTCAAGAATCCGTTGGGTTGGGTTGACCCGTTGGGTCGAACTAAAAGCAAGAATGGTTAAAAAAATTCATACCTAGTTGGGTCGGTTTGCAACCTCGTGTCTTTCTCTTGTCAATACTCGGACTTGACTCCAATTTATTGATTGAAAAAACGATTTTTATGAAGAAAGTCAACTCTAGGAATTGAGTTTGAACATAAAACAAATCAATTAATTAAAGATGTTGTAAGTAAGTATCTCCTGGAAAGATGTATACTTCTCGAGGTTTGTGTGTCTTTTGCTCTGCTGAACTGCGGTCTGATCGAGTTCTGAATCAACTCCAACGATTTCGTTATAGTTAAATTCTTTGAATTTTTTTTGAAAAGTCTCATGCACGATATTATCAATTATAAAGGAAATAAGAAACTTTATTTCCTATATTTCTCGTGTTTTTGCCTATTGTTTTAGCCTTTTAGGGGTTGTAATTTTGCAACAGATTTCTTAAGTAGGAGGCATTTTAATATCGGTTTTTTTTATTGTGTGTGAGCATATAATAAGCATATCAAAAATATAAACTAATTCCCTATAAAATAAATGTTCTCAACTTTATTAGGAAATTTCAAGGATCCAACTGGTGATGATTTCAAACTCGTCGCCAATTTTTTGACTTTTTTTTTTTTTTGGTTGAAAATTTTTTGAGTTATTTGTAATAGGAAGAAAAAGAATCTGAATATATAACGGATAACTGATTTTAAGGATATATAACTATCTTTATAAAATGCTTAATAGGAGATGGAGAAGTTCAAATGGACCACCTAAAAATGTCGGCCCAAAGTAGCACCTGGACATATTGAGCCAGTACATCGGGCTAAACTAATCGCATTCCCAAGTCAAAGTTAGTCCACAATATCAGTGGAAGTTCTTTATTAAGATTTCAATCATAAATTGATAATACAATACAATGTTACAATACATTTTAAACAATATTACATTTTCTAGGGAACTAAGATATATATAACTGTCCAAATCTTGATGGCCCGGTATTAGATGTATAGATAGGTCCAAACATAAGTTTGATGAGATTTCATCTAAAAAGAATTGATAAGAAAAAGAGTAACCCAGAAACTTATATGCTAGGCATATTTTGTTTTCTAACAATAATAACACCATCACTTTAGGACAACTTTTCATAAGATTATGCTTCATTATAAAAGTTTGAAAATTTAAATATTAGATATAATTGTTTTTAGAAGTACATTTATAATGTCATTAGCTATATCTATTTCTTATATAACTATTTTAACCGTCATACCATGTACGGACAACCCTAATAAGTTTGATAATAACTTTTAGAAGTACAATTATAATGCCAATTTACTAGGCAAATTGACAAGAAAAACATTCTATCCATAAAGTTTAAGCTATTGAACAAAGATTTTACTAAAATAATTTATAAAATATAAAGATACTTTTCACTCGATCAACATGACTGTGTAGCATGCTCTTATTTCCTTAATTGTGAGTGAGTTTGTTTTTCATGTGAGTGTGCGATGAGCATGTGATATGTGATGAATGACTGTGTAAAATTTAACGAACGATTGTGTCTTTTCACTAAACATGAATGTGTCTTATCATTTAACACGACTACACATGCTCTTATCTCTATATATGAGTGTGTAATGAGTGTGCAATATCAATGAATAACTATTTACTGTCTCAACATGATTGTCTTTTCCAGTACAATTGAGCATGATCTTATCTCATTACGTGTGAGTTTTTTTTCATATGAGTATTGATGAGTATGCAATATGTAATGAATGACTGTGTATTTTCACTTAATATGATACTCCCTCCGTTTCACAATAAGTGTCGTTTTAGCTCTTAGCACAGTTTTTAAGAAAAGCAATCATTCACTTTAAAACTTACAACTTTTTCTTAATCTTACCACTCATTACATTTTTTTGGCCAATGAATGAACAACTTTAGTCAACAAATACACATTCCAATAAAAATTATCATCATTCACCCCTAATAAATCACTTTGAAAACCTAAAACGACACATATTATGAAACAAATTTTAAGTGCTAAAACGACACTTATTATGAAACGGAGGGAGTAGTGTATTTTCATTTTATACGAATGTGCATGCCCTCGCCTCATTATGTACGACTCATTTCACATGTAATGACATGCACACTTGTTGAAACTGTCCACACATTGTTTAATACTCCCTCCGTTTCACAATAAGTGTCGTTTTAGCTCTTAACACAGTTTTTAAGAAAAACAATCATTCACTTTAAAACTTACAACTTTTTCTTAATCTTACCACTCATTATATTTTTTTGGCCAATGAATGAAACACTTTAGTCAACAAATACACATTCCAATAAAAATTATCATCATTCACCCCTATTAAATCATTTTGAAAACCTAAAACGACACATATTATGAAACAAATTTTAAGTGCTAAAACGACACTTATTATGAAACGGATGGAGTATTATCATGCACAATCATGTTAGATCAAAATGCACAAACACATACAAGTACAAACTTGAAGTCTTGGTCACCCCACGTTAATGACACGAGATACAAGACAAAATGATGTTGCCGTCAACCCAATTTTACCAAATTACCTAGAAAATACTTAATCCTCCGTGTCCAAAAGATCATCTTATATATTTATTCGTGTTCTCAAAACAGTTTGTCCATCTTACTATCTTAATATTTATATTCTAATTTTTTTATTATAATACTCTCGTCCAATCACGTGTATTACCTTTATTATCTAACTTATTTTACGTCAACATATTTGACCTCCTCTACTTGTACAGAAAAGTCATTTTAACACCCCAACTTTTCAGGTTTTTACTTTGACGCATATGATCAATATTTTGTGACCGACGAGACACCTCGACCTAATAAGTAGAAAAAAAAAATTGCATCGTTGCACGCCGAACAACGAAAAAAGAAGTGGTGCACAAAGTATGATAGGGAGCACGTGGAATCAGCCCAAACCGGAAAGCGACGAAATTGCGTTTGTCCAGACTGGCAATTTGCACACGGGGTTACGTGGGAGTGTGTGATTGGATGCAGCTAATTTGACCCTCCCAACTCTCGACGCGTTTCACGCTGGCCTTGGACCACGTGTTGCTCTAGCATTGGGCCACAAGCTCCTCGATCACCCCCTCGCGCTTCCACCTGCCCGCCCATTTCCCATTCCATTCGTCGCTCCCCTCGTTGCCCTTCAAGTAACCACGAATTCATACTTCTACCTCCCTGTAGCCCTGTAGGCTGTAGTTCTTTGAAGAAACTTCATAAAAAGTACTCCGTTTGTTTTTTCTCCCTATCAAAATAGGTAAATTTTACTCCGTAGTTTTAAAGAAATAATAACTTCATTCGACCAAAAAAAAAAGAAATAATAACTTCAAGGTGAAATAAATATTCTTTTTTTTTTTTTATAGAACTATAAAAGTAAAGGATGAGTATGCATAAATAGTAAATACTACTCTTTCTGTCTCATAATGTTCGTTTAAAATGACGGTTTTTGCGGTTTTTAATGAAAGACATAAAGTGGTATTGACAAATAAAAAAGCAGAATAAAGTGGGTAATATATAAGATTGAATAGAGGTACTTTTATAAATTTATATGAGAAAAAAATTAAAAAGAGATAAAGTATGTAAAAAAGTTGGATAGTAAGGTTAAATTTAAAGATTGAATAGGGGTAAGATTGAAAGAAAGTTATTGATATAAAAAGAAAGTAGATAAACATGTTGGGACGACGAAAAAAAAGAGGACAAATATTATGGGACGAAAAAAGTAAGTAATTATAATAGATAAATATATATTAAAATAATCATTGATAACGAGTATGTATAAAAGATAGGTATCCATTATTATGGATAGAAACTGGATCATGTAATCAATAAAATAAACCAATTAGCAGCGTTATATTTAAAATAAAATTTATGGGTCAAGTTTTCTATTTTTAATCTTCAATGATTTAGTAAGTTAGTAATTATATATTTATTGTTTTAACTTTTTGAATTTCAAAAGAATTAATAAATAGAACAATATTAATTTTTTTTGTATATGGATATAATTAAAAGATAAAAATAATGTATATATATTTTTCTAGAATAACTATAAAATATAAATTATAAAATAAACCACGTGTGAAACAAATAAAATAGAATTATACAATTACTTATATCTCAAACGTGTAATTAGTGGTTAAAATTTATCCTTATTTATAGTTTAGAGAGGCATTATCATGTGAACCACCCCCGTTACATATAGTAAGTAATACTAAGTTCAAAATGTCACTAGTTTTGAAAAAAAAAAAGAGTGTATTACAAAGGAAGTATCATGTATATATAACTTCCTTTTGAAATTTATTAAAAGCTTGTGATCCTATTATAGGGCGTGCAAATGGGATAGAGGATCTTCACGGCTCGTGGTAGTTATTCTCTAGGGCACAAGTCACAAGTAGCCAAGTAGGCCATGACTATAAGTTATTCTTATTTTCTACTCCCTCCGTCCTGGAAAGTTTGTCCATAACGCACATTTGCACGCGGATTAATAAAAATTGGAAAAGTTTGATAAGTGATGGGAAAAAGTGTTAAAATTGATGGAAATTATATAAAAAGGATTAATTTATAAGATTGGTTGAGGATAATTTTATAATCTTATAGGAAAAAGTGATAAAGTTGAGAGAAAAAATTGGATAATGGGGGTAATATATGAGATTGTACGAGGGTAAGATTGTAAAAGTATAGTGATATAAATGGAAATAAAGTAGAGATGGACAAACTTTCCGGACGGAGGGAGTAATACAACTATATCATTGATAATAATGCAGTTATATTAAAGTAGGTATGGCCATACTGTTGTCACCATTATTCGGGTGATCGAGTACAGCGATTTGGTTGGCCTTCCTCTTTGAAACGTTAGCCCTCGTGTTTAATTAAACTATTGACGAAGTTAAGATGCCACATCCATGCATGGTAAATTAATTACAATCTTAGATTGATTTCATATCAACCTTCTATATTTTAATAAGAAATTAAAGGTTCGCAATTCACTTGATCGAGAGAGGGATATAGTTTGAGCATATGATTAATAGTATTATAAACATTTTTAGGTGAATATCATATCATGTTTGAAGTGAAATGCAACGTCTAGCCTGATTAGCACATAGTCGATCACGCGTACGCAAAAAATAAAAAATACCATTAGAGTACAAGTACAGCTTACGAGCAAGATGCTAATTTTGCACCACTTAAGGTACGTACGTTCGTTCCTTTGTTACTCCTCTGGCTAGTTATAAAAAAGAATAGCGCATTTTTTAATATAAAAAACGAATCACATCAAATAAAAAAGTCGGGTAGAATAATAAAGTTCAATGGAAAAATGCACATTATGAGGATGACCTCCAAAATGGCGCATACAAAGTTATTCGATATTCTTCACCTGGGTACCTTAAAAAAATAATAAAGCCTTGTTACATTTTACAAGCCGTGACAAGGTCCGTGTGATAAGAAGGTTCCGCTTGATCTCATGTGGCATGTTTAATACATTATATAAATAATACAATCCTACGAATCTTTGTTTGATAAAAAAAAATGTTATAACGTACATAATGTATCATTAAAATGAATTTCATAAGAAGCAAATTAAATAAAATAATACAAGATTTTGTATGAAGCTATTCTTTTGAATTTATATAAAACTAAAGTAAGTTTTTAGTCAAATCAAAATCGTACCTTCAAGGTACGGAAAATATACTTGATAGATATAATTGTTAGGGATATAAATGAAAAAGGACGTGGAAAAATTGTAAAATGAACAAGTATAGTGAAATAAAAAAGTTGTCATAAGGATAACTATTTTGAAACGGACGGAGTAATAATTTAAACCAAAATAGATGAGTTTTAAATGATTTAAATTTTTTACCTTAATTACTTTATTAGTTGAAACTAAAGTCTTATATATTTATTTACTTTTTTTTAAAGTCTTATATATTTATTTTAATAGTTTAGACTTTGGATTATTTACATACATATCTTTATAATATTTTATAAAGTAATTATTAAGTTTTTGTTCGATTAAGTGAATAAATATAATATTTTTCTTACCAATGTATTTAATTAGCAAATTTATTACTGTAACACCCCTATTTTGAACCCCAGGGTATTACATGCCAGTGACCTCGGATTTTTCCATCCAAAGTCACCCAAGGCGGTTGGTAACATAACTCGATTCATAGAAAACAACATATTAAACTTATATTACATCAAAAGTGATCAATGTTTGATACATGATTAGAAATCGGTGATCAATGATACAAAATAACAATGTTGGAGTGAAGAAGACATATAAATCATTTTTGCAGCGGAAATAACACGACGGTTAAAAGATTCTTCACAAAGACAAAATAGGAAACTCCAAAATATCTAAAATAATTTGAACCTCTTGAAAATCTTCCTTCCTTTCAAATCCTCGAGTCTTCGTCTTTGGTCTTCGGCAAACCTGTCTTTACTTCCTGGTATTTCCATAAAAGCAAGAAATACCAGCCGACCATTGTCGGGAAGAAAAGAAAGTGGTATTAGTCTAACGCGAGACTAAGCAAATGGTAGAATATGACTAGGTTCTTAAAAGGCTAAGTGTGTCGGCATCAGGATCCGAAGGGAACTGAACGATGCACGACAAATCGGGTTCTTTTGAGGTTCAGGGTGTGATATCAATTAGAGAACGAGGCTTCATTCGAATACAACTCAGATGAAAATGAAAGGAACAAATCCGAAGGGAGGTGAATAACGAGCTTTCTTTTGAGAATAGGAAATCACAAGAAGGTGATTCCTGGGAACGAAAAATGATTAAGATTTTGTTGGGAACTTATTAATACACATCAAGGTTTAGTATAAACTTACACCGACTTATCTTCTCTGAGTAATACAACAATACATTTTATTGTAACGATTTTCGGATGTGGCAACTCATAAGAGTCAAGGGCCACACCCAATACATTCCTTGTTCATTAATTATTGTGCATAAGGCACTTATCTTTCGTTAATGGCAAAACAGTGCAATCAGTTATAGATTTTTAGATGCAGCAACCCAAAACGGGTCAAGGGCCACATCAAAGAAGGACGGAGTCCTTAACACCTAGCTAGGGTGTTGTCACCTCTCTACGCTTGTAGAGCAGGCAGAGTCATGACCCAGTATTAGGGTATAGGTACATCCTAATACATCTTTTTAAGAGGTGTAGCAGAGACAAGTCTCTCGCCCCTAATGACTATCCTAATCCATAGCAAAGTCTCGAAAAGAGACTTGAAACAATCAGAGGCCACAATCATCGGTCCTAAGTCCATGGGCTAACGCAGTGTAGTAACAATGGGGTCATTATTTCTAAACAGCAAATAACCCTAAGTTCATTTTATTTAGCAAACAAGGTGTTCCCAACAAAAGAAAATGGATACGATAATGGAAAGAAATTAACGATTATCGAATATATAGAGAATATGAAAAGTGAACCATCCACTTGCCTTTTCTTTGCGGAATTCGAGTCCTACGGATTCGTTTCACGAGCTTACGGCGACTCGTGCTCTCAACCTAATTTGGATATGGTTTCAAAGCGATACGGATTAAATTAATAAATATATTTATTTCTCAATCGAAGGAAAATATTTTCTTAGGTTATTATATTTCTATACCCTTTATAAAATGATTTTAAAACCTTCAATATTTCGTAGTAAGGGTAAATTAAATAATTACTCACTTTATTTCTTATTTATGACTTGGATACAATATTATTTCCTAATAATAATCTTATTAAGGCCATAACACTATTAATTCGAAGTAATATACATATAAGAGTTCATGACTTAACTCACACTATTTTTGTATTTGTCTTAAGAAATTATTTGTAATATTTTTATTAAAGTGAAAACTTGCTAACTAATATTGTTTAGCCATTTCCTTTAATCTACAATTATTTCATTTGATAGGCAAATTAAGGCTTTGATTTCTAGTCCTCTCATGAAATTGGGTTGTTCCTTGATATATAATCTACAAGGATTAGTCCCTTAAATTGTCTCTACAAAAAAAATCGGACCCTTTAGCTTAAAAAAAATTAGAGAACCCATTAGCTCTTTAATTAAACTTAATGAATCAGCCTGACAATTTTACTAGCCCATACTCTCATTCAGCCCAACAAAAAAAGAAAGAAAAGAGGGGCAGCTTGCCTTCTTTTATTTTTACGTGACCCCTCCCTGCCTCTTCCTTCACACAGCGACACAACAGCAGGCACGGCAATGGCGGCACACCGGCGACGACAGCAACAGCCGGCAGTAGCGTCTCCGCGACGAGAGGGGCGGCGGACAGCGGACGGTGGCTGGTTCGGCGCGCTCCGGCGGATCTCCTGACTTTGGTCTCGGCGGCGTACGGCGGTCGGTGGTGGAGATCGGCGTATGGGAGGCTCGGTCAGCGTCTTTTCGGAGGTTGAAAACGGAGCCGATTCGGCTCGGGCTTTGAATGAAAGTTGTAGAGGGGATTTGGAGGAGTTCGAGTATGCCCTTATTCTGCCGAATCGATGCTTTTATATAGCCAAAATCTGGGTCGAAAGTCTGAGCGAAAATCCCGTTCAAGGCTCGATCGGGTATTTTTCGGAGGTCGAAAACGGAATCGATTCGGCTCGGACTTTGAACGAAAGTTGTAGAGGAGGTTTAGGAGAATATGAATCTGAATTTTGTTAGCCGAATCGACACTTATTTATAGCCCAATTTGAGCTCGAAAATCTGGAAAAATCCCGTTTTTTTTTTTAAGGCTGATTTTTGGGACAAGATTTCTGGGATTAAAGACGGAATTTTTCGGACTTGGTTTGCCGAGGGTAAGGGCTGAATTTGGAGGTTGATTTTCGGAGGTTAAAGGGCTGAAAATTTGCGGTGAAAAACCTCCATGACAGCCCCTTGATTTATATGAAAACTTGTGTCCACATGTCAAAATTTGCACAGAAAGAGGATCGGATTGTACAGATTTTGTACAGGAAAAAAAATCAGATCGTAGAGATAAGGGGTAGGGGGTAATGAGTGGGGAAAATCTCGCCGGATTCTTTTGGACAGATGCTCGATTGCGTCCTGCGTGTGAAACGGCGAAGAAGGACGGGTAGAATCTCGGTCAAATATTTGGTCAAATGTCCATTTCGGGTTTAAGTAAAATACGTTCCCTTAATAAAACAAGAAACTTTTGTAGCCTAGCTGGTACATGAGGGGAAGGGAAAAGAAGGGAAGGAATGGAGAGGTTGGGTGTTCGAATCCGGGCTCTTACACTCTTTTATTTTATTTTAGTTTAAGGATTAGGATATTGAGCTTAGTTGGGTTTCGGGTCTAACGAAGACTAAGTCCAAACCTCTTGTTTAAAATTATACAAAATTAATAATTAACCCAACTCAGTTCATTTTTGTTAATTGATAATATTAATTTTCTTAATTTACATTTTTAATTTATATCCTTTATAATAACTTAGACTCGTAAGTTACTTATAAGTGAACATACTTATTTTTATTTTTAGATTATAAGCTTCTATTTTATGATTTAAATCATACTTTAATAAATACTGTTACCTCTTAAAACGTTTATCGTTAAGAAAACGAATTCGTAAGAATATAGTTTTACACTTACAATAAAATATACATTATGTAATATGATATTTTATATAAAAATAGCGGTTATTACAATAGTACCCCCTTAAAATTAGTTTCGCCCTCGAAACTAGGGAGAACTAGGGTTGCCTTGAACTAGAAAAGAATAAGCTCAAGAATTTTCGTCGTATGCAATAATACTTTATTCTTCAAGTACCCCCTTAAAAAGAAATCGACATAATGGTCTTAGACACAATCCCTGTTAAAGCTTGCCCTTAGAAACACGCCTAATTTAAAGTATATTAAACTTTCAAAGTTGTAAATTACATAACAAGTTTCATAGAACACCCGTACGATGTGTACCTATACATAAAAAGATCTTTGCCCAATGGTAATTGATCTATTGAAGATATAAGTACTTAGTTTAAATACTTTTAAATAATCAAGTCAAAGATTCTATTTTGATATATTAAAAGAAATTGCCATAAGAGCATCTTGCTATTATGACTACAATCATAATTACTAACATATCATTTAAAATTTACAAGAAATTTCTTTTTCCTTAATGATTTAAAATATGGGACTTATCTAAACCCAAAAGATTTAAGGATATTGAATGAAACAATCCATTTATTGGCAAATAACATTGTCTTTCAAACTTTATACAAACTTGCTCGCAAAGTATAAATAAATGATTGTCCAAATACATTTTGTCCAAAAACAAAACCAATCGAGGTTCGTAAAAATATACGATTATCATAACACAGACTCAAAATTCCTTTGAATTGCTTTAAACGAAAATTTTTGCTTACTTCCAACTTTTAACACAAAATGTTAATATTCCAAAATTTCAAACTTAGAATTGTAATACATCAAAACACAATTTTTGAAATTCGGTTTCCAAACTTGTCCTTAAGGAATTATATGATCTTATCCCGCCATGTGATCAGGATTGGGGGTAAAATCAACATAATCCTTTACAACATTTTCATGGGAATAAGACATGTGAGTTTGCCTTACCATGTGATCAAGATGGAAGACAAAACACATTCCTACTCACCACCATGAAAACTGTAGGAAAGTTTAATTCGAAATCTCATGAACAAACTGGAAATAAATCGTTTTATCTTTTTAAAGGAATTTCATACGAGCTTATAAGAATAACACCTTTATCCAGCATAGCAAAACTATAATACGATTTTGACCCTTTCTATGCAGTAGAAACTTAATATAGGAAAAGTTTAACGCGGATTGCCACTTATATCTCAATAGTGTCATGAAAATCACAAACCAAAATGACGTATAGTAACTTTACAAACGTAGGTAAATGATCATACGATAAAATCTTTATTGACCATTAGAGTCTACATCTAGGACATATTGGAATAAAAAGGCGATTATCATAGGGTATAAACACTCTTAAATGACTTTTAAAAATAGAAATACAATTCGTCAGTCATGTTGGAGCATTACCAAATTCATAATTATCTTCAAACAAAACTATAATATGATTTCAAATGTTCCTTACTTAGAAATACTTAATACATGAAATTGTATCTTTAGTTGACATATGCAGATAGCCAGCTGTAGGATAGAAATCACAATATTGAATATTGGTAGTATAACACAAATGATTAGTAAGATCGAAATCCATCAAATTCGAAATTATTCCTTCTTCTTTTTTTTTTCTTGGTAACAAATAATTTCGCTTCCACGTTCCTTTTTGATAATAACTATTTTACCTTGTAGTTGATCAAATTTCAAAGGGTAGCATTGATATACCCTTCCTATATGACTTCCGAATTTATCTTACTAAGCACATCTTTTACTTTGACTCTCTCTCTTTTTTCTTTATACGAGGTTTTACTAACATCTTATTTAGAATGGAAGCTATTTTGCAAGATATTACTTATATTATGCATACTTGGAAAAAGAGTATGGCCTGGATCAGCTCAAATATAGAAGTTCAGCAACATATACAATTATAAACGGTTTAAACACTTGGGGTATGTCCCATTGATCTAAGACTGGAGATAAGGTTTATTGAGGAACGGAATGCTTAATTCAATTATTTTATTATGATTAAGGTGATTATTCTATTAGCACCTGGCTACTGTATATACGAGCTTCTCACTCCGACGATGATTTACTCAAGATCTCCTTAGTTAGTGTAGTTTAGGCTAAGGTGTGATTGAATTTGATGAATTTATCCTCCACTTCTTCATGATTCCATCTCTATCTTGACACTTATTCATGCCAACAAAGCTTAAACCGAAAACGTGTAGGATTCCTAAGGGTCCTTACAAGTTGCGATCCCGATATATATCTTATAATTCTTTGGTACTCTTCCTATGAGGCATTCTTGACAATTGTCGACTGGGGGGACTCTAGGCTTTTCTCATTATCGTAGCCTTCTATAGAGTGGAAGGTAGGCGAACCTTAATACAGAATACTCTGTGATTCTATATTTGAAGACGAAGATTGGAAGAACTCAATTATTGGTTCCTCGAGTGTTAACCATCTAAATAGTTGGATAATAAATGTTTCTGATTAATTCGCCTTTATATAAGGCAAGGAATGAGCACAACTTCCAATGAATTAAATGTCAACAATTTATCAAGGCACTTTAGAAAGACTAAAGCCACTTTATAGTTACTCCTTATGAAGGATGATTACAAAATACGAGAAACTTAACGATCTTATAATCGACTCAACCACTCTAGTAGTACAAGATGATGGATGAGACAATTTCGTTTAGTAGAACACGACAAGGATTACGATGCTACGCAGATAAAACAAGGATAGGAGTCCACCGATAATAAGATAACTACTACTTGGTTAACAGTAATTCAACAACTGACTTGAAACGAGCGTTAAGCAACTTAGCTCTTTCTAGTTCTTCCTTCTGAGCCATAGTCTGACGTCTTGTGCAAACCATGTTCTGTAAAGGTTCACAAGAACAACTTATTGCAGCCGCTATTTTTTTGTTGGGGAAGGAAAGTCAGACACTTATATAGAATTTCTGTAATCCTATATTCGAAGACGAAGATTCGAAGGAAGCTTTAGAAATCAATTCTGTATTTCTTTGAAGAAAATAATTCTTGACGAGAGGTTAAACAAATACTGAAATTTTCAAAATACATGATTTATAATTGACACTATTCTTTGAGTTATGCTTCTCAAGATTTCAAAAGTTCGAAATACTTCCCTGTAAGGGTTGTTAACGAAACTCTCCTTTAAGTTTATCATTTTGAATCTATAACGATTTCCAACAAAGTAATTTCAATCTTGTTATTTCCCAATAAATATTTCATGTATAGAAATACGGGATCCTTATTTCAAAAATC
This sequence comes from Polygonum maritimum, assembly GCA_963924305.1. Taxonomy (NCBI): domain Eukaryota; kingdom Viridiplantae; phylum Streptophyta; class Magnoliopsida; order Caryophyllales; family Polygonaceae; genus Polygonum; species Polygonum maritimum. The sequence goes on along the minus strand of OZ002733.1, from coordinate 9,595,737 downwards.
GTGATTACTTGTGATAAAAACAATTCCAAATGATTTCCTGAAGGCTTGAAATTTTCTTCAATTTATGAGAAGGAAAATATCCTAGTCTGACTTACAAAAGAGAATTGAAGATCACTAAGGAATAAGATCAAGTTAGAATTTTCTTCAAAATCAATTAGTACTTGAGTTTAAAGTTATTAGAGAAGAGATTTATGAATTGAAAATTCCCTTAAGAATGGTATTTGGGTTTTTTTTTTTAAAAAAAAAAAATCACATCTATTTAAAAGAAGTTTAATAAAAGATAACGTCTCGAATTCCAATACAAGAAGATTTGATAGAAATCAACTCCTTGAATTCTGTTACAAGAAGTTTTGATAAAAGTCACCTTCTTAAGTTCTATTACAAGAAGATGAAAAGAAATTCTGCTTTGAGTTTAGAAGAGTCTTACGAGAAATGTTTTTGGTTTGAAAACAAAAGCCTGGCTCTGATACCATAACTGTAACACCCCTATTTTGAACCCCAGGGTATTACATGCCAGTGACCTCGGATTTTTCCATCCAAAGTCACCCAAGGCGGTTGGTAACATAACTCGATTCATAGAAAACAACATATTAAACTTATATTACATCGAAAGTGATCAATGTTTGATACATGATTAGAAATCGGTGATCAATGATACAAAATAACAATGTTGGAGTGAAGAAGACATATAAATCATTTTTGCAGCGGAAATAACACGACGGTTAAAAGATTCTTCACAAAGACAAAATAGGAAACTCCAAAATATCTAAAATAATTTGAACCTCTTGAAAATCTTCCTTCCTTTCAAATCCTCGAGTCTTCGTCTTTGGTCTTCGGCAAACCTGTCTTTACTTCCTGGTATTTCCATAAAAGCAAGAAATACCAGCCGACCATTGTCGGGAAGAAAAGAAAGTGGTATTAGTCTAACGCGAGACTAAGCAAATGGTAGAATATGACTAGGTTCTTAAAAGGCTAAGTGTGTCGGCATCAGGATCCGAAGGGAACTGAACGATGCACGACAAATCGGGTTCTTTTGAGGTTCAGGGTGTGATATCAATTAGAGAACGAGGCTTCATTCGAATACAACTCAGATGAAAATGAAAGGAACAAATCCGAAGGGAGGTGAATAACGAGCTTTCTTTTGAGAATAGGAAATCACAAGAAGGTGATTCCTGGGAACGAAAAATGATTAAGATTTTGTTGGGAACTTATTAATACACATCAAGGTTTAGTATAAACTTACACCGACTTATCTTCTCTGAGTAATACAACAATACATTTTATTGTAACGATTTTCGGATGTGGCAACTCATAAGAGTCAAGGGCCACACCCAATACATTCCTTGTTCATTAATTATTGTGCATAAGGCACTTATCTTTCGTTAATGGCAAAACAGTGCAATCAGTTATAGATTTTTAGATGCAGCAACCCAAAACGGGTCAAGGGCCACATCAAAGAAGGACGGAGTCCTTAACACCTAGCTAGGGTGTTGTCACCTCTCTACGCTTGTAGAGCAGGCAGAGTCATGACCCAGTATTAGGGTATAGGTACATCCTAATACATCTTTTTAAGAGGTGTAGCAGAGACAAGTCTCTCGCCCCTAATGACTATCCTAATCCATAGCAAAGTCTCGAAAAGAGACTTGAAACAATCAGAGGCCACAATCATCGGTCCTAAGTCCATGGGCTAACGCAGTGTAGTAACAATGGGGTCATTATTTCTAAACAGCAAATAACCCTAAGTTCATTTTATTTAGCAAACAAGGTGTTCCCAACAAAAGAAAATGGATACGATAATGGAAAGAAATTAACGATTATCGAATATATAGAGAATATGAAAAGTGAACCATCCACTTGCCTTTTCTTTGCGGAATTCGAGTCCTACGGATTCGTTTCACGAGCTTACGGCGACTCGTGCTCTCAACCTAATTTGGATATGGTTTCAAAGCGATACGGATTAAATTAATAAATATATTTATTTCTCAATCGAAGGAAAATATTTTCTTAGGTTATTATATTTCTATACCCTTTATAAAATGATTTTAAAACCTTCAATATTTCGTAGTAAGGGTAAATTAAATAATTACTCACTTTATTTCTTATTTATGACTTGGATACAATATTATTTCCTAATAATAATCTTATTAAGGCCATAACACTATTAATTCGAAGTAATATACATATAAGAGTTCATGACTTAACTCACACTATTTTTGTATTTGTCTTAAGAAATTATTTGTAATATTTTTATTAAAGTGAAAACTTGCTAACTAATATTGTTTAGCCATTTCCTTTAATCTACAATTATTTCATTTGATAGGCAAATTAAGGCTTTGATTTCTAGTCCTCTCATGAAATTGGGTTGTTCCTTGATATATAATCTACAAGGATTAGTCCCTTAAATTGTCTCTACAAAAAAAATCGGACCCTTTAGCTTAAAAAAAATTAGAGAACCCATTAGCTCTTTAATTAAACTTAATGAATCAGCCTGACAATTTTACTAGCCCATACTCTCATTCAGCCCAACAAAAAAAGAAAGAAAAGAGGGGCAGCTTGCCTTCTTTTATTTTTACGTGACCCCTCCCTGCCTCTTCCTTCACACAGCGACACAACAGCAGGCACGGCAATGGCGGCACACCGGCGACGACAGCAACAGCCGGCAGTAGCGTCTCCGCGACGAGAGGGGCGGCGGACAGCGGACGGTGGCTGGTTCGGCGCGCTCCGGCGGATCTCCTGACTTTGGTCTCGGCGGCGTACGGCGGTCGGTGGTGGAGATCGGCGTATGGGAGGCTCGGTCAGCGTCTTTTCGGAGGTTGAAAACGGAGCCGATTCGGCTCGGGCTTTGAATGAAAGTTGTAGAGGGGATTTGGAGGAGTTCGAGTATGCCCTTATTCTGCCGAATCGATGCTTTTATATAGCCAAAATCTGGGTCGAAAGTCTGAGCGAAAATCCCGTTCAAGGCTCGATCGGGTATTTTTCGGAGGTCGAAAACGGAATCGATTCGGCTCGGACTTTGAACGAAAGTTGTAGAGGAGGTTTAGGAGAATATGAATCTGAATTTTGTTAGCCGAATCGACACTTATTTATAGCCCAATTTGAGCTCGAAAATCTGGAAAAATCCCGTTTTTTTTTTTAAGGCTGATTTTTGGGACAAGATTTCTGGGATTAAAGACGGAATTTTTCGGACTTGGTTTGCCGAGGGTAAGGGCTGAATTTGGAGGTTGATTTTCGGAGGTTAAAGGGCTGAAAATTTGCGGTGAAAAACCTCCATGACAGCCCCTTGATTTATATGAAAACTTGTGTCCACATGTCAAAATTTGCACAGAAAGAGGATCGGATTGTACAGATTTTGTACAGGAAAAAAAATCAGATCGTAGAGATAAGGGGTAGGGGGTAATGAGTGGGGAAAATCTCGCCGGATTCTTTTGGACAGATGCTCGATTGCGTCCTGCGTGTGAAACGGCGAAGAAGGACGGGTAGAATCTCGGTCAAATATTTGGTCAAATGTCCATTTCGGGTTTAAGTAAAATACGTTCCCTTAATAAAACAAGAAACTTTTGTAGCCTAGCTGGTACATGAGGGGAAGGGAAAAGAAGGGAAGGAATGGAGAGGTTGGGTGTTCAAATCCGGGCTCTTACACTCTTTTATTTTATTTCCAAACCTCTTGTTTAAAATTATACAAAATTAATAATTAATCCAACTCAGTTCATTTTTGTTAATTGATAATATTAATTTTCTTAATTTACATTTTTAATTTATCCCCTTTATAATAACTTAGACTCGTAAGTTAAGTATAAGTGAACATACTTATTTTTATTTTTAGATTATAAGCTTCTATTTTATGATTTAACTCATACTTTAATAAATACTGTTACCTCTTAAAACGTTTATCGTTAAGAAAACGAATTCGTAAGAATATAGTTTTACACTTACAATAAAATATACATTATGTAATATGATATTTTATATAAAAATAGCGGTTATTACAATTACAACTGTGCGTACATATTACATGGTTAAATTAGTTAATAATGAATCAAAGGTACACAACGAACAAGTAATTTACACTGCAGGTACGTATTTAATTTCCATATATTATAATTAATTATTGTTTACATGAAAATAGAATAGATACTGTATAGGAGAACTTAAAAGGGTTAAAACATATCTAGCCCCCCGAACTTACGCAAATTTGCCACTTAGACACCTCACCTTTGATTTGGACCTATTAGGTACCTGAATTTATATTTTTTCACATATTGAACACCTGTTTGCTGACTTGTGCAAAACAATCTGCCACCGTGGCGCCACGTGTATATGCCACCTCATTATATATTTTTTTAAAAAAAAAAACAATAAAAACTTTTAAAAGTATATTCATCAAATTAAAAATTGTGTTAAATTTGAAATTTGAGGGTTTCCACCACTGTTCGGTGTCCGACTAGGACCCGGCCGTCGGCCACCTCGTCCTCCTTCGCGTTCTGGCTCACGCCTTTCCCGACTCCTTTCTCACTCTCTCTCGCTTCTGCTCGATCGCCATTCCCCTGCTTCTCATCTTCTTCCTGTGCTTATTCGATTCCAAAATTCCAGATCTGCGGCTTCACGTTTCGCCGGACATTCCCAGCGGCCGGCCCGCTCGCTCGACTTCACCGACCGACTCCTCTGCTTCCGACGACGAACCCCAAGGCCAAGCCCACGCTCGCCGGCCCTTCCCGACGCCTCCACACTTGCCTCGCCCGACCCGACCGGTCACCCGTTCTTCTACCCACCATCGCCAGCGATTCCCGACGTTCGCCCACGACCCTGCTCAGAGCCGGCAGCCCACGCCATTGAGAGACCGGCTCCGCCGAACCCTCACCCTCACCCGACTCCGCTCTCGATCTGCAAACCCCGACCCTCACAACCCCGACCACCGAGCCCGATCTCGCTTCCCCCCTGCTGCGGCCCGTCGACACCGACGACAAACGACAGCCCCAATCACCTCGTCCTCGTTAGCCGGGAGTGTGGTTGCCAGGGGGAATTGGGGGCTAGGGTTAGTTTTTTTGGAGTATTTGGATTTTTTGCCGACGATGGAAGGGGGAGCAGGGGAGGACGAGGTGGCCGACGGCCGGATCCTAGTCGGACACCGAACAGCCGTGGAAGCCCTCAGATTTCAATTATAAAACAATTTTTAATTTGATAAATATACTTTTAATTGTTTTTTTTCTTTTTTAATTAAGAGTAATGAGGTGGCATACACACGTGGCGCCATGGTGGCAAATTGTTTTCACAAGTCAGCAAACAGGTGTTCAATAGGTCAAAAAATATAAGTTCAGGTATCCAATAGATCCGAATTAAAAGTAAGGTGTCTAAATGACAAATTTGCGTAAATTCGGGGGGCTACATATGTTTTATGCCGAACTTAAAATCTATGCATCACTTACCACTTGCTATTCTGATATCTGACCACTAGTATTCGACAAAAAAAAAAAATCTGACCACTAGTATCGTGAAATTTACCAACTAACATCACGAATTTACTGTGAAGTTGAGAACTTGAGATTAGGGTGCAAGGAGACAGAAAAGGGGGTGAAAAAACAGTAAAAAGAGGAAGAGTCTAAAAACCGCCCCCAAAGAGCGAGAAAGGATAAGGCGGAACAAGGGCCTCCACCGACGGCGCGTCCCACACAAACCCTACGTATCCATCCACCGCCTCCGTCGAAACCTCCCCATCCACCGAGATCCCGCTGCCGGCGATTTGACTCATGAGCTCGACCTCCGGCGACGATGAGGTGACACCGACGGAGTTGCTCCCTTCCTCCTCCCCGGAATTAGAGGCTGTTCCGAGAGAGGACGACGGCGGCGTGGTCGAAATCAGGCGCCTCCTCTTGTCGTATTCTGGTCGGTGGGAGCAGATCTGCCTGGGCCTGGTCCTGCGATCCCTCTCGACCATCATCTTGGGGAGGATCTGGGGATCGTCGGCGACTCTGCAGAGAAAGGACATCATCTGATCGGGGCGGCGTTCCGTGGTCTCCAATCGCTTGGTCATGCCTTGCATCTCCTTCTCCATCTCCACCTGCTCCCTCTTCATCTTCTCGATCTCCCTCTCCATCTCCTCGTCGTCGTCGTCGTCGTCTTCGTCCTTCCGGAGCGCCTTCTGGCGATCGTCGTGGTGGTGGTTGATCGGCGCCGGACTATGCTTCCGGCGAACGATGTTCTTGAGGAGATGCTTCTGGCCCCTGAGGAACCACTCGTTCGCGAACTCCCATCGATCCGGATCCACTTTCCTGAATCCCTGTATACAATCAATCAATTTGTAATTAACGAATCCAGAAGAAGGAATGAATTAGGAGTGGATTGGATTGGATTGGATTGAATTGAGATGCTACAGACATAGGTGTTGAGCTGGCGGATGAAGCTGGAGAAGTTGGAGTGCTTGAAATGGGAAGGCAGGAGGAGGCGGGAGAAGCGGAGGGGATCCGCCACCACGAAGCTGTTGTTGGCGGGGCCCCACCCGATCAGGTGGTCCGTGGCCGCGTCGCTCACCATCTGGTACGTCTTCATCACGAACGCCGCCGCCGAGGACGAAGAGTGGTCGTCCATGTCGCCGCCTCTGTCGTAGTAGTACATCCCTATCGGACCTATTGGTATTGGTATTAGTCAGCCCCTTACTTTTACTTACATGTGTAACGAGATGATCAAGAGATGGATCCTACGGGAAAGCACGAAATTGTTTTGATTATTGAGTACTCCGTATTGATTTTGATGGGGCGTTGGAAACAGGAGCGCAGCTGATGGTTGGGGGGTTTTGGCGTTTGGGTATATGGGTAGAGGCAGTGGCAGAGGGGGACAGCCCCAGTGCACACCATCGCTTGTCAAGCCTTTCCCCGGTTATAATATTACCGACAGCCACCCTCCCCATGTCATACTATCAACCTCAACCCCTTGGGGTTGGTCTAGTGGAGCATGACAGGGTATCGGTCTGACAAGTCGCAGGTTCGATCTCCCCTAGTCTCCTTGAGGTGAGGCATATGTAAATTCCCTTATAAGAGCTCTTTGAGCCCTTGGGTCTTCCCTGACCTTAACTGGGGCACCATCCCCTCACCCTAAATTTTTTTTACCAAAGAAAAAAAAAAAAACTATCAATCTCCATTATCTCTATTTTCTATTTTATTTTCCTTTTTACTATCTACAGTATATTTCTTAAACATCATTTGTTTTTTTTTGCAAAAATTGTCCAATCCATGACACTAGATCAATTGTATGTCGTCGTTATTAATACAATCATATCATATGAATGAAACTACCCATGGTTTTTGTCTACCTATCCTTGGCTTTATTCTATTCTTTATTCCTTTTTTTTGGGCTTCATCAATCGGTTTAGTGTTTGTACTTTTTTTTTTTGGGAATAGATATCTTTACTTAAAAAAAGTGATTTATTAAATACCTAACCTCTATAAATTTTGTTTTATCCAATACTAAACGGGAGTTTGGTTCTAGTGCAAACTAGCCTTATAGTGTAAAATGAGAAACAATCTCTAGGATCTAACGGTAGAGATTGTTTTAAGAAGAAATAAGGAAAAAGGTAGATAAGGTGGCAATTTTGTAAATAAACAGATTTTGATTAAAAAAGACAAAAACGCCCCCACTAGTCAAAACCCTAATCCCCCACTCATTCCTCTCACACCTCACCTGCTCTCTTTCTCACCGGCGATTTTAGGGTGATTTCAGATCTCGGCGATTTTGATCGGCCACCTCTCCTCACCGGCGCTCCCTCCGCCGTCGCGAGTCCGCTATCTCCTTCTATGTCCCGTCGCTCCCTCGGCCATCGCCATCTCCCTCTGTCGTCGCGATTTCGCCAAATCTCCTTCTCCGTCGCGAGCGATTTCGCCAGCTTCTCTCCTCCGCCGTCGGTAACCTCTCTATCTACTCTTATTCCGCCTTCTTTTTGCTTGTTTTTGCGGTTTTCCTGTTGGATTTTGTGGCGATTGGCTCTTTTTGAATCTCATGTGTGTTTGATCTGCTATGTGGCGATTTTGCGGTCCTCTTGCACAACAAGCCGTCGCCGTCCTCTCGATCAGCCGGCCATCTCCATCCTCTCGCTGTCGCCATTGCCATTGCTGCTAGCCATGGCGAAATCTCGTAAGAATCTCGTCGTCGTCATCGTCACTTTTGTTCATATGCGAAATTTCGTTTGGTTCATTCAAAAGCACTTCTCGGTTCATGATATTGTTCTGCTTGGTTTGTTTTGTTATCGGTTCACTATGCTCAACTTGTCGGTTCATTCAAAATCACTTGTCGGTTCATTTTGAATCACTTGTAGGTTCATAAACGAAATGTGTCCGCTAACCACTTTTCCCAATTTTCTGTGTTGGATTTTGATTAGGTGTGCCATCGTGTGGCCGGAAGTTTAGCTGTTTGTGTGCATACTTTGTTTTATCATCTAGCAAAAACATATACTGCAACAGATAACTCAAGCCTTGCATAAATTTTGTGTTAGTCTTCCGGCCTTTCATAAAATTGCTTTAAATTTGTTGGTTGAGTTTGTCAATTACATCACACTAGTGCGGCTGTCATGATGAGCCTTGTTTTGTTGCATGGTTCATGGTCTTAACTTTGTTGGTTCATGGTTTTTGAGTTGTTGGTTCATGGTTTTTGAGTTGTAAGTTCATGGTAGTATTTTGATTTTGCTCGTAGTGAATACGTGATGTCAGTTGACCATTTCAGATAAATTATGATTCTTTCTTATGAAATGAAAACCGAAACTAAACCTTATGAACTTTGATATTTTTTTAATTAAATTGTGGTGATTTAGTTCGTGAGGTCAAGACCAAACTTCTAAAAGGTCAAGGGACCGGTTAAAATGCCCACTAGGAACTCTCCTTGTGGTAAAGGTATGAATCTTCATCTTCATGTCCCAATTTTGTTCAACTCTTATCCAATATTGACTATTGTTACATGTGTATCTTCGACTTGTCCTCTATTGTTGTTTGTTGGTTCATGGTTTTGAACTTGTTGGTTCATAGAATCATGCTCAAGGCTCGTAATAATTGTTCTATTGGTTCATGATTCTGTATGCTAAGATTCGTTATAAGTGTCAACACAAATCATATCATTTGGTAGCCTATTAGCTCAAATGGTAGAGCAATGTGCTTATGCACGTAGATGTGGGTTCAAATCCCACATAGGCTAATTTTTTCTTTTGGTTCATGATAATTGTTCTATTGGTTCATGTTTTTGTAAGCATGGGTTCATGATAGTTTTTCTTATAGTTCATATCTTCTAATTTATAAAGTTGTCATTTTGATTGATGTCGTTTGGTTCATAACAATTATTTTTTTGTTCATATTTTTATAAGCATAGGTTCACTTTAATTCTTCTTATGATTCATCTCTTGTATCATATACATGTCTAATCTATCGAGTGTTATAATTATAGAGGCAAATACAAAGGGAACATTATAATTATGATCTTTTAGCCTATGTGGGATTCGAACCCACATCATATGCAAGAAACACATTGCTCTTCCTTTGAGCTAATAGGCTTTAAAAGTGATCACAATGGTAAAACCAAACAAACAATCATAAACAACCACACAATATTGAGACACAAGGAATACATCCACCGCCCTCCAAGCAGTAGTTTCCCGTCTATCTACCAACATTTACTTAACTTGGTTAACTTGGAGTGAGATTCCAACTATACAACATCAACAAGAATTCTACATTCTAAATGTTGAACCTACTAAATCAGAATAAGAGTCAATACATTCAATAAGAATCAAATATACTAAATCATACTAAGAGCCAACAAGTGTGCATATATGATTGTTCTTTTGGTTCACAAAGATTATGATTGTGGTTCATAACTTTACACGGCAAGGTTCATTGAAAATGACAATGCAGTTCATGTCAATTAATTCACTAATGTGTTGATGCATTTTATCGAACATGGTGGGCAATCAGGAAAGCGTACACAATCAATCTCCATTTTCAATCGAATCCCTCAAATTAGAATGCAAAACCTAAAAACTAGCTAAGATAAGAATCAACAACCAATTGAAGACGCTACATGAGCAATTGACTATAATACACAATCGAGAGGCACATCAAATTCGTGGTGGTTAACTATCCAGAAATTACAAAGATGAGTTCATCAAAATTCAAACTAAAACCAATAAAACGACTTCAAAAACAAAAAATGTTGGTACCTAAATCAATGAAACTCCATCAATACTAGCATCATTATCCGAATGAGACAAGTTAGGATGACCCGAGCATGATGAACAACCTATACAAAAAAAACGTAAAAGCTATGAGTGAAGTGACATGAAAACACACTACAAATGGGCAAATACGGGTATTCTTTTGGTTCACAAAGAGTATCGGTATGGTTCATAAACTTTCAAGTAATGGTTCATTGAAATCCATTAAACGGTTCATGTAAATTTAAGCACGTTGGTTGAGGCATTTTGTCGAACACATGGTAGGCAATCGGGCAAACGTACATAATTAGCTTCTATGGTCAATCGAAAACTTCAAAATCTTCTAATGCAATCAAATCATGTAAACACCAATCATACACCCAAATCTTATGTCAAATTCACAAGTTCTCAGTTATCTTGCTCAAGGAAAACCTAAAACTAGCAAAGCATAAATTCTCACTTTCAAAAATCCCAAATTGTTATCTATATCCATGGAAGCAATTGAACAAGAGTCAAAGAACGAAAATACAGTTGAAAAACAATACAATTGTGTTGGAGAAGAGAGCCAAAGAGATCAATGAACAATTCACCAAAACAAACACTCTGTGCGACGTAGAGAAGAATGAAGATAGATGAACAGTACAACAACGCAAAAAGACGAAAATGCCCTTCCCAGTTAAAAGCAGGGGGGAGCTGCGTGTTAAAATCAGTCCGTTGATTTGCACAGATCCAACGGCCATAAGGTGTTCTCATTTTACACCGTATGAGCCGTTCTCAATTGATCGCGTGTCTACTAAACGGTCCAAACGCTAAGGAAATTGTAAGAAAACTAAAAGTTACTGTATTTCGGTAAAAGTAAAACGTAAAAAAGGGTCAAATATTCATCTCTTTCACCGCTCCATTGTGCTATCTCATACCACCAACTTTGGTGCTATGCCGCTGCACCATCTCAGACCATAACCTCTTCATCGACCGCACCATAGTTTCAAGGGATGCACATCCATGCATCACTTACACCATCTAGTAGATTTGAGCATCCCACCAACCTATAGTATAGGAATTCTGAGTAAGTAGTTTCTTATTTTTAATAATAAAAGAAAACAATTGTTTAGGTTATGGTTACTTTTGTTACTTATCAAAATTTAGGCCAGAAAGGTTCATTTGATTTTTGGAAATTTCGCCTGGTAACCCTAAGGTTAAGGCAATTTCACATGGTACCCAATAACTATTCATATTTCATGTGGTAACCCTCTCAATTTAATTAATTCTGTCCCGTACCCATGCCCTGAACTTTAGCCATTGAAGTGTTAAGTTGGGTGGAAAAACGTCAACTGGGTTTAACCTACAATATTTCTCATCTTACATTCAACACATAGGGCCAAATTTCTCTGATGTTCTACATTGCAGGTATGAGTACAATTGAAAGAGATCAATTGCAGCACTATAATTAAAAGAAACACTAAACCATAGGGCCAAGAAAGAGTAAACAATAGCTATGTCAATTGATTAACGGCTACCGGATGCATATTGCACCACTTTAAATGAACCCCATTCTTCAGTGGATATTCTCAAGCAAAGACTTTTTTTTGATGAAAGCTCAAGCAAAGACTTTGATTTCGATGGTATGCGGCAAATGTCCAACAGCAAAATCTATTGCAACGAGATTAAAAAAATAATTTTTTGAACTGATTTAGCAAGTTCTGGAAGAAGAAATAGAGGCTTTAGGTGAGATTAACAATGGATTTTTAGCAACTGTCACTAAGAGGAAAAAGAAGACTAGAAAACTAAATCTCTCGATCAAAGAAACAAACCCTACAAATTTTGAATCCTAGAATTTCAGAAATTAGATCATAATAAAACGAAATTGAACCCTTAAAATGTTTTGTCAAAGGCAATCATTAGTCGTCTAAGCCACCAATGTCATCCTAATACACCATTGGATTCGTCATCCGCCGCCTTCCTTTGTAAAATAGTCCACCACAATCGCGACCTTCTTCACCGTTAAGGAGGGGTTCAAGAGAGAAGACCAGAAAGAAATCCTGGTGAGAACGTAGAAGACGAAGGGCATTTATTTTCTACTCCATTTATTTAATGTTTTTTTCATCCCTCTTAACGTTATTGGGGCTAAAATTCACGGTATGGGTACGGGACAAAATTAATTAAATTGAGAGGGTTACCACACGAAATATGAATAGTTATTGGGTACCATGTGAAATTGCCTTAACCTTAGGGTTACCAGGCGAAATTTTCGTTTGATTTTGTATGAGATTCACTACCTTAATTAGAGGAGTAGAATTCAAACCCTCGAAAATAAAACTCTTTTTAAATACCAGGAGTATTTTACATTCTTAATAGACTTATGCAGCATAAAGTGAACCACACTAAGTGGTAAAGTATAAAAAAAGGTTTATCAAAACTCAAATCTAGGTGTTGGCAATTTTGTACCGTGCATTAATCAATAAATTAATTAAAAAAGATTGCACTAAAATATGTGTAATTTGTTTTTTCTATAGAAATCTAATACGGAGTACACTGTATTACAGGGGGTGGGAATGGGATCCACTACGACTACGAGTGGAGCCGTGGCAGAGCAAGAGGGGTATTGCGATATTTCAATGGTCCCCACAAGGTTCTTTAGTTTCACCCATGTGGGTCCCACGATGAGTTGGATAAACGCGAATTTTAGCCATTGGTTGTTTCTTCCACGCGATTCGCCAAAGGGCTCGACTCGCGTGCTCCTCCTTCCAACGGACAATGTGAGTCATGTGACCTCCACCTGTTCGCCCGGGACAGTTAGGGCCAGTAAAATCCGATCTCGACCGGCCGGTCCGGCTGTCAACTGAGCTGGTCCAGGTATTTTCGGTTCGATCATTTCTTGGGTAAGAAGAATACCCTAGTCATTTCTTTTTGAATATTCCTTACCAATAATATAGACTTTTCCATCAAAATTGATTTTGCCGGTCAACCGACTACCAATCGGTTAATTGGCTAATCTATCTTTGCAAATGTTCACTTAGAAATTATATAAAATTGAATCCTAAACCACCACAAAGCATAATCTCTTTCTGCACTTTTGTGAAATTGGAGGCTTGTGTAGTGAATCATTACTACCTTCAGCATAAGCAATCAATAATTAGGTTTTGTTAGAAAAGATGTATATTTTTATAAATCAAATATTCAACATTGCAAGTAATCAAACACAACCAAGTAATCCGTTTTGCTTGAACATTCTAAACAGGTACTCTATAACCACAAGAAACAGATTGGGTTTTGGTGTGGTAAGTTCACCCTCTCTTACTTCATACATTTCTTGTTTGTTGGTTTCCAATGTCTGTTGAACAATAGCCGATCGCTTGGTTTAACTAGCTAGGCGTTTATTTTCCAAAAAGCAACTCTAAATCCTGTATTCCCGTTAGATGAATGAGGCAGTTAAGGTCGTGACATATGACACAGTGACATAAATACCAACGTTCAAACCCTACCCTCAGTATCGCATGATCCGCAATTTACCTCCGACCTTTACTGGGATGAGGGTAGGGTAGATGAGACTAGGGGTGTTCATAAATATCTGATCCGTTCATTTCGATTCGCCGATCCGCCAATCCGATCCACGAAAATCCGAGTCCAACGGAAAATTATCCGAATTCGGTCCGATCCGAGAAAATTAGTCGGTTAATGGACCGGATACGGAATTGAATTTCACTTTTCACCCCTAAAATCCGGCGGAACGTGATCCGATCCGATAAAATTATATACTTATTTTCTTAGCGTAATGTAATATTTTCGTGTTTTAAATTTACTTTTTTTTAAAAAAATTACATGTCAAATGGTAAACCTGATATCCGTGTCGGATATCCGATCCGATTTAAACGGACCGGATATCCGGGTATACACGGATCGGATACGGATATCACTTTTGAGAAAAAAACCCGGTAATATCCGATCCGTTTAGCCGGATATCCGTCCATGAATACCCCTAGATGAGACCGCAAAGTGGACCTGTTGGGATTACCATTTACCAAGTCCAATATAGAACAGACCCATATCATGTACTCTATAGCGGTCGACCCAAATCTCTTTGTATTAGACTATTGTGTTGAGAACCCAAGAACACTTGATAGTATCTATAGAGAAAACTAGGTAGAAAAATAGAACCAAACCGAACCGAATGGAGGAACCGGTACCCTTCCAGTTCCGGTTCCAGGTTTCGAGGAACCAGAATCATGACTACTTTTACTCCTGGGCTCAAAAAAAAACTGATACTCCTTGTCCGGACACGTACATTCGTATGACCCGTTCATATACCACACAAAGACTAAAAAATGTTACATCCAACTATTAAAGCAATTACCAAATTACACACACATATCTAAGATAAGCTGAGGCAAAAGCGAAGTACATTATGGACCCAACGTTCGTCCTGATCATACAATAGACACCAATACTTCGATGACATGCACTTTATTTTAATTAACATAATTTGTAGTGCTTTTAGCCATGACACACCAACTAGTCTGTCAAGTTCTTCGATTCCAACAAGGCCTTCAAAGCCGAGTTTTTCTCTTCAAGATCTTTGAAAAACATCCTTCTCCTATGACCTGGTTTACATTAAGACAACAACAAAATTAATCAATTCAGAAACAATTTCTCCTCCATCATCAGCTCCGCAATATGTACCACATCCACAACTACAAACATGTAGACGATCCATCATAACTTATAAAACCCATAATTCATACGAAAAAGAGCATCTTATGAAGATGAGCATATAGACTGATAAAACAAATGATTCATCTTGCAACACAAATCAGATCATACTAGCAATAAATCATAGGAACTTTAGTTGACATGAATTTAAACTGCACATTTGAACCAGAGTAGAACACAAATTAAATCACAACTATGAACAAGGTATGAATAAAATTCTTGATCAAGATGGCTAGGTAAGAGTACTCGCAATTTGCAAACTAGAAGATATTCACATATTAGTACTAAGGGATTAAGGTTTTAGCTGGAGTCATAGCTAACATAGAGTACAGATAGTGTGTATAAAGAATACTAACCGGGTAATATCCATAAGAAGTCGACATCTAGTAAAAGCTTGACACTCTGCAGCTGTAGGGGAACTGCATTCACGTACATTATCATTAATTCCAAATCAAGTCATTATTTATGCAACCATCAACAATTATGCAGTTTAAGCATGAAGCTGAGCTAAAATCAGCGTTCTGCGTTTTTAATTGGAAATTAAGGGATCAGAAGAATAGCATAAATCAGTATCCCATTTAGGAGTTCATGCTTGCTAATGTAATAATGCACAAGCAATTTCAGAGCTAATGGTCGAGACATATAGATTGACAAGTCTGTCATTAACAGAAAAGGAAGAACTAGCAAGAATTTGATTGAAAAACTCATATACCATACCAGAATACCAATTATAATCTTCTCCCATGCTCAATTTAATTTCTTGCATCAACAAGTGATCTCCAGTGAAGAGTACCTTTGACGTCTTGTATAAAAGGCAGACTGATCCCTGTTACACA
This sequence comes from Polygonum maritimum, assembly GCA_963924305.1. Taxonomy (NCBI): domain Eukaryota; kingdom Viridiplantae; phylum Streptophyta; class Magnoliopsida; order Caryophyllales; family Polygonaceae; genus Polygonum; species Polygonum maritimum. Next base: position 9,580,011 of record OZ002733.1, on the reverse strand, counting down.
TTCAAGATTGACACAGTTAAAAAAGGAAATAAAGTTATAGAGTGCACTAATTAATCTACAATCATGTTTCCAGCATTCAGATTGGAGACAAATAGAAAGGGAAAAAGGGCAGAGAGAAGATGATAGTTACTTCAGTGTGTCCTGGAGTGAAAATGAGGTCAACATCATCATACAATTTCCATGGACCTTTACCTTCCAGCTTCTTCTCTACACCAGCTGTTGTTTCTTGAACCTGAGTTGATTCATTAGTACAATTAGTTAGTTAACATATATATACTATCTATATACACATGCAACGAAGAAACTGATTAAAATGAAAAGAACAAGGCCATATACAGTTAATTTGATCATACTTCTAAGGAATGAATGATCCTCTCACAGTTTAGTGCTTCTGCCCACTTTTGATGATCAGCAACATCATCCCTATCACCATTCAAACATACAATGTATGAATTCATTACGCAACTTAAACTGCACATGTAGTTTTAGATTGTACGTTTATATATGCATAGCATCTAAGGAAGTACCTGTGACTTAGAAACATATAGCGAGCTCCACCCATTGCCTCAATATTACCTTTGAGCACGGCCGAGTACCTGGGGCTGTAGGTCAAGATAGAAAAGCTACGTCAACTTTTGACGCTATAACAGATTAAATGACTTAGCTAACACGAGGCACATTGAGTCTAACAGCAAAATTAATATACTAGAAACAAATGCAGAGTATATATTTTACGTACCTATCTATAAGAATATTCCCTTCAGGATGAACTAGTAGGTAGGACGCAGCGCCATATGACTTCTCTGAATGGTGACCACAGTGGTACACGCCCTGAGGATTTATTTTCAAAATTGAAACTTGATTACATGTCAAATGCTCGAGATAATAATAAATGTCAATCATATAATGATATTGAATATTTTTCTTTGTGTGCGAAATGTTAAGATAGTATCAAGTTATAAAACATCTGATGACAGTATGAAGAGTGAGGGCCAGGTATATACAGCCAAATGATAGAGACATGACTAAAGATACTGATAACATTTATAATGCAAGCTAGGATCAATAGATTAATATTATGTGTAAGATGGAATTGAATAGTACTGGGATTTTGCGATCATCTATAGGAATCGGCAACGTCTTGTGAACTTGTAGAATGTCAGAAGGCGGGGTCACTGTGTGTATGGAACGAGTTGGACATGATATCAACGCCTGCATTTTTGTCAAAAAAAACTAAATCACACACTTGATATTGTGTTGTTTGTATGGGAACTTGATATTTCATCAATTTTATTTATCAGTAGAGGGAAGGTAGCTTAATTACCTGCAAAGCCTGCACGCGTTCTTCCTTTGTAGCAGGTTGCTTATAAACAGCTGCCATATTTGCTTCTTCAACGAAATTGCTCTGTCAATTAACATAAGCAAATGGTGCATGTGCATCTTATAGTCAGGGGTGAAAACTTTGTCCAAACACGCGGCCCAAAAAGTGGGCAAAAATCTGGTGATGGTCACTTTGGTTCGGGTGAGTCAATTCAATCCGAGTCAAGGGTAATGAACCTGCCCTTCAACTCGTCATATATATTCAAACTTCTGTAATGATTAACCTATACTCGGTACAGTGTGTGCAAGTAGTTACATCAAATCTTATATTAAGAATGTGGTTTGGTTTGCTTACTGGCCAAACAAATGCAAATTGAAGTTTGGTCTGATACGGAGGAGCACGGTGAATTGGAGATGGATATAGCAGGGAAAGTGAGAGACACATACCGGTGCCATCCAACGACAAGTATCACAATTTATGCACGTGTGATCTGCATCAGATTAATCATCCAAACACATTAAAACGAAGTCACATTTGGAAAAATTGTCTTAAATTTGAAACATTTAGGAATCTAGGAAATCTCTACTTTGAGATGCTTATCAAGACCATAATCATAGAAACTGTCAGTTGAACAGATAAGATCAAACAGCCGGAGATCACTTCAGAGTTTTTTAGCATGAGAAGTTGTAATTTAGCGGGGTCCAATTCCTGTAGTTGAGGTATGTAAATTAAGTTTAGGTCATTGAATTGATCGGAAGAAGTTGCTGAAAAACCGATTCATCCATCACCTTACATATATAATCTGTGAGGCGTGTGTATTTGAGATGTAAACTAAAAAAGATTTGAAATCAAAGAGGGATGCACGCCTACCAACATAGAAATCGCCGGCGACATTCTGAGGGCGGGGCTTTCGAAGCTCCTTCTCTACGGCGGCCCCGGCAGCCATGGCTGATATCCTACCACCTCTGCTCGTCTGCGCCCTTCTTTGGTTGGAGAAACAACACGTTCCAGCTCCGGATGTCAGCCGTGGCTTAGTGATGATAGTGGTAGGGGCCCACGCTGTTGGAATCGACCGAATCGCCATTCTTATTCCTTCTGAGTGTAGTAGCAGCTTCGTTTTTCTGCTACAGCTCCTCGCCGAAATAGCTTGGCTCTAGTCTTATCGACAACATTTATTTATGAAGGCAGCTTTGACCAAATACATCTGTATAACGGCAGCCGTATACAACACGTATTCCCGCGATAGACTATAGTAGTAGATAAAACAAAACATTGCATTGGCTAAAAACAAAGTTTAAACCAGGTAGGAAGACATAAGATTCCAGCTAATTTTCATATGGGAAGGCATGGAAGCCACAAAACGAAGTTGTTCTAGATTCTGCCCGAGGTCGGGCCGGTAACTTGGCCCTTCTGAATCTAAAATTCGAAGGAACTTGGCAATGTCAGGGAGGACAAGCTCTCTACAATGCAAGTGCAGCAACGGAACTTTTGAAAGGACGCTCCCTTTCTGAATATCCAACCCCGCTGGCCTTCTTAGCTTGTATGGCTCCCCACTCGTCGGCTCAATGTCCACTTGAGGTATGTGCTTCCATCTTTTATGTACAAACCACCCGTATTTGTAATCCCCTACTATTGGCGTCCCAAGGGCTTCAGCACAATGAACACGGAGCTGAAAGGATTCGACATTAGTCGTATCAGCAAGACCACAAGGAACACCAGAATTTGATTTTGTCTGTATTCATCCTCCAACCCACTTGAGGTGTTGGAGAATTAGATGACTTCTATAAGCAAGTCATGATTTACTAGAAGTTTGTATTGGTAGTACCTGATGCTTTTGGCTGGTATGTGGCCGCAGCTCAATCCATGAACACCCATTGATTGTAGGACCAAGCATCCGATACTCAGTGATGGCCTCTTGGGAAGAATCCAAACCAGACCCATGAGAGATTATGACCCGCTCTGTCTTTCCATCATCAAGGTTAACCTACAGGCCAATATCCATAATTCATACACTTCTCAGTGATTCTAGCGATAAGTTTATATTTACAAACCTAATGAAACAATATCATGTGGGGATTAATGGATAGGCGTAGAGATATAAAGAACCTTCATCAGAGGTGCAGATATAATGCCTTCCTTCTTCTTGGGATATCCAATTACCAATGCCCAGTACCTCATAAATGTTGCTTTACGAGCATCTTTCCAAGCCTACGTTATCCAACAAGCAATTTATGAACTAGCATTGCATGTTAGCTTGCAGCATCGATTATATAACAGTGAAATAACTAAGGGTTCTCATTTTTCAGAAGAGAGAGAGATAAGTAAGAAGTTTTTGATGTTTACGGTACTGATCATCATTTGATTGTTTTCTTCCATAGTTCCATTGATAGATACAATGATACATGAGGAATGGTAAGGGACAATATATTTGTTGCTCTAAAACTAACACTGGTTATCTTTTTCTCATTGTGAGCCCTCACAAGATTCAAGAGAACAGAGTTTCAAATATGAGCAACCTAGCCTCTTTATATCCTGGATTCTTTGCCTTAATGACTTGGCAAGACTAATCATGCATTAGAGAGTGTACAAATCATGTATAGAGAGTATATAAAGATTTAATATAACAAACCAATACCTTGCAAGATTGTGATGATGATATATCACTGTTAGCAAATATCCGTTGAAGAAAATCCGTGCTCTTACTGGTCCTCCCCATCAACAACAGACCACTGCTTTCTCTGTCAAGACGATGTATCTGTACCAGTTTTCAAATGTCAAGAGACTATATGCCAAAAAAAATCATTATTCATCTCTTCAAGTGGCAGCAAGAATTTTGAAAGGGCAGCTACTGAAAGTACAACAATCACAAACATCTAATATCTAAGCCGATTTCAAAGCAAAGATAAGCAAACGAAAAGGCTTACCAACTTAGGACCTTCTTCGTTGCCATATGACAAAGCTGCAGCTGCCAAGGCATCCATGCTGTTATGAACCGACAAATTTCCCTATCAGTAATTGCAAGAGTGTTACAATGGATGAATAACAAAGCTGCAGTTCTATACATCACAATCAACAGATAAATACTTATCATACCTTGACTGGCAACTTTGGGGGCTTATTCAGGACAATTATGGCAGAATCCTGCAATTTTTTTAAGAACAATCATTACAGCAAAGCCTTTGATACATAACCAAGTAACAAGAACAAACATAAATGTATCTTATAGCACAGAACAGTCTCAGAAAACGTACCTTGTACTGAACAAGCCTTTGCATATACTTGATCTCATCTGCATTTGGATTTAGAGTTCCACTTGGTATGGTGTCGAATCTCCTTGAGATCCTACTTTCAGCAATTGATACCGGCACATAGATCCGTTTCCCAGCCTCCATCACTTCATTGGGCTTAATCTGTAGGATAGCTGTAGAGTTGTAGAACAATTAAACCCAGACAGGGTATATAGACTACATGGTGGAAATAGAACCAATGTTGAGTGCCAATTATCAATCTAACTAGCTCAATCAAATGCTAGATAGATACCTTCCTCAAGGACTTAGGTTGGGCAGAGCTATCAATGAATGAATCTTCTGTACATGGGGATTCCATCTGGACCTACAAAGCGAAATTCCCACATAAAACTCTCCTGATAGCCTGATAGCCTGCCTACATAAGAAACTAGGAAAACTCACGAGGCCTTTGTTGAAGTGCAACTGGATAACGGTATCATGAACGTGCTCGAAGTAGTACTTAAGCCAACTGATGGCAGTGACACGACGACTAGCTTTGTCAGTGAGGCAATTCGTCGAACACCTTCCGGGCAGAGGATGGGAAGGAAAGGGAGGCAGAGAAAGGAGCTGTCTTGGCTTGGGACCCTCCTTGGGGCTCCCCAATTGAGCTATGCCGTTGATAACTCGGATGACCGGTTCAGCGGGCGCCGGCTGTGGCGGTGATATACGAGAGTAGTACCTGGGAATCAAAAACGGCCGACGGCGGAGGCAATACGATCGGAGAACGGTCATCTTGAGAATCAGGATTTGTTACCCTAAACGCGGGACCCAAATAAAGTTCGAAAGGAGGGAAAGAAAATAAATGTCAAAAACCAAACGCGCCCTTAAAAGGGGTTCTCGAAAGGAAGATTACAGTAGAAGTTTTACACCAACTCACAATGGCGCAAGCAGCGAGGCTGAGCCTGAGGATGCAGAAGGAGCTCAAACTCCTCCTTTCGGATCCTCCGCCTGGTGCTTCTTTTCCCTCTCTCTCCCCAACCGCCGATCTCTGTTCCTCCTCCTCTTCGTCTCTCACCTCAATTGATGCTGGTAAGCTCGCTCTTTCTCGCTCGAATCTTCTAAAACGGCGAAGACTAGGGTTTATGTTTGTAAAGCTCCGTTTCTGTGTTTGTAGAAATCGAGGGCCCAGAGGGGACTGTTTATGCCGGTGGATTTTTCAAGATCAGAATCCAGATTACTGAGAGGTTTCTTTTATCTTTTTGCTTTTCAACTACTACACCTCGCTCTAGTTGTCCAAATGTTTCTTCGATTCTTGCTTGCTATTGGTGATTAATCTGATTTGGCTATGGAATTGAATGTCTAGGTATCCATTCCAGCCTCCGGCTGTGACCTTTGCCACGCCTATTTACCACCCCAACATTGACAATGGTGGCCGAATCTGTCTTGACATTCTCAATCTTCCCCCTAAGGTACCATTCACCGTGCTTTGTTCTAAGGGGACTGTAATGTGCAAGGACAGAGTGATAATTGAGGCATTAGCAATGCAAATGAGCTAGAATAGGATTACAGTTGTTTAATTTCAATAATGTGTAGAGTAGATGGAAGGTAATACAACTTCAAATGTCTTTAACATGCTGCTTGTATCATATCTTTGATATACATTGGGTTTATTGTTAGGGTGCCTGGCAGCCTTCTTTGAATATATCAACAGTGATAACCAGCATTGGCTTGTTGCTTAGTGAGCCCAACCCTGATGATGGTCTCATGTGTGAAGCAGTAAGTATATTTTTGTCATAATTCAACATTCTGTTAATACTTGATTTGACTTGTTTATGTTCCCATGTTTGTTAATACTCTCCAGAGTCGGGAGTTCAAATATAATAGGCAAGCTTTCGACCTCAAGGCACGGACTATGACTGACAAGTACGCTAAGGCCTCGAGTGGAATGGTTAGCAGTAGCACTCAGGCCACTCAACAAACTGTAGAGCATAGAATGGTAAAAGAATTGTTTTTTTTAATTTCTGTTATTTCATTTCTTATGCTATGTTATGTTGACAAATTGCATACAAACAGACAGGTGAAATTGAAGAAGGCCCTGAGATAAAATGTGAGGGCATTAGTTGCAGTTCAAACTCTAGTAAACCTCCTGCGCTAAGAAGGAAGCTGTCACTAGATTCATCAGCATCACATTGTGAGAAAAACAGCAACAGAAAAACAAATGAGGTGACTGATAGTACAAATGAGGTTCACAGCGTTGGTGTTAGTAACTTCATTAAGAAGCAAAAGCTCTCCCTGCATTCATTTAATCAACAACCCAAGCAAAGTGAGCGCGACGATCAAAATAGCCCGGTGGATCAGCGAGTTCCCTTCAACTCCACTTCGACCATGATCCACGCTGTAAGTGGTAGCGAATTGCAAAGTTCTGTGGTCTCCAAATATAATCAACAAGAAACTGACACAAATTCTGCTTCTCAAGGGAACATTTCCAGTACATATGAAAACTGCAAGCGATACACAGGCAGCAAAAAGCTTTCTTTGGGATTTTCTGCCTTGTCCAAGGGTCATGAAATGTGTGAGAGTGAGAACCTTATGGCCAATAGGAAATTCACCAGTGAACGCCTTAAAAAGTCAAAGTTGAGATTGTCTTCAAGCTCAGTGAAACCAGAGTTTGCTAAGCAAGGAGGAGTTGAAGAATCACAGGATCATGAGAGTGATAATTGCAAGCACTTTTCTAAGACTCGGGATTTATCCATAGACCCCAAACCATGTTGTATGGCACAGCTGAGTGGGTACGGTACTGAGGAGTGCCAATCTAGTATAGAGCACAGGGATGGTGCACAGAACAAGCATCAGCCAGATCCACCATTACCTGTGATTGTTTTAGACAGTGATGAGAGTGACCAGGAGGAGAAAAGTAAATGTAGGAGGTCTAAACTCTCACTCTTGAACAAGCGCCCTACTTTGGGAAACACCAAGGCTAATAGACCTCTTGTGAGGCCAAGAAGTGAAACATCTTCATAAGGGATGCATCGCATGGTCATCAATTTTTCAGCTTTGTAGCCTTGCAGGTGGCGAAGTGTATGGCTTTAATATGTTAGTATCTTGCCCAAAAAAAACTAATGTATATCATCAACTCACGAGCGGCAACCCAAATCTTGTGAACTTTTGAAGGACTGTTAGGTGAGATTTGGTGAACAACACATCTTTATGAATTTCAATGCAATAGAGATTAGTACATATCTTATTCATTTCATGTGAAATTAATCACCAGTACTGCATTTCAGCTTTTCTTTTGCCGAGTGCGATGTTTCATGACGGTTGCTTAAACCCGATTCCCCGGCGATTATGTAAGTACCTAACCATCCTTGGGTTTGAGTTTATTAAAATGGGCAGAATATGAAAGACAATGCATGGTTGCAATGCTGTACTGCTCCTTGTTTTATGACTAGCATGGTGCTGCAAACCGGGTAAATTAGTAATAGTAGAACAGTAAAGAGTTTGTGTTTGGCACAATCTGGTTTAGGTGTGAAAAGGTTTGTTCCAAGTCTCTGACCAAGTACACGAGTTTGTAGGTTACTAGAAGGTTGATTTATTTATTTGGTCAAGTTGGGTATTACTCTTTCATTTCCTTGTCTTATTTGTGTCTATCTCTGTTCAAATATCTGAATGCTTGATAGAGTTAAGAGGATTAATAAGAAGCAAGATTGGGGCCAAATTAGAATGTTAGGTTTGCTTTGAATTGAATGTCTCCAGACATACCCATTTTGGTTCAATCAAAGTACAGACAACAAGATAAATTTGCAGGATCCAAAGATTTGTTCAAATGACAATCCAATCAAAAAATTGCTTCGTGTCAAATGTAGGGTGGAAACATATGGACTTGTCTGCCATAATGACCTTCTTGTAAGCACAAAAATCAAATCGCTCCCTACCCAATTCAAAATACCATGTACTGTACAACTAAAAAAGTTGGAGCAAACAACACTCCTCAACAACCTAAAAACACCATGGATTTAGAAGCTCGTCTGGAGGAAGAGTCCCAAGTCAAGGCGACATCCTTGTGTTTTTTAAATCAAAGACACGCTCATCACGCAAAGTTTAATAAACAGCCTGTGTCAATCAAATGGGCTAACAAGTCACGACAGCACATGTTCTTATTAATACACTAATCATGATTCATCTGTTTCCAGCTTCTGTTGCTTTCCATAGTTTCCAATTCCAGTCCACCAACTTGACTTCACAAACCCGCTCTGACATCTGTCACGATAGCGACGGGTTGACGGTACAGAGCCTCTTCCGCGACCATCGGTACAAATCAATTCATAAACTAATTAGAGGACTAATTAAATCGATTAGGAATAAACAAGTGGTTTCGCTTTCTTGCTTTTAACAGGAGAATAGAATGGGACCTCTCAAGAGTCGTTGTGGAGTTGGGGCTTTTCCATCCAACGGCGCGTATTCCTCCAACCGCACTCAAATTCGCCTGATCATGTGCTCCCATGTGGGCCCACCGCGAACCCTTCTTTCCGATTCTGCCCCTCGTACTTACCCCACTATCAACGCTACCCAACTCCGTAGTTACAGTCAAATCCAGGGCTATTTCTGTAAAAGCATGGCTTTAATTAATTTCAAACGGCGTAGTGAAGATGCTTTCTAACTTTTTTCAAAATGCCTTTGGAGTTTACACAATTACACCTCCTTCGGCTCCCCGGCTCCCCCTATTCCTTTTACCTCTGACCAGCAGAAAGAAAATTAAAACGAAGAGAGAGAGGCCTCTCTTTCGCCATTACTGAGCTGTGTTGAGAGCTTTCACAGCTCGCTCCATCACTCCTCCTCTTTCCTCCATTCCCTCCGATCGGAGATGTTAGATGGTTTGCTCGGCCGAGGAGGATTCTCCTCAAAATGGTTGGTGTCTCAATCTCTCTCTTTTTTCTTTATCTTCATGTTTTAGATCCCGGATGGTGGAATTGTCGTATTGAGAATGGATTGTGTTTCTACTTTTTTTTTAGTAAGTCATTGATTAAGCTCACAAGGACGCGGATCGATGCGGTACGAAGAAAGCGAAATGCAACGCAGAAGTTTCTAAAAAAGGATATAGCCGATCTGCTGGCTAATGGCCTTGAAAGCAATGCTCTTGGAAGAGTAAGTTCGTCCTTCTCCCTTGTTTCCCCATGATAGCTTTGATTTACAATTGGTGGCGTACAAGTCTTTGTTAGCTGAAGAATTTTGAGTCTGTACCAGAATTATGTTTTTTTTTTGTTTGGGGAAAGAGAACTGGAGAATCGCTTATCTTTCAATTCATATTTGCCTTCTGATCCTTAAATTGACATTATTGAAGAAGTAGATCTAAGTTTCATCTGCGAATTGCACTGGTCTCTCTCTTAATCCTATCTAGATGTACATTTGCGGCTTAAATATAGGTTTCTATGTCATTAATTGAGTCACATAGATTTATTGTTTGTATGTTGTAGCTAACCTGTATGAGAACACTAAAAGCAAGCAGGTACTGTTCTCAGGGGGGAGGATTTAATGGCTTACCCCATTCGTTTGCATGGAAATTTTATGCTTTTGAGTCTACCCAAGTGCTCTCAAGTTCACCGTTTGTTATATCTTGTTATCTAGGAGATTGTTGAGTCGGTATTTACTTGTACACATGTTGAAATTTAGTGTCTAAGGTCAGGCATGATTGCATGAAGAGTAACAACATAGAAAGCTCCTCTGACCTCATAGTCAGGACACACACCTGAAACTTCATAGTTTCAGCTGACTTATCCGTCATCCTTTTAGTGATAGTGTTGTTCTTACTCAAATCTTGAAATATGTAAGCAATGCCAAGTTATTGCTTTCCTTGCTTGCTTTTTGAGTAAAGGCTAAACAATCTACTGATGTTACAACTTGTAAATTTTGGTATACCTTAATGATGCCAATAAGAGTTTGATTGTTGTCTGATTGCTTTTCTACAGGCTGACGGACTTATAGCTGAGCTGTGCATTTCCTCATGCTATGATTTTATAGATCATGTTTGTGAACTTATAATTAAGCATCTTTCAACCATGCAAAAGAACAGGTATGAGAAGTTGTTTTAACTTAGTGTTAGGTGTATTCATTAGAATAAACTTATTTTTACTAGTACTAATGCTGTTTTGCAAATTTCTTAATACTTTTACTTGATGTTATCTTCTACAGCGATTGCCCTGAGGACTGCAGGGAGGCTGTAGCATCCCTGATGTTTTCTGCTGCGAGGTTTTCTGATCTGCCTGAATTGCGTGATTTACGAGACATATTTAGAGATAGATATGGAGACTCTCTGGAATGTTATGTGAATCAGAATGTAAGACATTAATGGTTTGTAGCTACTTCTGTCGCACTCTCTGTAACTGACTCGTCATATTTTCTCATATAGCTCAAAGAGCATATAGCTCCAAAGTCACCCAACATGGATAGAAAGCTAAAGTTATTGGAAGACATAGCATCAGAGTTTTCCATAGCATGGAATCGTGTTGCTTTTGAACAGAGAAGCAAAGCTGCAGAGGTAATCGGATCAGCCTTGTGTCTTACTTTTGCAGATTTGAATGTTATTCTTTGTTCTTTTTTCAATAAGGGGGTCTTTTAGATTTCCTTATAGTGGTTATCCTGCAAAACGGATTTCTTACCACCATTTTTTCTACCATTCTATAGGAGAAACAGAAAATTCAAGCCTATCTCCATCCTGTGGAGAACAAATATATAACTCCTCACATTCCGAAGCCTGTGCAGAAAATAGGCGATAGTAATACTGTCACTAAGAAAAAGACTGAAGTCCCGGATCAGAGGAAAGGGAGAGATGCTCTTGATAATGGGCAGGGACTAGGATATAACAGGCATAACTCACAAGTTCCGCCAAGGGCTGTCCCGAAGAGCAAGGATGCAAATTCCGTTACCAAGAAGAAAGAATCTATACATGATGGACATGGTTCTTTGGCCCGGGAAAATGGTAACCCTGTAAGAATGAACGCTGCAATTCCATCTAGCATGGGCAGAGTTGAAGATCACTCCAAGCTCAATAGGGAAGTAAAAGTTGTTCCGAAAATAGAGCACAAAATGGCTGCTTATCAAGTGAAAACTGAACCATCGGTAGCCAAGGGTGAACGCAATGTTGAATCCATTGGTCATGTTGTCAGTCCCAGTAGAAAATTGGCAGGGGAAGAAGCAGACAAAGTGAAGCCTAACTTAAGAAGCAACATTCCACCACCTTATGTAAAGCCCAAAAAGAGCAAGCACAGATCACGGCATTCAGAGTCCAACATTGATGATACTTTGACCTTTGGAGGGGCTCAGAATATTGCACCAGTGAAAGACGATGAGATTCCTCACTACACAGTAGAGTATTATAAAAGCGACGCATCAGGTAACGATCCCACGGCAAGAAGAAGATCAAGAAGGAGGCACCACAAACTAGCGTCAGCTCCGAGTGATAGTGACGCCAATGAGGAGGTCAGAGTTATCCGTAGAACCTCCACCAGCAGGAGAAGAAACGGATCAAAGAAGGGCTTGCAAATTCTGTGCGACGATGAAGGACGTCGCACCAAGGATGAAGAGGAGAGAATGATGGACAAGCTGTTGCTTCATTACAGTAAGAAACCAGTTGGTAGTGGTGGACCCAATGAAAAGACAAAGAGAAGGACCAGCCCCAAGGAGGATGATATGAAAGATGAGAATCAACAACCATCGAGATCATTTTCCCTTCCTCGTGAGCAATCTTCATCTGAGATGAAGAAGGTATTCACTCGAGCTGCCACGTTTACCGACGAGACATCAACACCTGCAAAGCACGTGCACCCCAACTTGCCTGACTACGATGATCTAGCTGCTCGGTTTGCAGCCCTCAGAAGGAAATAAAGGTTCCCCCACGTAGCAATTGTATTTGATCGTTGAAATGTTTGTATTTGTTGCATTTCATATTACAGCGTTATTCTTGACCTTAATTTGCGCACACAGTTTGTAAAAATATTGCAAAAAAACAGTCTGGATTCTGGACCCGTGACATGTGTTGGATTAATTATGGCGGAGCCATATGATGAATGAGATACAAACGGATGGTACTGCTGAGATCATTCGTAGTTTGCTGATTGCCTGATGAATCTGATTTCACGAGACCAGTTTGGGTAATGAGCTGCTGCTGCTGCTTGTCATTTGTGAAATGATTCTTCCAACAAACGAAACGACCTCGTTCCCATTAAGTGACAGCTGTGCTGACTCCCCACCTGCCATATTCAGGTAACTTTAGCAGTTGCAGAATTCAGAGAGCAACATTATTGATTGGGCAGAGGCGGAAACACCATAGATTGGGGTACAAAAAGCACAGGATGGGGAACTACCTCTGCCTTGTAGGTAAATGACGATTACACCCTTGTATTTCCTGCTCTGGGTTAACTTAGATTTTAGCAAATTCCAAAGATACCCTCCTCGGTCCTCCCAATTGCTCCAAGACAAGCTAGGACGCTTTCCCGCCAAAAGAATACCAACTCCCACAGGCCTTTTTATGAGTCCTTTTGCTGCTCCCTCCATTTTGCAACAAAACCCACATAAAAATCAGCCCACACTGACTGGAGTGAGCACTGAGCAGAGCAGGCTATAGCCTATAGAGTTGGTAGCCAAAGAATCAAAAAAGATGAAGGGGACGTCAAAGGTGATCATGGGAGCAACGGTGGTGATGGTGCTGAGCCTGGCGATCGTGCTGGGGCTCGTCCTCGTCCTCCTGGCCGAGCTCTACTGCTCCCTCCTCCTCCGCCGCCGCCAGCTCACTCAATCCAAAGCCGCCGCCATCGAAGCCCCTCGGGAAGCCGCCCAATACCCTTCCCCACTGAGCTCCTTCTACGCCCAAGGCGTCCTCCACGCCCCAAGAAGCGTCCTGTTCCCCAGCTGGCGGGAAGGCTCCTCCTCCGCCAACGCCGCCTGCACTGACGTGGAAGCTCAGCACGGCAAGCTCCACCAGCTGCTCTCTCTCCAAACCGCCCTTGAATCCGCCACCAACTCTCCTCCTCCTCCTCCTCCTCCTCCACCAGCAGCTAAGCCCCAGGGTGTGCAACTAGCTCAAAATGGGATGCAGCAGTTGGTGTACTTTTGTAACCCCATATACGAAAACGAAGGCGGCCGCGAGAGTGATGAGGACCACACGCCCTTCGAGACGCCCGACACGTCGCCCACTCGGCTGGAGCGAGTAGACGAGGAGGACAAGGCAACCATGATGACGACGATGGCTACGACTACTCCGCAGCTGACGCCCATCAAGCAGCTCCCGGCAAAGACGTGCTCGGTTGCCCTGAGGGATGCCCGGAGTTTGTTAGGGACCTCAGGCAGCGAGTCCAACAGCCAAAACGCTGCGTTTTCGCCGTCCTACTCCGGCTCGCCATCCACTTCTTCATGGTAGTTTTACTAGCTAGTAGGGTAATCAATCATGAAATGCAACCAGATCCCAGAAATGCACCGTACCCAAAAGGTTGACGCTAGGTGTTAGGTAGCTTAGGATTCTTTGTATGGCATTAAATTAAAGAGGGAAACTCGTGAAGCTAGGGCACGCCCGGGGGTGTCTTCGGCTTTGGCAGTTCCCATATTTTGGGTTCCACTTTCTGGTGTCCTTTACTTCCTTTCTTTTTTGTTCTTGACCTCCTAGTGTGTTATTTTAGGGCCAAATCCAATCATGCATTTCATGTATCTTTATTATATTACTATTATAACAGTGCTAGTAGTTCCAAGCTTCCAATTCCAAGTGAACTTGTGCCGTTGAGCTTGTTGCCTAATTAAGTTTAAGGCTTCATTTCAAGCAAAATGAACAATTTCGTAAAATGATTGTTAATTCATTAGGATGAGCTTGTTAATTCTTGTAAGAAATTTGACATTAGCGTATTGCTGCAAGTCGAATTAGCTAGGATACTCTGTGATGGAAATTAAAATGATTGTAGTTTCAAAGGAGAATAATTAAAAAGGAGTGAAGTCTCTGTTTTTGAGGGATTTTAGTAAGTGAAAAATAACGAAGCAAAGGGATGTACGAGGCACGGAAGCTTGAAGAGTAAAACGAGGACTCAGCTTTGTTTTGTTTGTGGTTTCGTGACTTTTGTCTACTGTGAAGTAAAAATCTAAGTCCACTCACAACCCCAAGAAAAACCAAGAAGCTTCAGATTCTGTCAACAAGTATTATTTTACAAAAACAATATGCCCTTCATAATTAAGTACGGAGTATTAGTTAATCATCTATGATGGTCGACACACTTCTGGAATCCTCTCATTCTCACATTTATGCGTTACAAGTTTCAAGTTATATGAACACTTGTGATTGAGCCATCCACATCATGTCAATCGAGACTTCGAAAGTTTCGCTGTGACTGCAACAAGTCCGATTATACTTAAAGACACCGCAGAGTAAGTTTATCATTGCACAAAGTTTTTGACTTGGTCACTGAACTAACTAAATTATCCATGAGAGTGACACCACAAAGGCTTTCCTTTTCCTAGTTTAGGTTCCTATGCACCCCTTACACTAGACAACTTGAGTACGTATATCAAGCAAAGCCTCAGCAACAGGGTCAGGCATTTAACACAGTATGTCCTTGTCAATTAAACTTTGATGGGAGCTTTATCTAAAGTCGAATGATCGATCCATTCATTTATCAGAAGAAAACAACATTAAATGCCATAAATGTCTGCTCAGAGATTGTTACAGAATTTACATACAAGCAAGTCATCAACGACCAACATTAGACTTCGTGCATATTGATACATTATGGAGTATGTTCATCTTTGAACAACACACAATAGTCCCTTGTTAAGCTTCATTTGGTTGGAGCAATCACAAGCAACCTGTAACAAGTGACAGAGTATAGTAAAGCTGTGTTAGCAATGTCATTTCTATGAGCACAGAAATTAATGGCCTGTATTTGTATGATCACTTAAATGCTAATGAACAATATCTCATTTAATCTTAGAATATACAAGTCAGGCACCATAATTAACTTACACTAGCAACATGGGTACAACTATCAGACATTGCAACAGAACATCCTTCTTCCAGTTTCTTGTGATCCTTGCAACTTTATTCCACTTGGACGTGAAGGAGCAGTTCTTACTAATCTCTTAGCTGAAATCAGAGCATTAGATTAGACTACAAGCATATGAAAAAAGTCACTTGTTTGTTCACAATCTATAACAAACAGATTGGTCAAACAATATCCTATATTGGTATAAGAAAACCTTTTAGAAAAATAATGTGAATGGTTCAGTGCACAATATGCAACCATTGATGACGAAATAGAGCAAGTAACCTTACCGATTTCAAAGAAAAGCTCATTTACATTGAGTGCAGATTTGGCTGATGTTTCGAAAAAATGTAACCCATTCTCTTTTGCATATTGCTCACCTATCTGCACGAATATACAAAAAAAAAAAGGATAGAGTATCAAACAAATGAGGTTTCTTTGCGAATGTAGCTAAAACAACGGATGTATCACCGAGCAGGTTCACTAACTTGAACTGTTTTTATACCTCATTATCCACCTTTCTTTTAGCATCAAGGTCTGCCTTGTTTGCCACTAATACTGCAAACATGTTTGGGTTTCCTAGTTTATAATATAATCAAAAGAACTGTTAGATAATTTTCTAAATGATGACACAGCATCAGTGCATAGCATATTGCAAAACAACTCCTGACAGAAAAACACAATCTTAATGATGGGTATGTGGATGACTTTGTTCAGGGGAAAAGAAAACTAGACAGCAGGAAAGATGGAAGTATGTAAATCCTATTTTTAAGAAAGGAAACATATTTTAGCTCAATCTAAATCTCTTCATCAATCTCATTCCGTTTTAAAAAAGTTTCTACATATTTAGTATGCAATGATTGTCTTGTCTCATGAAAGGTGTTAAATGTAACGGAAGAGGTGTTTAGTTTAAAGACTGGAGTGAACTTTGCTAGAAAAACCTAGGCCAAGGATAATTCAAGTTACATATAACTCAATTAATGATTCACATGCTTATACTATGCGTTTACAGCATATAATTACCTTGTCTCTGCAGTTCAAGAACCCATTTTTTAGCTTTCTCAAATGATTCCTGTAAGAAAACAAGGTGAAATAATCAGATGGTCAAATAATATTGCTGGGTGTCATTTAGGAAATCACTTGAAGATTATGTCCGCAGAGTTTTGAGATGATAAAATCCCGCAGTTATACTTTCAAATTCAATTGACAATTTCTATAAACATTAGCAATAGGGAACCATATGTCTAACCCTCTTCCTGCTGTAAACGAACAACTACTTCTACTGCCTAGCATTTCCTTAAGCTTGATAAGAAAGTCTAACATGGATGAATGTACAAACTGGTTATTAGTAATTCATAATATGCTAATACTGCAGCATGTCAATTTTAAGAGGGAATGAAATGCAGAGGCTCATATGCGATTATTTTTTCCCACAACATGACTCGTAGTAACAATTAGACCCATAATATGGAAGTTGTCTTCCCAATGACAACTTCAAAAACCTCTCATTTCACCTCAGATTCTGTGGAAATCAGAGTATAATCTATAGACATGTTCTTTTGACACTTTCATACAATCAAAGGATCTTAATCTCTAGCACTAAATGAGTTATAAGAGAGTACAGCTTTGCTAATCAAACCCAAGAATCAAATGCAATGAAACCTACCCACTTCAATGAAGCAAAATCAAATCAATGCAAGTTGATAAAATCCGGTATTTAGTTACAAAATTACAATCACACTTACCTATCAAAACACATGCTTTATGTAAAAAAAACGAATAAGACGAAAGAAATGCAGAGGAGACTACCATGCTTGTAATATCATAGACCACAACAGCTGCAGCTGCACCCCGGTAATACATGGGAGCCAAACTATGGTACCGCTCTTGCCCTGCAGTGTCCCAAATGTCGAATTTCACAGTCGCTTCGTTTAGGGATAAGACCTGTGTGAAGAAGGCAGCTCCGATTGTCGACTCCTGCAAGTGGTCACATTTCTAGAATTGATAATCAATCCAAATATAACAAGGCATTTCCAGAATACAGAAGGTAAGGAAAGTAACCTGGTAATCATAGAACTGGCCTTTGACAAATCTCAACACTAAGCTTGTTTTCCCTGTACCCATATCCCCGAGAAGCACCTGGAAACAATACTCAGACGACGGCTGATTAGGGTTCTTAAACTACACAACCTGTTTATATTTCCCTAATTAGGTCAACAAGAGACCCAAAAGAGCAACTTTTTTTTTTCTGTTAATGAAATTGAACATGATCGAAGTTCATTTCGTGGGTATAGATAGCTGATTCTAAACAACCAATACGAGTTAACAAAAAGAGAACAATCAGAGCGGAAATCGAATCATTCTAGTCGATCAAATCGTCACATAGATTGAAAAACCTAGATTGCTATTAAAAACCCTACTAGAAGCATAAATCAAATCCCGGATTTAGGTAAAAACCAGCAATTATGTAACAGATACAGAAGAAGGAAAAACTGAAAAATAAGGTAGACATACCCACCAGCTTGGCTTGTATGTTCTTGCTGCTGACCGCCATTCGATCAATGAAGTAAGACCCAGAAGGTTGCTCTTCGCTTACGAAGGTTAGAGAAGGAAAGAATCAAAAGAGGGAGATAAAGAGTGAATAGAACGGAAATCAAAGCTGTGGGAGGTGCCTTGGATTTACAATTATTGGATAAATCTAAGAAATGGCAGTAGGAAATAGAGGATTTGAGAAGGATCTCTATCTAGAGAGGCCAAGCAAAGGAGAGACTGGTAGGTTTTGCTGCGTTTGACCGTTAAGTTGAGAATAAATTTAAATTTGTTATTACTTATTGTATTTTGATTTGATTTATTTTTTTTGAGCCCTTGATTTGAAAATTTAGGGAAATAACAGTTAAGAAATGAAAATTGACATGAAT
Source organism: Polygonum maritimum (assembly GCA_963924305.1). NCBI lineage: Eukaryota > Viridiplantae > Streptophyta > Magnoliopsida > Caryophyllales > Polygonaceae > Polygonum > Polygonum maritimum. Next base: position 9,561,533 of record OZ002733.1, on the reverse strand, counting down.
AAACCATACTTGCATTGTAGAGTGAGAAAAGTCTCTATTGAAACTCCAATTATCATTAAAATATAGAGGTGGTCTAAAGTAATTTTTATATTTATTCGATCGATTTTTCTACAATGTGTCCTTAGGGCATATTATAAAAGCCTATTAATAGGAAGAATTTGTAAATTTTAAATTTTTGATTTTTTTATGTCTTTTGTGATGGGTTCATTATTTCCATTTTAGGGTTTTAGTTTCTGTTTTTGGTATGCTTATCATGTGCCCTTAGGACACACAATAGAAAAACCGCTATTAGATTTCATTGATCACCACCACGGGCACGGAGTTTCGATATCTTACGTCACTTATGTTTCGCTATATATGTCATGTTGGAATACTGACGGGGCACATTCCACTTCCTTAGACACATCGAAACTCGATCCGATCTATTGATTTGATCGGATTGTTTTAGTGGGTTTTTGGCTTAAATTCAATTGAAAATCAATAAATAAAAAACGAACTAATCTAGTCGATTCTATTACCAATATGAGTTTAAATTCGAGATTTGTTCTATTGAGCTTAAGCACTAGTTTAGAAAAGAATGTATTATATGTATTTAATATTATAATATATTTTATTACTAAAATATTCGAATAATAATGTCTCGTTAGAATAGAGGTATTTTTTAATTTCTATTTTATCTTAATAATCATAAAAACCATTTAAAAAGATCGATGTTCTTGAGGTATTGGGTTAACCTGAACCCAGATTAAACCCGAAGCAATCCCACCCAACCAACCCAAAAACTATAACAACACAAATTGACCCGATTGATTCAAGACTCGAACCCGACCCCTTCGTCCCAATTGACAACTCTAATTTATACATTTTCATACATGTAGAATGATATATCAATTATGAACATGAGACCGTAAAATATGAAGTTTGCAACTCTAAGTTACGATGATATGCGATACCAAACATGAACTACTAAACACATGAACATATGTACTAATTAATTATATGAACCTTGTGATACTACTTGAACTTATTTACATTATATATGAGCCTAGAATAAATTGATCTAATCCGATTGATTCAAGACTCGAACCCGATCCCTTCGTCCCAATTGACAACTCTAATTTATACATTTTCATACATGTAGAATGATATATCAATTATGAACATGAGACCGTAAAATATGAAGTTTGCAACTCTAAGTTATGATGATATGCGATACCAAACATGAACTACTAAACACATGAACATATGTACTAATTAATTATATGAACCTTGTGATACTACTTGAACTTATTTACATTATATATGAGCCTAGAATAAATTGATCTAATCCGATTGATTCAAGACTCGAACCCGATCCCTTCGTCCCAATTGACAACTCTAATTTATACATTTTCATACATGTAGAATGATATATCAATTATGAACATGAGACCGTAAAATATGAAGTTTGCAACTCTAAGTTATGATGATATGCGATACCAAACATGAACTACTAAACACATGAACATATGTACTAATTAATTATATGAACCTTGTGATACTACTTGAACTTATTTACATTATATATGAGCCTAGAATAAATTGAACAATTAGATCTAAACTTTGAAATGATTGTATGGTAACCTCGCTATATTAGAGTATAAACATGTGCAATAAGTATATGAATATCTTTTGGGCAAAATCAAGCAATTTTAAGTCATTTTCCCTTGAAACTATTAAGAATCATGGTAAAATTTGAGTGCACTTTTAACATTTTACAATGCACTTTTAATCTAGATTGTAAATAAAGTGTATGTTTATCCAACAAAAATTCATGTATCTCATATTACACGTAATTTTTTCCGTCGTGCATAATTTACACCCTAACATTTTATATATTTATCTGAAAGTTTAGACCTAGATATGAATTTAATGTTAGGAATAATAATAGGAGAATAAAAAATAAATAGATAAATGAGAATGGATCTCATCCTTCATCAAAAGTTGAGATTGCACACTCTATAAATTTTCTTTTTGCCTCCGGGGATACAAAAGGTGATAAATGATTATATTTTTTCACTTAATTTTTGTGACTCTAAATAACATATATAACTGTTCATTTTCGATTAGCATGAATATATATGCATGTTTTATAAGTCATGTTACATTAATTATATGGCTATGTGCCGAAACTTACACGTTAAAGGTAAAAAAAAAAGTATACATACACTCATACGGTGTGTCAATTAAGTGAGAGAGATTCATTTTTCTTTTCTCTCTTGACACATCGTTTCTCAAACTTAAACGTGAACCATACTCTATTAATTACTGTTTAAATTTTATTTCAACACTTTATGTATATGAAATGATATAATTATGTACTACCAAAAAATCCTAAAACTTTTACAGTAATGAAAGTATAAGAATTATTGTACTATATATCGTCAAGAGGAGAGGATGGAAAAAATGAAATTAGTCGGATTTGAACACTGGGGTACAAACAACAATACTATTTATAACCAAATACACTAACTTTATTACATTTCCTATTTCATACTAAAAAAATACATCAAATGTCAGAGGGGACAACAACCTTCACTCGTGTATTATATTTGATGAATTATAATGCTAATATAGACTTAGATTTGTATCTATTCTAATTATGTTTCCGTGGTTAAAAACCAAATAGGCCCTAAGAGTCTAAGATCCTCCGACATCTCATCATTCCTCCTTCTATCATTAGATCATACAATGTATGTGGTGGGAAAACCTACTTAATTACAAACTCATTTTGTCATTTTAAGTGATCTGATTGACTAAACCCGTAATTCCATTGACTTGAACCCCCCGCATATCAACGAGAGCTCGAACGATTGAACCAGTTCACAGATTTAGGAGCAATTGATTGAATGAATTAAAATTGTAAAATTAATGACGGGGAAAAGAAGAGGTATGATACAAACTAGCTAGCTAGGAAACAAAAACACATGCAAAAGCAAAGGAGCCGTATGAGAGAGGCAGAGCATATGGAATCTCATCTCTTGATGTGAGTGGCCTTTGATCGTCACCCATTTGCCTTTGGCATTTGAATGTGTGCTTTTGTTTCGTGGTGCCCCCAAATTCCTCTCCCATGATGTAACCTCCTTACCAATTTTGACATCTATATATAATGCAGCCCATTGTTTATAAGATCTTGCTGTAGTTACCCATTTCTCGAAATCATATCCAATATGAACGATATATTTTAAAAAATAAACTCATCTTCTTGGTGACGGGGCTGACTCTACCCGCAGACATATATATATTATTCTTAAGGTTTAACCAATTGATTAAATATATAAAGCTCTCCTAAAATTAAAAACTTTTCTTGATATAAGGTAATTAAGCATTAAGCTTTTAGAAGGCAAAACAAAATTATCAAAATAAATATTTTTTCTTACAAACTCTTTTAATAAAAGGTCAACCTAAACACAAATAAGGATTTGAGGTTGCATATACGCGTTACATTACAAATTTACAATGGCAATGAAGAGGAAGCTCAACGAGCGAGAATTCTACAGCTCACGTTCTTAGTTACAAGGAATTTCTGTTAAGCCATTATACTTACAAAAGGCAAAAAAAAAAAAAAAAGATTATAATTTCATTAAAGTTAGACAAGAGTTTAAATATATCATAGATAATGATAGGGATCGATCTCTCAAGGGATGCTCTATTTCTTTTTAAGACTATTATAATAGGATGTCTATCAAGACCACCGCATCGGCTCTAATGTCAAAAGCCAAATGGAATAAAACTCAATTCTAACGGCTTTAAGCTAACATATACCACGCATATTGGACTAGGTGAGCGTGGTTTGTTTTATAAATCTAGAGGTATAAACATGTGCATTGTATGCTAGTATTTCTTAAGTTGTTTTCTTTAATTTTATTTTCCATCGAATCGTGTAATTGTTTAGACCCGACTCATCTAGATAACGCTAATCCATACTTAGTTACAATAAACAAATATAAAAATAATAATTAGAGCTCTAGATAATGGATTCCTTTTGCACTATTAGACCAAACCTATGGCTAATACACGGACCCCAAAGTAAGTGATGGGCACATTAGTACATTACGATGTATCAATCCATAAATAACAATAGAACAAGAAGATATCAAGAGGCCCCACGTCCACCACCCTCTAATGACTTAGAACCTACCTCAAATTAAAGCTTACCAATATCATAATTATTCAAAAAGCATAGAACCATGTAGTTTCTACCAAAGAAAAAAAGAGGGTATAGTACGTAGTAAAATGTCAATTTACCCAATGCATTATTGCCAAGTGCTCAAGTAGCAATCCACACAGCTCACAAACAACCAAAAATAAATGCACAAACAACCAAAAACATTCAAAGGGTTGTCATCACAACAAGAAAGCAACTAAATAAATAAACTAAATTCGGAATGCGCTTGCTAAATACAGAGCTCGACCCATTAGCCCTTTAGACTCCATACACACACACACAATTTTCTTTACCAAAGTCCTAAAACTCATGGCGTCCAATGGTAGCCTGACCACCAACGGAGAACCCGTGGTGGGGGCCCCGCCTTCGGGCTCACCCAAGGGGATGGTGTGCCTCTGCTCCCCCACCACCCACCCAGGCTCCTTCCGGTGCCGGTTTCACCGCGCTCAGTCGTCGTCCCCCGCCGCCTGGATGAAGAGGTCAAACTCCATGCCCGTTAGAAAGGGAGCTTCTTCTAATTCTTCATCGTCTTCTGTTACTTCACTTTCTCCCAAATCTGTTGAATCTACTTAGTATTCTATGTCCTTGTGCCCGGAAGTTCAATTATAGTACGTATTTGTTCTTCTCATGCGACTTCCTAAGTAATCAATTATGTACGATGGTGAAATATTGCGTCGTATGTGATCTAGTACGATCACTTTCTGGGTTTGTTGTCTCTGCGTGGACAGAGAGACTGATTTGTAATATAATGATCGATAAGCATGTGAAGTTGGATGTCATGGAGTGTGTATCATAACTAACTCGTTACGCTTTTTAATTCATTTAGTTATGAGTTTTCAGAGCTAAAGTTCGGCTAAAACAAAGCCCTGTTTTGCAAATCTAGACGGTTCTTTTACCAAAAGAATGGCAATGCAAATCCAGACGGCTAAATGATGTAATTTGTAGAACGTGAAAAAATAAGCTCGCAAATTATGTAAAAAGAACCTAATCATTTCCAGGTGCTAGCGGCATTTATTAAAGTATAACTAAAATGAGAATGAATAAAAGCTGGTGGCCTGGTGCGTGAGAATAAATTAAAGGTGTTAATTGTTTTACATAAAAAAAAAAAGGAAAAAATGACTTTTGATATATTTTTCAAAAAACAAGGATATATGGCACATCAAAGATTGTTTATTAGAATTATTGTTTATTCAAACAAATTGATTGTTGTACATAAAAAAAAAGTTGAAAGTGTCATGTGCATTAGTTAGTGTATATGTATCAAATCTAATTGTTATATGTGCATCACAAAGAATAAAAAGTGTCTTCTTTGTGAGTGCGTACAAAACGATTGAATGTACACCAAACTTGGTAAAATATGCATCAAAAAAATAAAGAAGTTTAAAAGTAACATACATCGAAAGCAAACGGTTTGAATGTATGCCAACCATACCAGATGATCGAAACAGAGCAAAAGATGGATGGGCTTATGCGTGAAAGAATGATGACAGCTTTTTGAACAAATTAATAGCTATAGCAAGGCCATCAACACTAAGCCTGCACAAGACTAGATTGACATGTTGTCTAGGTGAATTGGGACCTTACTTATATATTCAAAGCAAAGACTAACTGAGCGAGATAAACTAGTAATGCATAAATGCTTTTCATTTGTGATTTAATACCAAACATTTCGTTAGTAAAGTTGATATTCATCAAAATTAAGTACACTCAAAATGATGTGCAACAAGTACAACCCAACTCATTTCGTGTGTAGATTTCGATCAAAAAAAAAAAAACAGTGTCAAATTCCCACACACATAGATTTGGAGCAGTTTAATCATGGAAAAGCTAGAATTTTGGCAGCTGATTACAGAAGGGCTGTATATATATACAGTTATACACACATATATATATATATACTTTATTATTTGGCGGTTGGCTTGTTTCCTGCTTTGTGATGTACATATCATGTCGATGAGAGCTAGAAACCAGAACTAAGGAACGTTGATTGATGATCAGGATTATCTTGACCGTCTGTACTACATCATGACAGCCATGGTATCGACAAAAATATGACTAAAACGTACATACAATTGGCACATCTAGGTGCAGATGATGTAATCAAGGGGCTCTGTTTGTGGTCCTTCCCCAGACGTAGTCAGCGTGGTGAAACCGGCACCTGAAGGACCCCGGATGCCTTGTTGGTGAGCACATGCACTGATGATTACTCCTTCCCCCTCCGCTCGACCTGCTGCCCGTCGTTGTCGCCGTCGTCGTTGGAAGGACCACCGCCTCTTGCCGGACAAGGCACCATCTCCGAGGCGGAGGATAAAGATGGTGGTGGTGGCACATTTGAGTTTATGTTTTATGTGTTTGTTGTTGAGTTGAATAAATACGCGCGGGTGATCCAAAGCTCTATAGCCTTCTGACCAAAAAAAAAAGCTCTATAGCCTCAGGAATGGCATCCAAATGGAGGGGTGGCTAAGTAAAGTTGGGTATCTTTCCATCTCTATCTATCTATCTACGAGTGTAGGAACCCTTTATTCTTCTACAATTGGGTAACCACGACGTACGTTGCTTTCTTATTAGTTGTTGTTTTTTTCAAATAGAAATGCAAAGTTTGAAGACACGTGTGGCTTTATGGCTGAACCTGCTGCTCTCATGTTCTCATCTCATCTGTTGTGGATTGTTCGCGTGTGGTTTTGGCCGGTGCACAGATCGGATGATGATCGAGTAAGAATGAATGCTCATCATCCATCTTCTTCTCAGAAATTAATCAGATTAAGATTAGGCAGAGCCTAATAAGTTAGAGATGAGAGTTGTGTGAAATGAAAGGTCCCGAACTTGACAAAAATACTGCCAAGTGGCAACCTTATCTCCTCCATCTAGGAAAGCGTGGTATTTGTTTGCCGATATATCATAACTCCGTAGTACAGTAGTAGTATATTGTTGTCACTCACTAATGCAATTCTATATACCCTATGTGACTATGTCTAGCTGTATATAGGTTACATTATTGGGGACGGCAAGAATGTGGTATCTCATAAGCTTTATTCATATTAATTTTTAAGAGCAAGTGAGAGGAATTAAAGGAAAGAATTCGATGTGATTCCATGCTTTAACAAATCATACTTTATTTCTTTGGTAGGAAGGAATATGTAACACCTCCTATACTTTACAATCAATCAAAGCAAAAAGGTGAATGTACCATGAAACAAGTGGTTTATCTCAAATCTTACAATTAATTATATATGTGTCTATTGATTTGTTTTCATATTTGCCCTACGCAAACGCTGATCATTTCACACTTGATTCGGGCAATAAGACAACTATTTTTTTAAAATTATTGAGGGATATAAATATGAGAAGCATACTCGTGTTGGTCCCACTCCTAAAGGTGAATATTCCACAAAAGAAGGGGCGAAAATCTTCCGTCCCCCCGCACGTCCCACCCGCTTGTCCCACTCCTTTCTATTGGTCGATGTTATTTATTTCGGTAGAATTAAAAGGAAAATATAAGGGGGTATCCATAGTTTCAATCAATAGGAAGGGAGGGACACGGGAGTGGCTTTATCCCAAATCTTAAAAGAACTTTTATGAAACACTATATAACCAAGTAATAATGAAAGTATTTGATAAATCTTAGTTTTAAATTTTTAAAATTTTTTTGTGATAGCTTTATCATTCTCTTTTTAGTATTCTAATTTCTATATTTAATACGTTTACAGTGTGCTCTAGGGACACATAGTAAAAAAACTGATTTTTGAATTATGTACGTGTTGATTTGTTTTTCATTTACAGTGGAATAGAACAATAAGACTGGATTCATCTATTTTAAAAATAATTATGGAAATTGAGAACCATATTGATGCGGATCCCACTCCTATTCAACTATCCACTTATTGAGAGTTTTAATTACAAAAAATCCTCTAATTTTATACTGGCTATGTCAATCAACTCTATAAGATAATTTAACTCCGATTCCGACTTGGAACGATAAAAAGATGTAACAAAATTAGTATATTTTAAAAAAAAAAGTCTATATAAATACAAGATCACATTAATGTCATAGATTAACAACTCTCACAACTTAATGATTCCAGCTATGTGTTATTTCTCTTAAAATTATAGGGGTCTCGGTGGAATTTTCTCTTAAAGAACCTTAAGGTTTGACATTTTTTTATAAGATACAATTAAACTTCTATAAATTAGTGGAGTTGAGACCATGATATTTTTTATTTTATAGAAATATTAACTAACCGATATTTTACTACATAAAATAACAATATTTTTCAACAAAAAAAAAAATTTATTGTTATTTTATTTACCTAATCAAATTATTAAATACTTTTTAAATACAAAAAGATATTTGAATTGTTTCTTAGTATAAACTGTTATTATCCATGGTAATAGAAAATGGAAAAAAGAGAAGGTTTATGTGAAAATAAGGCAAAACTAGATTCATTTTATAGTTAAAAAAAAATTATAAACACTTGTTTTTTATGGTTAAAAGTAATTATCACATTTTTCTCAACTCTTAGTTAGAACTTAATATCTATACTACCTATCTATATTACCTATAGTATAAAGCGGAGACAATGTCTTCACAAAAATTTGCGCCACGTGTCATTTCAATAATAAAATAACCAGCCGGGCCCTCCTTTATACAAATTAGGTAGTTAGAATCTCACATAATCTTATCGCGTACAAATTGATTAAAATTTACCAATACAAATTAGGTAGTTAGAATCTCACATAATCTTATCCCGTACAAATTGATTAAAATTTACCAAAAATTATGAATTATCCTGAAAATCATAAATTAGAACTTACCAATAATTAGTTATAATCTCCCCATAAATATTACTATTTAATAAGACGTGATATTTAATATAAAGTAATTTTTAAACAAATCCAACTTATTTATATTAGAGAAAAATCCCACAATAATCCCCTTTTCAAATATCAATTCCAAAAATATACCCTCACCTATTATTGTTTCCAAAACTACACCTTTAACTTAGAAATACTAAAATACCCTTACAAATTAATAGATAATTAACAATTCCTAAAATACTGTTAATTAGAGAAATCCTAACAAAAAGATACGTAAGATTATGAGAAACTCTTCTCCTCCAGCGACACTGCCTGCGTACCGTCGGATTTCGACCTGCGTACCTAAACCAGACTAAATCTACATAAATGTTATCTACATACATTTAATGTAACAATTTAACATACATAGATTATTCTACATAAAATTTACTGTAACAAGATCTTAACAAATATTATGTAACAGAATCGCAACAACTTTAATTCACATAAAATTAATGTAACTCATACACAAAATTAATCTACATCAATTAATGTAATACTTAAATAAACTAGACTAAATCTACATAAATGTTATCTACATACATTTAATGTAACAATTTAACATACATAGATTATTCTACATAAAATGTACTGTAACAAGATCCTAACAAATATTATGTAACAGAATCTCAACAACTTTAATTTACATAAAATCTAATCTACATAAAATTAATGTAACTCATACACAAAATTAATCTACATCAATTAATGTAATACTTAAATAAACTAGACTAAATCTACATAAATGTTATCTACATACATTTAATGTAACAATTTAACATACATAGATTATTCTACATAAAATTTACTGTAACAAGATCCTAACAAATATTATGTAACAGAATCTCAACAACTTTAATTTACATAAAATCTAATCTACATAAAATTAATGTAACTCATACACAAAATTAATCTACATCAATTAATGTAATACTTAAATAAACTAGACTAAATCTACATAAATGTTATCTACATACATTTAATGTAACAATTTAACATACATAGATTATTCTACATAAAATTTACTGTAACAAGATCCTAACAAATATTATGCAACAGAATCTTAACAACTTTCAATTACACAAAATCTAATTTACATAATATTTAATGTAACAAACCCTAGAAAAATTAATGTAACATACCAAAGTTGCGAATTGCAGGTCTACGCAATTCGACCTAGGAGGTGGAGGGGTGGCCGGCGGGGGGCTGGTGCGGCCGGCGGGAGGGTGGTGGCCGGCGTAGATGCGTAGATCTGGGCAAGGCTATGGCGGCGGTAAGGATGCAACGGTAGGGCGGCGGGCGGCGGTAGGGCGGGAGGATGGTGGCCGGCAGATGGAAGGTGGCCGACGGGAGGAAAATTGCAGGACTGAGATGTAAAAACTGTAGAAGGGAGGTTTCTAAATTTACGTAAATTGGTTTTAGAGGGCAATTTTGTCCAATCTATTGTAATAGGTTATTTTTGTCCAATCTATTGTTTAGGGGTATATTATTGGAATTCATTAATGAAAATAGGCTATTGGCGTCTTTAACCCTTTATATTATGAGTTGATTTACTATTAGTAAAAAAACACTAATCATAATACGAAGATAAATATATGATCCTATAATTTCAACATGATCATTAACATTACATATCTATATTAAATTGGATTTATAATCACATTACCCGTACGGGAGTTAAACTAGTTTGTAAATAAAAGAGAAATAAATAATATGCCATCACCCAATATTCCTAAGAAGCGTACAAAGCTTGAACTTTGAAATCGTATGATAGTCCAATAATGACACTATAAATGGGATTGGGCCCAGGCCCAGGCTTACTTGAACCCCCAAAAACAAAGTAAAATCTAGTAATCAATCGACTAATGTAATTAAAAAATCTAGTCAAAGTAGAAGAAGAAGCTTCTGAAAATTGAAAAGGAAGTATTGTAGTGATTGATTACGCAGGTTATGGATGGTTCTTGTGTTGAATTCAAAGTGGCTCTTCTGGTAGGTGAGTCAGCCAGGCATCTCGTAAGTCGCGAGCTTTCAAGTTTGAACAACAATAACAAACACGCTTACGCAGCCCCGGAAGTGTAACTCTGACTTTTCTTCCATAACACAACAACGACAACAACACATATATATACTCCAAATTTGTAACATCAGCTCCCCTTCATAATCTACACAACACATCCAGATCCATCCATCAATCCCTTGCTGCTGTCATTTGAAGTAATTATGATGAGATCGTTGGCCCTTCCGATGATCGGATTCGTGCTCACAGCTCTTCTCAGACCGAGCAGCGCTCAGATGGCTCCTTCCCCCGCATCCAGCCACGGTACGTAATTCATCATCATCATCATCATCATCATCTTCTCCTTTTTGTAGCTTCTTTGAATTCATCGGATTCCAATCGAAATCTTAGCGGAGGCTGATATATATTGTACGGGTTATTTGATTTTGATTGTGCAGGCACTGCGATAGATCAAGGCATTGCGTACCTTCTCATGTTGTTGGCTCTTGTTGTCACCTACCTCGTCCATTGATTTTCTTGCCTTCTTTTGGGCCTTAATTAGAATTTGTACTACTAGTTTTGACCAAAATAGTTACATTGATCAATTCCACCATCTCCATCATTCATGGTGGCCCTGGATTTATTCTTTGTCATCATTCTTTCCTAGCTTGTATTGTATGTACGTCCTCACATCTTCCCCTGTAAATGTAATTTTTTTCCACATCTACTACAACAAGACCAGATTCGACCTCTGTTGTTTTTACGCACTCACTCGTATAGTATTTGACTCCCCCTATATTCAGACTCTAGTTTCAATGTAAAATAACTAAATCAATATCTGAGCTAATGGCGCGCTTATATGCGTTGCAGGCAGAGCTTAGCCTTAAAACATGCTCTAATGAAGTAATGAACTAATGATAGAAAGCTATTTTACATGCATGACAGGACGCTCACTAAACACTATTTGTAGAAAATCAGCCCTAGATTTATACTGAATTTAAGGAAAACCAATCCGTGGAACACGTATATTTGTCTGAAAATGCAGTTTCACTTTTGCATTCACATCAGACTGAATTTCTGGGGTTACAACTGTAATCCACACGATACATATATATACTAAAACTACCAACTGTCTTCAACTGACTTTCTTGACAGTTTTAAAACTACTCTAGACAACAGTTAGTAAATTTGCAATAACTAACTTAATACCAGACTTCTTTGACTTAAAAACAAACGTACAAACATACTTGAACTAGACACCTAGGACATCATTAATCACCATACCTGACTAATACAAGATACCAATTAACTTCATATTAACATAGTTATAAACTAAACTTATATTCCAACACTATTAACAGATCATCCATGCTACTATGAATTAAGGTGAATACTCGCGCATCTCCTAAGTGTGCCCGAGACCTTGAAATTTTGAAAAGCACCCTTCCACTTTAGTCATTACTTTGACTTTCTCTAAGGCCTTTTTAGATTGCTCATCTTGTATCTCGTAAACACTTGGTCCTCCTTTCAAGCTAGTGTGCGTTGTACATTCTCTCTTACCTTCAATTCGACCAAAGCTAGCAAACTTTTCAAGAAAATTGTGACATATTTGATATCTTGATGCCAAGTGATATTGGTTTGATTTAAGATCTAATAAAACATCGTGTTATAGTAGAATGTAAAACAGTTATTTATTATATTCATACTAGTATTAAATATATTCGATATAGGTGTATGAATATGCAACAAAATATATATTCAAACCAATTGATATCTATATTCAAATACTTTGCAATTATATAATATTATCTATATATTCAAAATATATGTTTTTTATATTCACTGCTCGACCAATGCCAAATATTCAAATCCATGATTACTCATGTTCAAATAAAATTGATAGCTATAACCAAATTGTACAATGTTATATGTGTACTTAGAACCATATGCCTTCATATTCATTATTTAAAACCAAACATTTAAATCCTTGGCTTCGCATGTGCAAACTAATTGATAGTTACATTTAACCATTTTACAATTGCATAATGCTATACATATATTCAAAACTCTCTTAAATTCATTCATATTAATATTTGATATCACATATTCAAATAAAAATAGGAGCAAATAACTTGAATCTAAATACAACTTAATACTATTAATGTATATTCAGGCATGTCAACTTGAATATAGATAACAATTAGTTGATCGAATATAAACAATGATGCATGCATATCTGTTCTACGTTTCACCATAACAACTATTTTACTTTAAAAAAAGGTCAAGGCACATCCAAGATTGTATATAGAAAGGAAAGTAAGATCGAGGTTAATTAACGACAAATTAGTCGGAAAAAATCCTACCCTCGACATCATCTACCAAATGCGGGAAAGAACCCATAGACGAGTAATCAAGCAAATGAAAACAAATGGGGAAAGAAATAGCAGTGGCAACATTCACTTTCTTAACGAGATCAATAACTCGGACATTCAAATTCCCACAGAGAGAAGCAGATTCCAAATTCCGATGGGCACCAAATTCCGCCTATCACGTCACGTGAATGATCATGTGACGGGGCATAGGGACAATTTGGATATCACCGGCTCCTGGATAAAATATAGACATTTTTGCAGTGGCTACTGTACTCACGAGCAACATACCCATCTACTTAATTCGTACAATATACAATATACTTATAAGTTATAAGGTTAGTCAATAGAGATCCAATTAAATTTGGCGACATTTCCGGAAGAGTTGGCATGGCATGTAGCTTGCTTTCACATTCTCACTCTTCTAATCTGTATATATGCATTCTTTCTAGCTAGTGTCAACCCTCATGCATCATGGTGATCATGCATGTGCCTTTAATTCCTTTTCCCATGGTTCCTTCACTCTCTCACTCCGGTTTTTACTCAGCCTACTTTTGGATATGCTTATTTTACCCTGTAGGCACGCATTATTGTCTTATATATTGCATTTGAATTAGCTGAAATAATACATCTTCGATTTCGATCTTATGTATGCACAATAATTAAGTTGATTGTATTATTAAAAAATCTTAATCTAGCGCAGAGACTTTACATTTTATATACTCTTATCAAACCGATCTGCAGATAACGTGCTCAACTGTAGAGTATTCTATACAACGTACACTTGCATGACAATTACTTAATCAACAAAAGATTGTAAACTCTTTACATCTAATTAATCTTCCCCTTTTATAAGGCTACAAATTAACACAAATGCCTTTCTCCTCCCCCAACCTTCCAAAAAGAAAAGAGAAATGGACATCAGAAGGTGGAGCTGCTCCGGGGAAGAGATGATCCGGGTGGGTCGACCCGACACCGAAGAGGAGCTCAGAGCTTTAATGTTGACTCGGTGCAGTGGGCCCAGCAGGCGGTCGTGGTGGAGGGCCGTGTGGAGGAGGCTGGTCAGGATGCAAGTTCAACGTCGACGGAGACAACCATTTGGTGGTCAATGGGCGTATTATGATGCGTGTAGTTATGCTCAGAATTTCGACCAAGGGACGTGGGATGAAGATGAACCCGATAACACGTCGAGATCCTTCTCCATGAGATTCGCAGATCCCAGATTCATCAGCTAGGGTGTTCGTCTGATGGATTTGTATGTGATGAGATTGAGGGGACGGCGAGTGGCGACATTAGTTCAAGGTTTCATATATATTGTGTGTTTAATGACAATCTTATCATGAAATCCTCCTTTTTTTAGCAATAGATTTTGAGATTTGCAAGTTGGAAACCGAATCATCTCACTGGTCTATGATTACCAAGTAGATATATTTTCGTATCAATTTCTTTTAGTTTTTTGATAAAAAAAATTTTTATCCAAGTTTTATGTTAAAGGTGTCCATGAGCACACATTAATTGATAGTATAAGAAAGGGGGTCTATTCCTGTTTTTTGCATTTAGTTGAAGAATTAGGGGGAAAAAATCATAGGTAAGTGTAAGATCTTATCGTTAATTAAGCGTTATATTAAATTATATTTTTCTACAAATCACGCCTAATTAGGCTGCGTAAGTTGGGTAGCAAAGACAATGGCAATCATCTCAATTCATTTATGGGCAATTTGCGAAAATGCCCCATCCAGAAAAACGGTTTGCAAAAACGCCCCTTAAAACAAAAAAATAGTGAAGCATGCTGTTTTGGGCGTTTTTGCAATAAAATTTACATTATTTTGTATTTTCTTTTAAATAGAAGTTTATTAAAAAATCATTATAATTACAATAAAAATATTTATCCATAAATTCTGGAAATTGTTGAAGATATTTTTTGAAAATATAAAACGTAAATAAACGTGGATCATTATTATCTTCGTTTCAACATTCTTCGTGATTATCTTCGTTTCATCACAAAGTAGGGTAAAATTCATCCTGTCACCCTCACTAAACATCTTGTCATACACAACGAAATATCCTGTCACTCTTTTGAAACATTAACAAATTTCGGAAACAATGACATCTATATCTATAGAAAATGGCGGTTCCTCTGTTATCATAAATGTTGTTCATCGTTCCTAAATTATTTTTTTTTACAAATTAAAAACAAGGCAAAACCTTTGATATGCAAGTGATATGAAATAATTAACTTATGACCTTCCAAATTAATTTGATAACTCATTGCATTTTTCAAATGCAATTGTACTAATTACGTAAGTGAAATAAGTAATTATTATATTTGGCAAAAAGAACACGGGCTAAATAAATTGCAAAATCTTTTCCGCAATTTGATAAACTCATGGGCTAAATAAATTACTTTTGATTTGTGTGGTTTATACTTTATACTGTATTTGGTAAAAAGAACATTTTTGAAACACTATCTTTCCCGCAAGAATCATGTAAGAATTTTTCATGGATCAAATTAAAAACTAACTTTTAATTATTGTACAACTGATGTCGTCCCCGTTTTACGAAGTAACACAACGTAAGCTTACGCCCAAGGCCCGTCCAACGGACGGGCACCACTGGCTAGTATTGTAGAAGATATGGTGGAAGATATTTCTTGAAAATATCAAACATAAATAAATGTGGATCATTATTATCTTCGTTTCATCATTGAACGTTATTATCTTCGTGATTATCTTCGTTATTATCTTCGTTTCATCACAAAGTAGGGTGAGATTCATCATGTCACCCTCAGTAAACATCTTGTCATACACACCGAAATATCCTGTAACCCTTTTGTAAAATAATATCATTTTTTTCGTGTTAAAAACACGTGTTTCTTCTAAAAAACATTGCTTTTTTTTTCCTCTTTCACTAAAGCTTAATTCTAAACACAAAATTGAAAAATACAAAAGAAAAATAAAATATAAAACAAGAAAATAGTTTTGAAACATTAAGATTTTTTGGAAACAATGACATATGATGGAAGATATTGTTGAATATATTTTTTGAATATATAAAACATAACTACATGTGGATCATTATTATCTTCGTTTCAACATTGATCGTTATTATCTTCGTGATTATCTTCGTTTCATCACAAAGTAGGGTGAGATTCATCTTGTCATCCTCAGTAAACATCTTGTCATACACAACGAAATATCCTGTCACCCTTTTGTAAAGAGACGATGGTAAATCTATATCCGGAGAGATTATTTGCCTTCTTTTGTAAGATTTCCAATTTTTCTTTTATTTTTAAAAAATGATAGATCAAAACACGAAATCTTGTTTTAACATTAAAATATTTATAAAATCTTTTTATTTATATATATTTTCAAATTTGGATAAAAAATAAAGTTTGTTAAAATAATTTATTTCTCAAATAAAACATTAATAAAAATAATAACTTTTGATTTTTTTAAAAGTATTTCGTTTTTTATTTTATTTGATAAAAAATAGTCATTTTGGACATGAATGTAATATTTTTAGGCATAATCGCAATATTATTAGACATTTTTGCAAATCGAAAGAAAAAAGGTCATATTTGCAAACGGATTATCAAATAGGGGCATTTGGTACTAATTCCCCTTCATTTATTTCAATCGAAGAAAATTAGACAAGAAAAAAAGGGAAGGACAGGAACCTAATCTCCTTAGAGCATCCCCAACAGCTTCTCTATTATAGAGAAAATGAGGAATTTGGGGGATTATAGCTCATTTTTTTACCCCAATAGCTTCTCCATCTCATTCTCCATAATGGAGATGGGAAAAAAAATTGCACTTCATTCTCTAAATGTAGGGGATTCTTTAAAATTGCACTTCATTCTCCAAAATACATTTATGGTAATTGTTCCTTTCTTCAAAATGCATTTATGCTAATAGTAGAAGGTTTATATACATTGAGTGTAAAATTTAAGTTTTTCCTTTAGTGTTAAATATATAATGCAAATTCATCATATATATTAGAAAATATATATTTTTAATTATTATAGCTTCTCGTGAATGCATGAACTTTTTGCTCACATAAGTCCTAATTTTATTGAGTCTATGTGTATATAAGTCATAAATATTTTAGTCGATCGGTACCGACCCTAAAACCATTAAACAATAATATATAGTCTTTTCAACACCTAATTGTGAATGCACGTATTTTCTTATTTACATTATGATTCTTTAGTATAATTACTTCTTTATTATTATTTAAATAAAAAATTAAATATATCTTTAAAGTAAGATTGTATTATATTTTCATTTCTATCAGTTAAATAAAAATAATAATTAATAAACATTGAATTCTTCAAAATAGATAAGTGGTTGGACTTAAATAAAAAAGGTTATATTCTGTAAAATGGAGAAGCTGATGGAGTTGAAGTAGAAAAAATTTGGAGAATATTGTTTTTGCTTCTCCATTTTAGAAAAACTTTTAGCACATCTGTTGGGGATGCTCTTATTCACCTTAGACCGTTGGACGTTAACGTCAAAGTAGTCACGTACTCTCTTTTTTTAATCTCAAGGCCTCGGGGCCGGAGGGAAAACCGGAAAGGAGGAACAAAAAACCCCATTCTTAAATAGGAGTATTTAACAAACTATAAAACTATCATTGAAAACGCTCACATGACAAGACTGGGCCGGCACATATTAATTTCTTATCCTTCAAAATTTTTAATTCGGTCTTTATTGATTTCGGTTTGGTTACAACAACACCATGGGCTAACAAAAGTGTTTCATCGAAGTCCAACTCAAAAGTCCATATAAAAAAAAACCCTTTAAGCATACGTATTTATAACATTATTCAACTCTACCCTTGCTCAAAATTTCCGATGTGAGGAGCTTTTGTAGATTTATTCCCACGTTGAAAATTCTGATAAAAGTGAAAAGTTGTTAACATCAGAATGTTTTACGGTTAGTCTTATCCTTAGTTTAAAATTTAAAAGGCATTGTTTGAAAATAATATTTTAAATTTTATAAATTTAAATATGATAATTATTATTAAATACAGTAAAAAATAACTAAAACATCAATTATTATTGCCGACGACAACCAAGCCCAATAGGATCAGGTCAGGACGAGCCGATCCGGTCCAGACCGGACTATCACCTCCAACTCGGGTCTGGCCCATGACCCAGAGAGGTTTAACCCAGCTGGCCCACAGGCTGACCGGACCAGGCTTTGTAGGCCCACATTCGCAGATCGGTCCGACCTGCACTTCTGTCCATCTTTAAGATGAAGTAGTTATTGGCGGCTTCTTATACGACAGAAGAAAGGCAGGCAAATGTATCACGGATTCATACCTTGTCTTCGCATCCAAGGAGATGTTTGGTTTGGAGTTTGATTCTCGTTTTTTATAAACTGTACCTAGCTAGCTAATGACAAATTAGGCTATTTGCAATTTTGCATGGTAGGTGTGTATTCCATACACCCTCCCAACTCCTAGCCTGTCTAGCTGATTACTCTTCCTATCTTCCTCCCACTTGTCTTTTCATTTCGATCATAGTATTCCATTTATATCTCATTTTATTTGGCCAGTGTTTTTTCAGTCTTTTTTCTATTTATCGTACCTTTTTTCTCCTTTTTTTATGCCTACATTTTCCTTTTTATATTAATCTCACTAAGTATTCTATTTTAATTACCCTTTATCTAACTTTTACATCTACTTAATCATTTTTTGATTTTTTTATATCTATTAAATTAAATCATTTCCACATTTATCTAGTTTTTTACTAAAATTATCCAATTACCGCATCGACTTTATATCTTTTTAACTTCTTACATCCACTCACTTATAAAACAACTCACATTCAATTTTATCGTGTATCAGCACAATTTAACTTTCTTATTTACTCATACTACTTAATATATTCTCTTAATGGAGACTATAGAGTAGATCATGTGAGAATGAAAGATATAAGAAGGGAAGTGAGAATGGATCTCATCCGTTTGATCACATTATATCAAAAGCTGAGATCGTGCTCGTGTGAAAAAAAATGTTCTTTTACCTTCGATGATACAGTATGTATCAGTATGTAGCAAATGATTGTACATTCTCATTTAACTTGATTATGACTTTGCAAATAACAGCACTATGTATAAGCGATGTCACCTTAATCAAGACAAATTGACAATGGACTAAGGAGCTCGATCAACAACCTTAAATTTGATGTTCTGATCGATTTCCACAGCTAAACCTGAAGCAAACAAACAGACACTTTCACGAGAGGATTGAAATACCCTGTACACTTGAAAGCTTGGAGTGTTTGCAATGGCTCCCATGTAGCTTTTGTCTATGACATATTTTCATATCTTCTGGAACGATTCTGATTCACATAAAACTCTTTTCCTGAACTTAATAGATATGTGGCAACGTTTAATTAAGACCACGCTGTCGTGGGTGTGGGTCCATACATATGTCATTTTCTTATCGGTGGCTATCTGTGATTTGTGGTTGGAAGTAAGTACTCTTAATTTGGCAAGTAGGTTTTTTGCTCTCTACCTGGCATGTGTTAAAATGCACAATTATATAACATGCAAAATCCAATTTACTCCACTATATATGCTCGAGCATTATCACCAGCGTACTTATCATGCTCCACAACAAAAGCTCGGCCATTATCACTTATCACAAGGTCGACCTAGAGAATAACCCTTAGATTACCTTCTGGAACGAAAAATGATGTAGGGGTCGAGTTATCTCTTACTCGGTATTTAGTTACGGAGTACTATTTAGTTACTAGGGTCGGAAGCCCCACCTTGTATATCCATCCCTGTCAGCCGTGGCCTTGCCTTAGCTAGCTAGTCCACCAAATAAAACTTGCAAGCATAAAACTCATCCAATATATATTAATTATTTTAATGTTGAATTCAACAAATCAGTTTTTAATTATTATTATTGGAGCATCGTACATGCATGGTTTCATCAAATCATCAATTTGCTTACAACTTTGATCAAACAAACATGTTTGATGTAACACTTTGGTTATCTCTCGTCTCTACTATAATAAAACTCAAATATTAATTTGAGGACACGTATCATCACCAGAAACAAAAATAAAAAAGAAACCGAGACGGCACTCTTTGTTGTAGTCTTGACCCTCATAATAATTAGGCCCTTGCATTGACATCAAATGGAATCCTAGTGTCCTATATATACACATATGATATACGAACTAAAGTCCATAGCAATTGCATGGGGGGTTCCCTACTCAATCATCCCTCCCACTATAAACCAACTTCTATCTCTCATTCCCATCTGTAACGGCCCCCACACACACCCTCTCTGTTTTTGGCAAACTAATCACAACCCAACTTTCCGAGCAAAGTTTGCCATCCATCTTGACAATGGAGCAAGAACGCCGGAGAGTGAGCTTCGCGGAGGCGAGGAGCTTCCGGAGCACTCTCAAGTCGGACCTCAAGGAGACCTTCTTCCCAGATGACCCGTTCGCCCACTTCTCCGACCACCCTCCCTTGCGCCGAGCCAAGCTCGTCCTCGAGTACTTCGTCCCCGTCTTCCAATGGCTTCCTTCTTACACCACTAGTCTCCTGGGGTACGATCTTCTGGCCGGTCTCACCACCGCCAGCCTCGCCATCCCTCAAGGCATCAGCTACGCCAATCTCACCCGCATCCCTCCAATTGTTGGCCTATGTAAGTCATCCGGCTATACTATATACACTATTCGATCTAAAAATTCCTCATAGTTAAGGTAGCCCCTGCCTAGGTGTTGCATGCGTACATCTACACCACCTAGGCAGCCCCTCTCTAGCCTTTTTTAGAATATTGACTATAACACACTAAGAAATATATATAATTCAAATCTTCTAATTATGAGCTAGTAAGTATGTAGTGGTTATCTAATTGTTCTCTTCCTTCCATTTCCATTGTGTTAGCCTCTTGATTTCTTATGCTAGTGAGTAACTCAACTCCGTCGCCTTTCCTGTCTTATTTGTTGTGCTGTCCATTTAATCTCACCTACTCCGGAAAATGACAACCTTTGTAATGGTAATTTACGTACGTACACATGGCATATATGGCAGATTCAAGCTTCGTGCCGCCGCTTATATACACCGTGTTTGGAAGCTCTATGAACGTGTCGGTTGGGACCGTGGCCGCCTGCTCTCTATTGCTTGCGCAGACGATCGGGACAGCCGTGAATCCCTCCTTGAATCCCACCTTGTACCTTAACTTGGTGTTTACCTCCACTCTCATTGCCGGTCTTTTTCAAACAGCTTTGGGCGTACTAAGGCTTGGGATTCTGGTGGATTTCTTGTCACACTCAACCATAACAGGGTTCATGGGAGGCACAGCCATTCTCATCATTCTGCAACAGTTGAAAGGCTTCCTTGGTATGCATCACTTTACCAACAAGACTGACGTCGTCTCTGTCCTACAAGCCATCTTTAAGAACAAACATGAGGTTGTTAATTACTCCTTTTTTCCTTTAGCACAATACAACAACTTTCTGTTAAATAATTGATCTCCCTCATCATCAATCACTATGTTTTTTAATAATTCAGTGGCGTTGGGAAAGCGCACTTTTGGGATGTATCTTCCTTGCCTTTCTTGCATCTACCAGGATCCTGGTTAGACCAATTTCCTTCCTTCCTTGTGTATCTTTTTTACATCATCAACAGCTTAAATAATTGCAATTAGCTATATGAGTCCAGCCTACAACTTTTGTTCTTTTCTTGATTGTTAATTAATGGGCAGAAAAACAAGAGGCCCAAGTTGTTCTGGGTAGCAGCCATGGCTCCTCTTGTGACGGTTATAGTCGGAGGCATGTTTGCCTATTTTGGCCGTATGGAGAAACATGGAATCGATGTTGTAAGTGAAGCTTTTAGGGAAATCATCAAACTTGATTAAATTGGAACATCCGTTTCCATTATTGTATAATGACATTAAAAAAGTGGGTATCAAGTTGACCATTCATATGATATGGCAGGTGGGGCACTTGCACAGAGGAATAAATCCACTCTCAATAGATGATTTTGTGTTTGATAGCAAGTACATGCCTACTGTCATCAGAGCCGGCATCATAACCGCCATCCTCGGCCTCTCTGTAAGACTACATACATTTCCAACAAAATAAAGATCTTATGGTACATTATTATTATGCAGAACTATACATGTATTCCAATTATATGAACTTGGAACTACATGTTTTGTTTTCATAGGAAGGAATTGCCATAGGAAGGAGTTTTGCATTGATTAAGAACCAGAAAGTCGACGGAAACAAGGAGATCGTCGCTTTCGGACTAATGAACATAATTGGATCATGCACATCTTGCTACTTGACCACAGGTAACCACAAGAACCCAACGTAATTAATCAAGCTTGAATCCTTCTTTAAGTATGTTTGTTGTATAAAATAAAAGAACTGACTAATTGGTCGTACTATGTTGATGCAGGGCCGTTTTCGAAAACGGCTGTGAATGTGAACGCCGGCTGCAAAACCCAGATGTCGAACGCAGTTATGGGACTTATCGTGATGCTTACATTGTTGTTGTTAGCACCCTTGTTCAGTTACACACCACTTGTCGCTCTCTCTGCAATCATCATGTCAGCCATGTTTGGGCTTATTGACTATAGGCAGTTTTACCACTTGTACAAGGTTGACAAGTATGACTTCATCATATGCATGGCTGCTTTCTTAGGAGTTGCCTTCATTGACATGGACTATGGCCTTGGCATTTCGGTAAGGTGGTATTGTCACATTGATTGAACTGAATCTTTTAATTTTGTATGATCATTCCAATAGTACTAGAATGGTTGATGGGCCTTACTATGGGCCTTAATAACACATAGAATTTATGGGTGGATCCATATCTGGAAGTAAATTTATTATAAAACACTTTTGTCAGGTGTCACTTGGGATAATCAGGGCAGTCTTGTACACAGCAAGACCAGCAAACATCAAACTGGGCAGCATTCAAAATTCAAATCTGTATAGGGACGTTGAGCAATACCCTGTTGCTAGTGGGTTGCCAGGAATTCTGATCATTCAACTGGGTTCCCCTGTTTATTTCTCTAACAGCAATTATCTCAAAGAAAGGTAGTACAATAGTATTTAATTAAGATTTCGATTACCCTTTTATTTACAAATATAAAAAAGTAAAAATTAATTATATGATTAAACCTTGATCAGGGTCCAGAGGTGGATAAGGGATGAAGAGTACTCAGCCAAAGACACACCAGTGGAGCATCTTATTCTGGATTTAGGAGGCAAGTGCATTGCAACTTGGTCGCGTGCTCTAAGCTCCAACCTTCATATACTTTATAGTAGAATACTTATATACTATAGGATACTTATGTACTATAGGTTATATTGTGTGACAATTTGTGATTATAGTTTGTAGTAGTACTAATTAAATTGAAAGAGTGGTTGCAGGCGTGACAACTATTGACATGACGGGTGTGGAGACCTTCTTCGAAATGAGGAGACTACTGGAGTTGAAGGGAATCAAGGTAATCATCGACTACACTAGTAAATTGTACACAAAATGTTAAAAATCAATGATATTACTAACAAATAACAAATGGAAATTGGTGAAGATGTATTTGGTGAATCCAAGGAGGGAGGTGATGGAGAAGATGATAGCTGCAAATTTCATACACGTAATTGGGAGAGAAGCCATATTCCTGTCGATTGAGGATGCTATTCATTTTTGCCGTTTTACGCTTAGTGGCGATACGTACAGGAAGCCTGAGCTTAATCCTGCCCATTCTGCTTAATTACTTAATTAATGGACAAGCCCATTATTGATCCATGGAGATGTCGGTAGAGATTCAACCGTTGTTGTTCTCCATTTTGCGTGATCAAGCTAGCTAGTATAAAAAACAAGAGAACACACAAAAATGGGCAAAATGTGAATTGTAC
The DNA here is from genome assembly GCA_963924305.1 of Polygonum maritimum. Lineage (NCBI taxonomy): Eukaryota > Viridiplantae > Streptophyta > Magnoliopsida > Caryophyllales > Polygonaceae > Polygonum > Polygonum maritimum. The sequence continues at coordinate 9,537,207 of OZ002733.1, read as the reverse complement.
GTTGAATTGGGTCGTACTATGGAATGGAGTGTAAATGGGCCTACCCACGGACGATGGCCCAAGTAAATTACATTTTTTTAGTGATTTGGTGTACGTTTTTTATCCGAGAAAATTTGGTACGTAGTCTATTTGGGGAGATTTGTGGAGGGTATAGGCGGGAACAAAAATAAAGGAGCTATCTAGTCGGTTTTCCGAAAATACCCTTGGTCAAAAAAAAATTACACGCGTGCCACCGCGTTCCACCTGAAATCCTGTCATCGGAAATCCTGTCATCTGAAACTCCTGTCACCGGAAGATTGAAAAAAACTTTTCACCATGCATAAAAACTTGTCATTGCGTAGAAATCTTGTCATCCCTTACGAAAAACTTGTCATTGCGTAGAAAAACTTGTCATCGCGTAGAAAACTTGTCATCCCTTACGAAAAACTTGTCATTGCGTAGAAAAACTTGTCATCGCGTAGAAAACTTGTCATCGCTTGTAAAAAAAACTTGTCATAGCGTACAAAAAACTTGTCATAACGTACAAAAAACTTGTCATGGCGTACAAAACGTGTCGTCGCGTACAAAAACTTGTCATCACTCAACCTATAGTCAATTACAAAAAACTTATCATCACGTACAAAACTTGTCATTACCCTAACTTGTCATCACGTATACAACTTGTCATCAGAATTTATTAGTATGCCTATGTGGGATTTGAACCCACATTATTGTGCGTTAAGCACGTTGCTCTACCATTTGAGCTAATAGGCTATAATTAAAAGTAATATACAAACAAATTTAACATTGCAAAATAAATTCAACTTGTCATCACCAAAACCCGTAAAACCAAGCCCCTTAACAAACTGATGGAGTAAACAAACTGATGCATAATTTAACATCCAACAATATACAAGTTTATTACCAACTTGAAAAGGTTCATGTCGATAGAAAAGTAACGCAAGGAATCCTCCACATTTGTACCCATAAACACGTACCAATAAAATATCAAGCCAGGGAATGGAAACAGCATACATAAACACCAACATGAAAACAGGAAGAGAGAAAAGTTAATTACCAATGGCCTGTGTTAAAGATCAGCACATCATAGAATTTGGTGATCAACAATAGCGTGCATGTCATGATTCACACAACCTTTATACACCTGCAACTTTGACAACAAAATAGAAGCATTAAAATAGAATATAAAGGAATAGAAAAGATCAAGATAGTAACGCAATTCAGTGGAGAATTTCATGCTTGTAAATCTAATTCAGATGAAAAAGAGAATGCAAATAAACGTAAACATTTGTGTCTTATCGTTTTTGTTTTCTTTTAATTATGAGAATAATCATTAACTATACAAACACAATTTGTATGCTTGGAAAAAAAATCAAGCAACCTGAAAGCACGCTTATTAGCTTGGTTCAGCAAGAAGCTCCCATTGACTACTTACACAAACTTGACTATTTATTGTCATGCTCCCATTGACTTGTTCCAAACATACAACAAGAAGCTCTCTCATCCTAAAATCTCACAAATGCACATCCTACACTTGTAAATCTATCATGTTCATGAATTCAGATGAAAAAGAGAATGCAACTCTGCTAAAGTACTAACATAAGAGCACCTCAAATTGAATTGGCTAAATTCCTCTTAAAATGTTTTGTTCATGCCTACAGAACCAATCCAAACTAACCCAAACCTGTCCAGCTGATACATTGTTAGAACACAAAGCATCATCAAATCAACCATTTCCAACGAACACAGATAAACAGCATATCATTCAACAAGTTAACCTAAACAGAACATCAATTAATTTCCTCTCAATGAAAAGATCAAAGAAATAGCTATGGCTTACGCAGTAGTCTCCTGTCCTCGGCCTCCACGCTCTTCAGCCTCCTCATCGACGAGAACCACCGCAAAACCATCGGATCCAAGCGCGACATCCTCTACGCGCTCATCGACATCGTCAAAAGCCCTAACTCGCCGGCGAGATCGATTAAAGACTCCTTGAAGGCGCTGTTCGGGATCGCGCTCTACCAGCCGAATCGGACGAGCATCGTCGATCTCGGAGCCGTTCCGGCGCTGTTCTCGCTTGTTGTGAACGACAGTCGTGTAGGTCTCACGGAGGACGCCACGGCTGTGATTGCGCAGGTTGCGGGGTGCGATTCGGCGGTGGAGGCGTTTTCTAGGGTTTCGGGGATCACGGTGCTGGTGGATCTGATCGATCCGGCGACTGGATCGAGTGGGAGGATTACGGAGAATGCGATTTGAGTATCCATGGGAGTGAGAGAGGAGAGAGAAAAAAGAAGAGGAAGACGGGATAGTCCAGATCTGAGAAAGAAGAGAGGAGAGAGAGGCGGATCGGATTTCAGCCAGATCTGAGAAAAAAATAAAAGGAGAGAGAAAAAAAATTTTTTTATACCGATTACTTAGTGATTGTTTTTTAAAAAGGGTCTAATGAATTTCTAAATGTATCAAAAGAGTATTCACCGCCCCCTTCCCTCTTTTTATCTTCTTGTCTCCCTTTGACCAATTCTCCACGCCACAGATGTGCACCCTACAGTCCCTACTCTACATTTTTCACTTCTTATGCTTGGTGAATTTAATTGTACCGATTAGGAGCAAAAGATTAGAGGTGGGATGAACCGACCCGACCCGAAAAACCCACCCAGCCCGCCCGAACTGAACCCAAACCAAAACCGAAAACTTAGTTAAATACACAACCCAAAAACCGAACCGACCCAACTCAATTAAGACCGAACCGAATTAGGACCGAACCCGAAATGGCCCGAACCCACAATGACCCGAACCCATAATAACCCGAACCCGAAAAGGCCCGATCAACTAATTAAAGACATTAAAATATAATATGCCATTTCTAAATTACAATTTAATTGATAATTTTATATTACATAGTTTATTTAACATAAAGTCTTACCAATGAAGTAAAACCAACTAATGAATACAATAAAACAATTATAAACTATCAAAATCGCCATCCATATATATATATTAACTAAATCCACAAATTACACTAATTCAAACTCCAACATAACGTATTGACATATCGAACATGTGAAAGTCATCAAAACCCGAACACGTGCAACTTAATTTATACTAACTATAACCCGAACACAACCCGACCCGCTCTAATTGCACTCAAATATTACTCAACCGACGGTAACCCAAACCCGAACACAACCCGACCCGCAATAACCCAAACCGAAATAAACCCGAAATTGACACAAACTCAATCGGTCCGAACCGAACCGACCCGAACCGAAATTGAATTAGACCGAAATATAGCCCGAACCGAAATGGCCCGAACCCAAATGGTCCGAACCGAAACCGATCCGAACGGCCCGAATTCCACCTCTACAAAAGATAGACTAGAAAGAACAAACTCATAAGTCTAAGAGGTTAAGAAAGGTCCACTAGTAAACATTGCCTCAACCCAAATTTAAATTACAAAATTGATAAATTCACCATTGATGTTAATTGTTTGACTATTCGTACTTCTACGAATGTAACATTCAAGTGAATATATATTTCTATATGTCATCGATATAGTATCATATAAAATATAAAATGTGACTCGTTCAAACAAACAACTAAATTTTATTTCAAAAAAAAGTAACAACTAAATTTAATGCAATGTAGAAAAAACTAAAAAAGATCTATATAAAACTGAATGAGAAATTCAAATGGTATAACAGCTAATAGCATGACTTTAATTAGATTATATTATAAGAAAAACGAGGAAAAAAAATGTATAAGTTGAAGGAGACGTCCAAAAGGTGTGATGTTAATATAAAATAGTTTAATGATCACTACCAAACTACGTACAAGCCAGATGTTATCGTTCATAATTAGAAATTACAATGTTGTAGAACGTGATGACATAGGTGATGAATTTGAAAATCAGAAAAGATGTTAAAATATATTTCGGCACAATTGAATATATATATATATATGTAAAGATTGAGTTTGTTAATTTGAATCACGATTACTAGAAAATACGAGAGCAGAATAACAAACCAGTTTTTTTAAATTCATAATAAACGTTACATCTATATTAATTCAAAATGCAATATGATAAAAAAAAAAGCATCGAAAGTGTAAAAAGTGCATTCATCACACTTAATATTGCACTCTCAATCCGATCTATATATGAAATATATCCAACCTTTCATAATGCATCTAATATTACACCTAACTTTTATAGTATATATGTTCATACTCAAAAGTAATGTAGAGGGGATGAGATTCAAATAACTACTAATGTATGCACTTGTTATATCGTAAGTAATGGGGAATGACAAGTGCGGGTGAGAAGGGCCAATGAGCCAGGAGGCGGGTCCAAACTGGTCTTTTTGTTTGTCAAGATCATTAGAATTGGGAAGCAGCTGTTCCCGCGTTTGAATATGTACTTAATTAGGCTTACCAGCTGGACACAACAGCGACGTCGTGGCATGGCACACCAACGCAAGTAATTGATGGCGTAACAATTTCCTACTAACTTCGTATGGCATTGACGGCATACCAAGTGAAGTAATTAAAAGGGGTTTGCATGCATAGATGTAAGAGCCCAGAAATGTGGATTGTATTTCATACGAGCTCGAACATTGGACCGGATTTGCAGACCCGGAAGGGTAATGAACTCATCAATCAATGAATTCTGGCTAGTTTGGATGAAATCCGTTGAATGCCCATGCTTGAATCCCCACCTTTTCCTTCTTGCTTGCTTGCTTGCTTGTTCACATTCGTGATTGACGCAATTAAGTGTAATGATTCTTTGCCAATTGCCATCCTAGTACGTTTTTATGATTACTTTAAGCAATACTACATGTTATTCCAAAGTATAATCTTCTTCGCACGTTCACACCCAATCCATGTTGAAATAGAATCATACTTTTAAGCAGGGCGGACTGAGGATAAACTTTTTGGGCGAAAAACTTATTTTGGCTACAAGTAGAACGGGCCTTAGGCACCCAATTTAACAATATTTCATATATTTTTCAAAAAATTGTATATTTTGAGGTATTTTTACCTTAAAAAATAACTAGTCTATACTAGTCTCGTGCTTAGCACTGGACAACACTAGCGTGCTTTCGGAATGTGTGTCTTGAGACCGACTCCAAACTCGTTTACGATCTCGTCAAGAATGCTAGCTACGAGACCGACTCACCCTCTTTTCAGCCTGACATCTCAGTGTCATGGCTTCCTTGTTCGGGATTGGAACGTCCGAATTGATCACGTCTTCAGGGAGGCGAATACCGTGGCCGACTCCCTCGCCTTTTCGTTTCCTTTCGGTGTGCACTTCCTTACGGACCTGCCTGTGGGTGCCGTGACTGCTCAGTTGGACGACTCGTTGGGGAGGGCAACCCTCCGAGTTGGTGAACCTTAGCCCCTTTTGCCTTGTTCTGTGGGTTTGCCCGTTCACCAAAAAAAAAATTCGTATATATCCCGTGCTTATACAATTTGTGACTTTGAAATATTAGTTTATATTTACAACATTGTATAAGCCAACAATAATATATAAATTATGCTTTTCAGTTATTTGGTAATTAAAATTTAGAATTTGAGTTATTTACAATATAAGCCAACAATAATATGTAAACTAGTATCAATTCTCGTGCCTTGAAAGCACGATTTGATGTAAAGGTATTCAAAAAATAGTTTGATATAAAAGCTTGTATTGTTATATATAATTTGCTTCTTTTGCGATTTATTTTAATGATACATTATTTATGTTATAATACATTATTTTAATTGAACAAAGATTTGTAATATCATTATTTTGTCATATAAGGACCGAATAATGTTTTTTCTTTGAAAAGGACCGAATATTTGGTTTTATCAATAAGTTTCTTTATTTTATAATTAATAATTTTTATAGTAGTTTTATTGTTTTTGAAAAAATTAAAAGGAAAATTAGTAGATAAGAAGACTTCTAGAAAAAAAAATTTACAAAATTTAAAGTTTATTTTTTTATTTGAAAGAAACCAAAATAAAAATCAATAGATAATAAAATTTGTAATGTGGAGTTGACACATATCGTGTTAAATATTATTTTTAACTCCCATCTATAAACCTATAAAGAAAGGTTTTTGAGCAATTAATGACCCGCATTTTATACACTAAACTTATAGTTTTCGGTGTATGAAATGCTATGTAATTGAATGTCCAGCATTGTATTGGATTGTAACCTCTATCGTAACGAAATGACACTAATTGTCACTAATTAAGTCCGGAATGTAACGTTTGTGACATGAAAAGGTGTTGTTATTGAGGTGTAACACACGGATAATAATTACTCCTCACCCCAATTAAGTGATGGCCACCTCTCTCCTTAACCCTCACTCTTTTCACGGCCCCTTTCTCCCTATCCCCCAAATTACATGACCATGGACGGCTATTGCCTATTGGGGGAGAACGACTTCCTGCTCACCGTCCTCCCGCTCGCCCTCCCGACTACGTCGCTTCTGCCCTCCCGAGTCCCTCTCCACCGCCCTCCCGCTCGCCCGACACCCTCACGCTCGCCCTCCCGACTCCCTCTGTGTCTCCTTCGCTCACCCGCTCCCCCACCCGACCGCCTCCCTCGCCCTCTCACACGGATACCCGGCTGCCTCCCTCGGCCTGTCTCACGGACGCCCGCGTCACCGGATATCCACCGGCGCCGCCCACCTTCACCGCCCTCCCTCCCTCACCATGTTTCCCTTGCTCGCCGGACATGGATTTGTCGTCGAATCTGGTTGAACTTGAAGGTGTGGTGAAGAAGGCAATCTTTTGTTTCTCTCCTTGATTTCATCCATTTGATCTGAACTCCACTCTCCTGTTTTCAATTTTGATCTGAATTCGGGACTGTGATGGACAATTTCAGGTATAAGGTGTTCTATCCCACTATGTACGCTACCGAATTGGAGAACAAGGACGCCAAGCTCTTCAATTGTGTTCAGGTACAACGGTTTTCGCTTGAATTTCCTCTTCAATTGCGTTCTGATGAGCTTGTGGTTTTAGGTTATCTGTGACCATTTGAACTTGGGAGTGAAGACGGGTCTCCCATACATCTACCACAACAAAGCGAGCAACCCATTTGTGAACCTGAAGAAGGAGTACAAGGGCATTTTCTGGCAAGAGGAGATCCTCCCGTTCTTCCAAAAGGCAGTCCTATCAAAGGAATGCACTACAGTGCAAAAATGCTACATTGAGCTTGCAAAGCAAGTCAAGGAAAAGTTTTCCAAGATTGATCCCTACTTTGACAAGTTGGCTGACGCCATGGTTACATGGATTGAAGCTTGGGATGAGCTTAACCCGGCTGCTGATTCAGTCACCACTAGCAAGGCCAAGTACAAAGCTTGATACTATTTGAAAAGCGGAAAACGTTCTGGTTAAGATGAGTTTACATTCAGATGATTTCATACTCAAATGGGTTATTTGCTTAGTTGTGTTCTGAGTTTTATACATGTACCTTTATTTATTTTGATGCCCCGTTCATGATTCGTTGTGATCATTGCTTAGGGTAATATGCCTTTCAGATTCATGTACTGCATTTGATATGTTTCATTTCCATTTGAGCTATATGTGTTTTTAGATGAATAAAAATCCCAGTTCCCTTTACTGTTTTCACAGGTCTAATTACTGTTTTTCTTCTTCAGTTTGTGTAATGCGAGTGGAGGGTATGATTTTTTTTTCCTTTTGTTCTGTACATCCTCACATTTGTGTTTCAACTTCAGTTTCTAAATTACTCAGTTTTTGCAGGCTGCCTGGGAGATTTTTACCCCCCTTTGCACAGAATTGATGAAGGAAAGGTGAAGCCTTTTTCAATACATTATCTGGTGTGTTGCTATGGGAAATGGGAATAGCGTGAACCTTAAACAAATTCTCCTGTATTTTAGATTCAAGTTTAAGGTTTGTAGGAACTTTTTGTCCCTTTGAGTAAAGCCATGTAAGTTGTTAGTCAATTAGGACTTTTTCATAACATTATCTGGTGTGCTGCTCTTGAAAATGTGATCAAAGCTTCAAAAATGTTTGCATTTTCTTTTTGGGTCAAGAAAAATTTTTGCATTTCTGTGACTGTCTTTCCGTGGTTTTTTCTTGCAGGATCTGTTGCATTCTCATTGCTATAAGATTATGAGCATTAGTACTTTGATATTTATGTGAAGTTGGTTGTAAATCAAATACAATATCAATTAGTTGCAACTTGCAGGGCATCAGCTTGCTACTTGATCGGACTACGACAAACTTAAGGTCAAGCTAATTACTGTTTTTCTTACTCATGTAATTTGACATCTTATTCCAATGATATTGAGCATTTGTTATGTACTCGCAACTTGCAGGGCATCAGCTTGATACTTGATGGGATTTTTGGTGCTGTTGTTGGTACCACTGCCTGTGTAAGCCTTTTGTTCCATTCAACTTTCTTACAAAAAGATTGAGAATTTTTCTTGGAGTTGTGAACTTGAAATTCCTGACTCTTTCAGAGAAAATGTTGGGCTTCTTGGATTGACTCGGGTCGGGAGTAGACGAGTAGTTCAGTTATCCACAGTGTTCATGATCTTCTTCCCTATATTTGGTTCGCTTCATCTCTTTTCTTACTTCATTCATCACCAAGATCATCTGAATTTTGAAGATTGGTTCACTGAATTAACTTTTATACCTTAATTCAGGGAAATTTGGAGCGTTTTTTGCTTCCATTCCCTTGCCCATATTTGCTGCCACCTATTGTGTCCTATGGGGATTTGTTGGTGAGTAGCTACATGTTATGCAACACAAAATTTTCCCTCTGTTTTTTTTTCACCTCTAACTTTATTTTCCTTGCTTTTTACAGCTGCTGTTGGCATTTCATACATACAATTCACAAACCACAACTCCATGAGAAACATGTATGTTTTCGGACTCACTATTTTCCTTGGAATATCAATTCCTTACTACTTTTGGAGCTACACAATATCTTCAACTCATGGACCTGTCAAAACAGATGGTGGATGGGTAATCAAACTCAACCCCTTTTAACTCATACTACATCACATTACCAAAAAGACATAGTTTTTGTGATTCATGTGTGGATTTTGTGCTTGATGGTTGTAGTTTGATGACATACTGAACACGATCTTTTCGTCGCCCGCGACTATGGCTCTAATCGTTGGGACATTGTTGGACAATACATTGGAGCCAAGAAATGCAGCAAATGATAGAGGAATCCCATGGTGAATTCCCTTTCAAAACAGGAAGGGGAAACCAAGAAATGAAGAGTTTTACAATCTTCACTTGACATCAATGAATACATGCCCACTAGATTTATGTGATCTAGATTAAATGAATGAGAGTTGCCTGTAAATTGTGATATGGGCTTCATGGATTTGTGACTTTGCCCACGTTTCTACTTGAAAAAAAGAATGATTAGATTGGTATAATGGGTATGGGTTTCATGCATTTGTAATGACTGGTTTTGGTGAGGATAACATTAATATGATCTTTAGAGTACGTGTAATAGTTAGGTATTTGGCATTTTGACTCTAGGAGAAAGAGTGTTTGGATCGCACACTTATATTACAGTATTATAATGCAAGATAATAGACAATAAACCCCAATTCAAATGAGCGTTTTAAAACTTATGAAGGTGTAATGAGGTCTAGGTAATCATGTACATGTAAGAGAAATTCTTTAATGTAAGAGAACAAATTGTGGCTTCTTCACGGATTATAAAGTTGGGTTTCGTAGGGAACAAATTGGTACAAAGTTATACTTTAATGTAAGAGAAATTCTAATTCTAGGTAATTACGTTCATGTGTTTTTATCGGTGTGTAAGGAAAGCTGGAAGCAAATATAGATTGAGCATTACCATAAACCGTGTTTTAATATCGCTCGACATAGACATTGTTGGTTGTTACGTGTATTGGTTGTCACAATATATATCCTAGCAGCTTTTATAATCCATTCATTAGCCTGGTTGTTACGTGTATTGGTTGTCACGGTATATATCCTAGCAACTTTTATAATCAATTCATTAGCTTGCTTATCATTCAAGTACAGTAGGGATTTGGACTTACAAGAATGTTGCGATTTATTTAATTATCTGAGTTTATAAACATGTACTAAATAAAATCTTGACTCGCGTGGACTTACAAAATTATTTGTGAAATATACATGTACTAAATAAAATATTGCCCCGTGTGGACTTACAAAATTATTTGTGAAATATACATGTACTAAATAAAATTGAAATGTAGATTTTTAAAATAAATGCCCTGTGTTTATTGAGAGATTTTTCTATTACAATTAAAAGAAAATTAAACCATTTGTCATAGTTGACGGATATCTCTATCCAATAGTTTAGTACATGATACAGAATAACCATTGTGTAATACCACATTCATTTTAATTAAGACGATTCTATTATAAAATGCATATATATCATTTCATTTCCATAAGATTTGATACATACCATGTTACTACACATAATTTATCTTAAGAGATCAATCATAACAAATGATTCATGCGTAAGGGTTTTAAGTTTTTATAACTCTATCAAATGCGTTTCTACATTTAAATCAAATTACATAAAGTCCGTATAAAAATAACGTTGACCCGTGCCATCGGCACGAGCAGGAAAACTAGTTTTAGTATATAGTGATGATCATCTTAATTAGTCCACACATTTAATTTTATTTAAAATTTAGAATTTACTAAATACTGTACTTAATTTATAATTAGACCACCGGGACAGAAGATTTGGTTTAGGATAAACATACTCTTAGAAATCCCAGCGCAAAGCCAACTCACATGGGGACCCACACCACCATCGCCAGCCTGTCAGAAGCTTCTCCCCTCTCCAAATAATCCCCTGCTCCCAATCCCACAAGCTCCCACGGCCCGCCCTCCAATCCCACGCGTCCACCCACCTCCCCACCGCTACACTCTCTTCACATTACTCCGTATTTCTTTCTTTCTTTCTTCCTTCCCAAACACACCACCCTCTTCAAAATCCCTGTAATTAAGCAGATGATACCATCTTTGATATTACTAGTGTACTGGGGAATTCTAGCTTTTAGCTTCTTGTGAGATCATAACAACCCAAGTATATGGTTGCTTGCTTTTGATCAAGAAATTTAGAAGAAAACAAAATTACATGTGCTATAGGTTGATGTGCAATCCGAAGTACGAGTATATGGTTATACCTTGTCGAGTGTTATGCACGACCTATAACTCACGTTTCACATTTTAAAATTATTTTTATTATAAATAGAATATTCATAAGTGAAAACACATAATGAAAATTTTAGCATATGAGAATTGTATTAATTCTAGACAAAATAAGATTATTCTTCATATTTATACTACCACACATATCAGAATATTATAGAACAATTTAGTAAATAAAAATCACTTATTTTTTCACCCTCTAAAATTTCTTTTTAATGGTTAATATATATCATTATGCCTATTATCATAATTTTGATATTTTATAAATTAATATAATATAAAATGAGTTATTTTAAATGTTATTTTGAGATATAAGTCAGTATAATATAAAATGAGCTATTTTAATAGTTATATAATTATGAAAGATAAAAGCTAAGTTATTATGAACATGATAATATAAGTTAAGTAAAAGATAACAAATATTAATTGATTTAATATGAAAGATCAGTATAAAAGTTTAATTATTAAAAAGGGCTTCCATTTTTTAACTTGAATTTTTTAAAATTACATCTTACATAAAAAGATTAAAAAGATAACTAGTATATAAAAAGAATAGAAGTCAATCCCCGATTAACATGTTAGGTGTCCAAATGACCAAAATGGACAAACCCATATGTCTATATATGTTTTAGATAATAATAAATGTGAATGATAAAAATAATTCTTTTAAATATGAGGTTTATCAATTTAGGTTCTTATAAAAAGGTTTTAAAAAATATTATGTAATCAAGTATAAAGATTATGTCTTTTACGCATTTTTTGAGTTATATGAACTTCAAAAACAATGTCACCCTTTTTTTTTTATAAACATGTTTATAAACTTGTATTATATTTTTCCATATCAATACTCGATTATTAAATATTTAATTATGACTCAATATTTTAAATTCAAATTATCGTGCATGGCATGATACAACAAGTTAAACACTTAAACTAGTATTTAAATATTTTGTGATGTTATTATAGGTTTGTAAACTGCCTTTAATGATTTTTCCATAATATATTATTATAATCCAATTATTCTGTTATATATTTTGTAAAAATATTTTATACTATTGTGCACTTTTAATAATAAATATGACAAAGTGATATTATTAATTATTTTATTTTACTTTGAAGAATCAAATTTGTCCCGTGATATATCACGGGATTTACCATAAGTTAATAGTAGTATAAGATTTGAGTTTGGCCACTAAAATTAACATTGCAACAATCACATAAGAATAAATCTGAGGGTTTTGACGAGAGATAGGAGAAAACGTGTTTTATATGATGTTGTATCTGGAATTTGTAAATTGGTAGTTAGAGTAGTATGGAGTATATAACTCTGACAACTGCCAGAGAACAAGCCTAAAATAGTGGGAGTGGGTGGAAATGGAGGTAAAAAGAAAGGCGGAAAATTACTTGTAGTCTTTGTAGAGAGTCGACAGATCAAGTCTACGGGCGCCCCACTTGACTCTCCTATTAAATCTCAGCCGGCCTGCTTTGCTCGACGGCACGAATTTAGGTTCATCAAATTTCAGACCGGGCAAGGATGCGGAGCTTTTACCTTTTAGACAGGCGACGCGGGTTCGATTCCCGGCGGCGGCCATTTTCTCATAATAAGTAAGGCTAGGGTTTCAGGAGATTGGGTTTCACGCGTGTGCCGCGTTCTTTTGGGCCGCTCGTTTTACGGACGCTCCACTTGACTCTCCTATTAAATTCTCATTTCTACATAATTGGTTCTTTTTCTTCTTTTTCATAATACGAGTACTTCTTTCTTCCTTCCCAAACACAACACTCACTTCAAAATCCCTGTAAGATAGAAGAAGAAGAAGAAAACCTTTTTCTCCCATCTCTAACCCCACGCTTCTTCTTCCCGGATCTCCATCATCACCGTCAATCTCCATCAAGATCTGTGTCTCGAATCTCGTTCGTTTGGGATGGATTTGAGATCCGCTTAGTGGAATTACACACATCAATTTGTGCGTGTGGACTGAGATGAGGAAGCAATCTCAATTCCTGCCAATCAGTCTCCTCATTCTCCTCCCTCTCTGTCTCTTCTTCTTCTTGCACTCCTCCTTCGCTTCCGATGAGCTCAATTTCGTCGGCCATGGCGAGCTCTCCGACGCGGAGGCGCAGTTCATCCGCCGCCGCCAGCTCCTGTACTACGTGGACGAGTTCGGCGACAGAGGGGAGAATGTGAGCGTGGATCCCTCTCTGGTGTTCGCCAATGGCCGCCAACGCGACGCCTACATCGCTCTCCAGGCCTGGAAGAAAGCTATCCTATCGGATCCGTTCAACGTCACCTCCAACTGGATCGGATCCGGCGTCTGCAAGTACACCGGCGTCTTCTGCGCTCCGGCTCCGTACAACCGCTCGCTCATCACCGTCGCCGGAATCGACCTGAACCACCGCGACATCGCCGGCTACCTCCCGGAGGAGCTCGGCCTCCTGGTGGACCTGGCTCTGTTCCACATCAACTCCAACCGCTTCTGCGGAACCGTTCCGCAGAGGTTCAAGCGAATGAGGCTCCTCCACGAGCTGGATCTGAGCAACAACCGCTTCGCTGGTAAGTTCCCGAAGGTCGTTCTCTCTCTTCCGCGTCTCAAGTTTCTAGATCTGAGGTACAACGAGTTCGAGGGCGGCGTCCCCAGGGAGCTCTTCGACAAGGATCTGGACGCCATCTTCATCAACCACAACCGCTTCCAGTTCGAGCTGCCGGAGAATTTCGGCAACTCGCCGGTGTCGGTGGCGGTGGTCGCCGGCAACAAGTTCCACGGCTGCATTCCGGCGAGCATCGGGAACATGTCGGGGCTGAACGAGATCATACTCATGGATAACGGCCTCAGGGCGTGCTTGCCGTCCGAGATCGGGATGCTGAAGAACCTCACCGTGTTCGACGTCAGCTACAATCAGCTGCTGGGGCCGCTTCCGTCGGCGATTGGGGGGATGGCTAGCCTAGAGCAGCTTGACGTCGCCCACAACCAGCTCTCCGGTCGCATTCCGGACTCCATCTGTCAGCTAAGGAACCTCCAGAACTTTACCTTCTCGTACAACTTCTTCACCGGAGAGCCGCCGTCGTGCCTGAGGCTCCCGGCGTTCGACGACCGGCGGAATTGCCTGCCTCCGCCACGCCCCTTGCAGAAGCCTGCTAGTCAATGCAGGTCATTCCTCTCGAAGCCGGTGCAGTGCAGCTCGTTCGGATGTAAGGCGTTTGTGCCCTCACCAAGGCCGCCTTCTCCTCCGGCCACGCCTGTTCATCCGACGCCCCCGGGTCAAACCCCTCCGTCGCCGGTCCCTGCGCCTCATACTCCGACGCCGGTTCCTTCGCCTGTACATCATTCCCCACCGCCACCGGTTCCTTCCCCTGTACAGCATTCCCCACCGCCACCAGTTCCTTCCCCGCCTCCGCCGCCTTCTCCAATTTGGGTACCACATTCACCTCCGCCACCGCCTCCACCACCCCCTCCTCCGCCACCATCGCCACCGCCGTCTCCTCCGCCACCGCCTCCACCGCCACCTCAACATCCACCACCTCCTCCTCCGCCACCGCCTCCACCACCTCCTCCTCCGCCACCTCAACATCCACCACCTCCTCCGAGCTCGCCTCCGCCACCTTCTCCAAGTTGGGTACCACATTCACCTCCGCCCCCCTCGCCACCGCCCTGTCATCCGCCACCCTCGCCACCGCCATGTCAGCCGCCACCCTCGCCACCGCCATGTCATCCGCCACCGACTCCATCACCCTCAGCCAGCTCTCCACCACCACCATCACCTCATCCTTACTACTATAGCTCGCCTCCGCCGCCCAATCACCCACCACCACCACCACAGCCTTACATATACAGCTCCCCTCCGCCGCCCAATCATCCTCCACCTCCACCTCACCATGTCTACAAACCACCGCCATCTCCTTCGCCTCCTCCCCCGCCAGTTTACTTCCATCCTCCGCCACCGCCATGTGAGCAGCCGCCGCCCCCTATACCACCGTGTGAGCAGCATCCACCCCCTCCACCGCCAGAATACGAAGGGCCAATCCCGCCTGTGATCGGGGTGTCGTATGCTTCTCCTCCTCCCCCGCCTTTCTATTAGTGATCAAAATTGTTGATCCCCCCGTATTAGCTTGCAATCATCCTACAGTATTATTGTTGAGAGGGAAATAATCAACTTCAAGAGATTACTAGTGTACTGGGGGAGAAACGCCTACAATTACCTCATTTCAATTCCTGCAGATTTGAAGGGTAAGGTTGATTGAGTTTCTATGAATAAATTTGTTGAGGGAACAGAACAGAACAATAGGGTACTTTTGCAGGGAAGTTGTGATGTAAGTAATAT
Source organism: Polygonum maritimum (assembly GCA_963924305.1). Lineage (NCBI taxonomy): Eukaryota > Viridiplantae > Streptophyta > Magnoliopsida > Caryophyllales > Polygonaceae > Polygonum > Polygonum maritimum. The sequence goes on along the minus strand of OZ002733.1, from coordinate 9,521,700 downwards.
TACAAGGGCCACAAACACTAATCCTTCTTGGTGTTTGATACTGGGACTGTCAACTGTGGGGTTTTAGCACTATAATTTATCCATTTGTAATCTTCTCCTTATGATTTTTCCTATTCATTTATGTACTGCAATCTAGCTTCCGACGTCTTGGAATTTGGTTTTATGAACTTGGTTCACCCAGATCATGCTGTTGTCTCCGTTCTATATCACTCACTTGAATCACTATCACCTATAACAGTTGGTTGGTCTTATGTTTAGTGTTCTTGATGATGACTCTTGCATTGTTGGGCCTTGAAACTTGATATCGGTTGGGAGTTGGTACCCTCTTAAGATTCACTCTCCTATAGTTTGCTTGCTTGGCATATGGATTGCTGTATTGATTCCAACTACAGCTTGCTTCAAATTCTGAACCTCAATATTTTAACCCTATTAGCTGGAGCTGTTTCTGTACTGTATTCGGGTTCCTTTGTTCACGGGGGTGAACACTAGTATTGCTCTTTTTCACGTGGGTGGGTGTGTTACTATGTGAGCTTAATTTATAGGGCAACGCCCGGCGCTGATCAAACTCGTGACGACTGTAATCCCTCAATATTCAAAACGTTGGCTCAACTCCAACTTACATATCTTACTGATCAGGTAGAGAACAAACCAGAGAAAGAGGGTCATTATTCTACACGATCAGCAATTCAGAATAGTAGATCCCTTGTAGTTATTCCAGCCAATTTAGTGCTGAAATGCAAGTTGTGCACCAAAATTCCAAACTTGGTTGTTGCGCTCTTAGGTGTTTGTCAATGCGCTGTAAAGACAGCCCAGCATTTAGTAGTACCAGGCTGGAAGCGGACGCGTTTCTTAGCTAGGTGTGTTGAAAAGTGAGAATATATGCCATCTATCCTTTTCTGCAAACCAACAATAGAATAAAGGCGAAAGAAAATTGCTGGCTAGTTAAAGCATCCAAATATTGCTGTACTTGCATGAAACCCACCTATCCAAAACATAGTTTTCCATCGTTTTCTTTTTTGCCATTCACATCAAATTCAGCCTAGTTTGGACTCTTTTTCGTTGGCACTTTTCCCGTCTGCTCATTAAGATTTTAGTCTTTCTCTGGAAACTTACAATGACAAACTATATACAAATCTGGTCTCCATAACGACAATAATGGAGATAGGACTGACACATGGAATGGAAATTGTCACATATGCAACTCCGATCTGATCCATACTTGATACTTGTAGGTACACTTTTGCGTTTTAATCCTTGGCATAGCATGTTCAGGCATGCACTTCGCTTGTTTGTCCATTCCTGATCGTAGCAGCGCCTACATTCATACATATTAGCCTTCTTTTCTTCCAAGTATGGATTCGTCTTGGCCTTTTGTCACTTAGTTCTCACGTTCTCTGAGGCTTCGCAACTAGAAATAATTTTTGTATGTTTTTTTTGTTTCGCATTACTCGCCCTCTACTCATTCATTCTTTTTAGTGTTGTTTGTGTTTTTGTTGTAAAATTCTTGTTTGTAGAAAGTTGAGCTATCGAGGAAGTAAGTGCTTAGGCCATTACACCGGATGAGGGAATTTGAGCTCCCAATTTAATGGTTAGACATCATCACCCTATCAACTAAGCTAGTGAGGCTTGATGGGATTTTACCTTTATAATTAGGACGATCTATAACAATTACCGGTTTGTGACCGAAAATGTATTGTTGCTCTCTTTTTGTGACTGTGTTTTTTTTGTTGGGTTTATTTGATGATGGGTTACCGTTTTCTAATAAGTACCTCCTGAGATTGAAAATATAAGGGCCAACCCATCATATTATCCGACATGGATAAACAATGTCAAGGCCAGGATCAACCCAGATCTGGCCCAGAAAATCAAAAGATAAATATTACTTAGATCATCTATGATATATACAAAAATCAACAAATAGGGGACCCTCAAGAGAACTACAAATTAGTTTCGACCAAAAAAAAGACAACCAAAAATTAGGGGATTAGACAGCCTTGTCATTAATCGTTAGATCAAATTAAATCAATGACTAATAAGGGTGGTGAGGTATGGTCTACCATAGAGAAATTAACGTGGAATCACATTTTTAAATTTGGTAGGTTGCTGATTTTTAGGGATTAGTTAGCATTATTAACATAAAATATGATAATACAGAAAATCCTCTCTCTCTTTCACGTAATATCCATAATCAAACTCTACGTTTTGCGATTTCTCACTCGTTAATGGAGGAAAAACTGCATTTCAATCAAATTAAACGCGAGTGACACCTTGCGATTTCTCACTCCTTATATGGCAAGTGGTAACAGAGCTCCTTTTAAAGGGGTAACAGACTCAACTGAGTGACAATTGTTTGTGTAGCAAGAGTGACACTTGATTATGAAAACCATGTCCATCAGTCAACATGTAACAAAAGAAGAAGTGACCCTCATACACAAAATTCGCCATGATATGCCCAGGTGACATCTAGGGTTACTAAGTTCATCAATCATTTAATCAAGTGCAACCGGATTTACTGTTAATGATATTGCAGATGCAAATCAGTGATCTTGCTTAGCTACAACGACATCTTTTTGACAAGGTTTTGTGTCTTCATGAGTCGCTCTTTTAGGATTGAAAAGTGATCTAAATAGCCCTTCACCAATTCCTACACAGCATGAACCGACAATTTCACATGACTGATCATCTCTTTTTTCCCGGCGCGGGCTTCCTTTCTCGATCCCAAAGGCGTCATCTAGGGCGGCCTAGACAAAGAGTAACACTGACCACAAACTTACCCTCATGTACAAGAGTAGAATAAATAGGCAGATTTCATTGTATGATCAGTATAAGCTTTATGTTATACACGTATATATGTCCCTTCTATTTCATGAATATTTTGACATAAGCAGGCACTGTAACACAGTGTGAGCTGTTCCTCCATGGCAACACTCATTTTCCCGCCATTCGTGTCAATAGCGAAGCCAATTCGCAAGGCTCAAACGCTGAGTAATCTACTTGTCATGGAAATTCTCCCACTTGTCTACTCTTCAATATAACCGGAGCCACCAACATCCATACTGTAACACAAGTTCATAGAGCAAAGATAAGAAATAAACTTCAAATCTTGGAAACTTTATCAATAGGAAAGATCTAAGATACTTACTGTATACACAAGCTGCTAGCCACTCGTTCACTATCCTCACCCAAGTGCTCGTCCATCCCACATCAATTGTCCACCTACAAAATGAAACATCAGTTTATTTATGCAATTTGTAATGAAGTCTTGATTGGCAGTTTCTGAAGGATTAGGAGAAAGTTGTTGCTGTTCTTACTTCTTCATAGAATGGTGAGTGTTCCAACCAATCAGTAGCATTGCAAAGTACATTGCCCCCGTAGCGAAAACGAAATGGAAGAAGCCATAGCCGTACGCAACATCATCTTCGTCTTTCCTCTCGGCCTTTCTGAACTGCACAAGAAAATCCCCGGTGCATTTGGCTCAAGATCGACGTTTGAAAACGGTGATCACTTATGGTTTAGTGTTGGAAATGTAAGAACTGACCTGGAAACATTGCGAATCAATTCCTGTTGAGAATGTTGCAATCACCATTGCAAGTAGTGCAACAACAAAGCTCTGCAATATTCAGAAATGGTCAAGTGTCATTCTCATTTAGTATAAAGGGAACCACATTAAGTTAGTAACTAGTAAGTTGAGAGGGATTGAAGAGTTACTATGATGGTAAGCCAGTCTGTCCTCTTTGTGGTTTCTGCCTTTCTGTTGCAGCTTGTGCCTGGTGGTTCACTGCCAATTTAATTGCTTATGGTATGAGTTAGTTTCCTACATGGTTTTTGAAGGAGTAGAAAGAGTTGTTTACCTTCTGATGGCACACCAGCAGATGAACACTACATAAAGGCCCATTAGACCTGGAGCCAAGAATCCAGCATTGATCTGTTGGAAGCAGAGAATTGACCAAGCTTGGTTAAACAAAATGTACTACAGTGCAACTGGTGGGGCTATGACGTAATTAGAAATCAAGAAGGACTTACTTTGGGATGGAGAGAGACACTGGTCATCAGCTGGAGAAGAACAAGAGACAGCGTGATGAAGAAAATGTTTAGGAGACACGACGTTTCTGGGGCGTACCATATGTACAACATTATGATCCCTACGAAGCATATGACATACGCCGCAGTTGCAAGAAACATGACATGGATGTGGCTGTACAAGGTGAAAGCACGCACGGCACATTTTTTAGATATCTACTACTACAAAGTCATAGAAGCCTCAAGTATGTATTGATTTGTAGGATAGGAAAAGCTTACCATCTTTCTGCATACTTTTCCGAGAGGCAACAATCGTTCATCCATGTAATAAAGCTTATAACACTCACAAGCTGAATTAAGAGGAAGACCCTGTAGGATATAGATTGATCTTAGCTATATGATCCCTAAAAGTGTCTCTCAATCTTAGATTACAAAAATCAAGTCATACCCTGCGCCGAAATGTGCAATTTCCCCTGCCAAAATATATAAATAGTGTCATTCTCTTGCAAGTCACAGCTCACAACAGATAAAAAGGAGAATTTAGTAGAGGATGTCGCAAGAACTTGAACTCACCATAGAGCTGTATAAATGTGTTAGGGACCAAGAAGGGCAAAATCATAACTAGGACAAAAAGCAAAGCTTTCGCAGACCACCGCCCGGAATGCCACGTGTCTCTTTGGTCGTGCAACTTTGAGGTGCCAACTGTTGTCAGGAACATTGCAAAGAAGAACAGCTAACATTCTGTTAAGGAGATCAGTTTTACAACTTTATTTCGAAAGCAAAGGTTTGAGGCTGAATCCTGTAACAGATCAAACCCATTGAAAACATGAAATCTACATGAAGGAAGGATACGAAACATCCCAAGCTAACACGCAAAACGCCTTCTGTACCCAAGCACTCTGGACCTCCATCACATCCTGTTAATCCTGCATTAAGACCAAGACACATGAACTATGATAAACAGACTTAAAACTCTTCATTATTTCATCTTGTATGGGCATTAAATTAAGAAGACTTTTACTTTGCATCTCGGTCAGTGCACTTCTTCCATAGTCACGAACGGCCCATGCTAGAAGATTTGTGATCAGAAAGATGAGGCCATATACATATCTGGCCATCCAAGGGTTAGAGCCATATATGAATTGGCCAAACCAAGAGATTTGCTTTAATCCAGGGTACTTGACCCTGTTATTGCTCATGTTGGCCTCCATTTCACCCCAAAAGCCCTCCTTTCCCTCACATCTGTCATGTAAAATTACAAAACAAGAAAATATAATCAATGTTGAATGGAAATATCTTTCACAGCAAAAGCGCAAAACATATCATGTGAGCAAAGAGAGGAAGGCTAAAGTATGAGATGGCTTGTTAATTCATAAAGATGCAACAGAAAGTTGTGCCACCTCAAAGATTAGTTAACCACTCTTTTCTTGCCCTGGCCTAAAAACAAAGCCCGCAAATTATGCAACTTATACCCATCATGAAACATGGGCAGAATGATAAAACAATAGTCTTTCAACCTGCAACTTATTTGATTCAAACCTCTTTGGTTACAACATGAACTTGTTGTGCCGTGTAAGATAGGCTCTTTCAGTTGCAAGAAGATGATGATTTGATTTTCTTTCTTAAAGGAATTCCACTCAAAAAAAAATGAACAGGTGCCTAATAATGTGGGAGGAATATATGGAGCACAAGCATGTCCAAACAAACCAAAAAAGATCATAACATCACATCATTCTGCATGCTCTGAAGGCTGAATGCTGAACAGGGAAATTATTTTCTTGGTTTTATGACTTTTTCAGAAGGATCTTGAACCAATGGGTTTTATTGAAGAATATGTTCACATTTCAAGAAACCAGACAAAACAGGAAAGAATCAAATATGGGCACTTCTTTTAATCATAAATGAAACTAGTCCTACTCTACAGTTATGAAATAAATCTATTCTTAAATTCTGAGTAATGTTGATCAATATGGGTTTTTCATTTATTTATCCTGAATTTTAAACAAGACAAAAAAATATCTTATTCAGATACTAAATGCAGTTCAAAAGCGAAATTAATGAACCCAAATAAAAGGCATCTAACTTATCCCTAAAACCGGGGAAAGGTATCAGATTCAATATGAACTCAGCATCCAATAATGGAGTGATCTAAACACTTGAGATAAATCAAGCTAAAAAAAAAACATAACCAATTACCTTGTCAAATCTAGCTAAATCCTAAGAAACTGAACAAAAAATGAACAGATCAACTTCATGTAAGAAACCCAGATGAAATGCACCTGAAAATCTGCAGAGACAATGGGCACCAGTTGAGAAGAAGAGAAGAAATTTGGGTGTGGAAGAGAAGAAGAGGATGAGCTCTAGAAAAGGCGGTAATCTGTGTTTAGTGTATAGTGATGGGCAACTTTGAAGTGGCTGGGACCAAATTCCACTAAGGATTGCAACTTAAATTAGTGCTTCCTTTGAACCACATTATACTCTCTCTCTCTCTCTCTCTCTCTCTCATCTCTCTCTCTCTCTCTCTCTCTCTCTCTCTCTCTCTCTCTCTCTCTCTCTCTCTCTCTCTCTCTCTGTTTTGTGTGTCTTTCGGTGATTGAGACAAATTACTCTCTCTCTCTCTCTCTCTCTCTCTCTCTCTCTCTCTCTCTCTGTTTTGTGTGTCTTTCGGTGATTGAGACAAATTACTATGGCTCCAACACCTCTCAAAGATGAGAGGAGAGAAGAAAGTCAGAGAGAGATCCAGACTCTCTCTCTCTCTCTCTCTCTCTCTCTGTTTTGTGTGTCTTTCGGTGATTGAGACAAATTACTATGGCTCCAACACCTCTCAAAGATGAGAGGAGAGAAGAAAGTCAGAGAGAGATCCAGATTGGGCTTTTTCCCCCTTTTACTCTTTTTGGATTGTTTTTAAATTATTATTTAATCGATTAGGCAGAGTAAAGAGAAGAAACACATGTATCAAGTGTGAAGAACAAGAACCAATCTTTCCTCTCTCTCTTTCTCTTTCCCTTTTCCTTTTCCCGCCGTAAACATGAATATGGAATGCCGGAATTTTAGCCTTTAGTAAAGATGGCAAACCCGGTTGGTCTGAACTATTCAACTATAGCTGTGAAAGCTTGACTTAGTCCGGCTATCCGACCCTACCCGAAAATTTAGGGATTCAGAAATTTAAACATGACTTGTTCGAAAAACGTACAACGACCAGACTCAATTGACCCGGGAATGTAATGTCTCCAATCCGACTGAACCTGAACCCGATTTGATTGAGCGGTCTAACGTGAACCATATCTTTATAGTCTTTCAATTCATGAGAAATAACATAGTTCTTTTTAATGGAGTTATTTATATTAGTATTTTTTTTTATAAAAGGAACATAATGTAAATCGACACCTTCATAACTATCCACTTGCTGATCATGACTGGTTTTTGTAGTGGGCATTTCATATGGATCGGAATTCAAACTTAGGCTAATATTCAAATAGTAAAGTTTGGTATCAATTTTGATTTCCTGAAATATAAGAGTCAATTAGATTCTTGTGTGCTTCAAGGCTTGGGAAGCAGAATGATGGTTGACCCTTTGAGAGCATTAAAAAAAAGGGGGCGTTTTCATACACGGAAGTTGAACGGCATACTAGAATTGCCCTATTGAGCTCTACCAAAAAAAATGCCCTATTGAGCTCTACCTTCTTCACAAAAGAATTAAGCAAATTTAGAGTATACTAGCAAATGACCCGCATCTTGTACGGGGTGTTTTTTGCTTTTATTATCTTGTATATAAATTCACTATAATAATTATAATATTATCATATGTCTAATTTCTTTTAAAACACTACATATATTTTAGACTATAAAATAACATAATTCTCATATATCATCAAATATTTATATAAAAATATTGTATTTTTATATTAATTATTTTTATACATACATAAACATATATATCACCCATGCTCCATTAGCTCAGCCGGTAAAAAGCCTTGGGTAGTACCCATAGGTCGCCGGTTCGAGTCTCCATGTACGAATTATGCAGGTGGTGTTTTGTAATTTGTACCATATAATAATAAGATTGATATTAATATATTAGGATACAAAGCAACTCAAAATTCAAGATAGAACTAATATTTTAATTAAATATGTATAAGAATAAACTTAAAACTAAGATTGATAAGATAATTTTTTTAATAAGGGGTGATGTGGCATAATATGGTGGCGATCGAAATTTGATTCCGCTTTAGTATATAGTAAGAGATAGATGATAATATCAAATATATTATAAATAACTTAACTAATGATAATATAGTACGTATATGCTTTTGGATCATATATGATAAATTTACATGTAATAAGTAGGGAGTAGAAAGATAAAATTTCCAATTTAATAGATGATAACATAATTTATATAAAATATATTATTCTAATAAAAGGGGTGATGTGGCGCAATATGGTGGCAGAATTTGCTTCCGCTTTAGTATATAGTTATAGATATTTATGTCAAAATGGCAATTTAGGGTTTAGAAAGATTTAGATTCTAAAATCTTACTACTATCTTAATAAAAAAAGATTAAAATAATGTATAAAATGACACATGTCAAATTCAATAGCGAAACTACTCAGGTTCAGATGTAACCCTAACATTTACAATCAATTTTCTTAATAGTATATATTGTTCTTTCGTCGAGAGCTTCAATTCGATATATCATACGCTAAAATCCGACATTAAAGAAAAAGTATTGACATTTAAAGATTAGACGTATGCAAATTAGTGTCGCATGTTATATAGTTAGAGTGCTTCTACTCTTTTGGGTCAAAACTTCAGATGCTTTTTCATTTGTTAACTTCACAATTTTGTATGGTAATTGACGAATCCAAAAACTTTGAAATAATTAATTATGTAAAAGTATCAAATAATCAAGAAAATTGGAAGGGGAACAAGAAACTAGCAATTTTTGAGTTTAATTATCAAAATTATTAATAAACCCAAATTTAAAAAATCCCAAAATCCGCAAAACAATTTTGAAACCCTAAGTATAAAATTGGCAATATTTATGAGCAAATCTTAAGTCTTACCTTCCATAAGGGACACCCATAGAATATCTTCCCTGAATTTACAGTGAATCGACATATTTGTAGCGTTGCATCAAGGCCATGGAAGCACCTTGGACTTTTTGAATGGTCGTGTATCTTCATGTTCGAAGCGTCATGACTCGGTTTTCTTCACCGGAATCCCAAAACCCTAAATTTGAAATACTAGCGAGATGGAGTTGAACATTCGAATGGCATGACTGAAAGTGGCGGTGCGCGTTGGACATTCAAATGGTGTCACGACGAAGGGAATTCAAGGTCCTTTGTTGTCTCCGTCAACCTACCAGAATTTCAGTTCATCGTCATTTTCTAGGTTTCTTTGATCGTGCACCGTGCCAAACCATTCGAGGTCCTACGAATTTGTTTTTTTGTCTAAGGTAATAAGCTAATCAAACCATATAATGATGTGGCATTTGATTTTATTTCTTTACTTTAGTGACATGTCAAAAAGTAAATAAAAATGTAATATGTTAAATTACCATGTCAGATTCGCGTTCGTCGCGTCATCAATTAGACTGGAAAGTCACCAAAAAATATATCGTTTTCGATTAATATTGTAATAGTTCGGATCGTTGGCGATGATTTTTTAAACTTGAGATTATTTTTGTTTGAAAGTAGACACTTAGGATTATTTTCCTAAAGTAAGTTTCCTAAAATTAAAGAACGTCGTCAAATTCAATAAGCTTCCATTTTACTAGCATTGTATGCTCGTAGATTGTAGCTGCTTTTGCTCAAAAAAAAAGATTGTAGCTGCTTCACTTGCAATAACGAAAGTAATTCTTTTATTTACGTAACAACAATGATGGGGTGTGTGATGTGTCACCGTAAAGTAGTGATTAGTGGAGTAATTTATAAAGTAATTAGTGTAGCTCTTTTAGAATTAACGTACCTTAATTACCAGCTTTCCCACTTACCGCGGTGAGCACCGCATTACTAAGCACACTTTGTCCCTTGGTGTGTACGTAACAATCATGGATTCCTTGCGGTGCATGGCAGCACAATCATTTCATTTCTTTTTGTTTTATTTTTGTGTATATTTCCACAAGATATCTCACAACTCAAAAGTTTAACTACACCATCCATCCACAGTAGGGCTGTGCATCCGGGTGGACCGTACCGGGAATTTCCGCAATCCGGTGCATGCCAGGCCAGCACAATTATTTCATTTATACTTTTTCATGTACATTAGCAAAGATACTAGTACGTATCTTCCACCAGCAAAAGAGGACATATAGGCGGAATCAGGCTATAACTTACAAATTACTAGTGAATTACAACACTCGTTCAATAGGGGGGTGAGGTGGCCACCAGCAAAATGATTTTACATATCATTTTTTTTTTTTTTGAAATTGTTAAGCTATATTGAAAAGATAAAGGATTTACAATTCAGCAAGCATGATCAAAAAGCTGCTGAATCCAAATGTTGGGGTACAAAAACGGAACAAGCTCCAGAGGGGACAAGTTAATTATATATCAAAAGTACTACGCCACGTATCAAAGGTTCCATTGCTCCACTTCCAATTCACTCTAGCTGTTGCCTTAATGGAGTACATAATTTGCTGGGCACATGCATCTACTGTAGGTGTGATTTGTTGATGAAGTAGTTTGTTTCTCGCTTGCCAAGTGTAGTAGACAAAGGTGGAGATAGCGCTACATCTGAACTTGTAGAGGAATGTGCCCTTGCTGGAATCGCTAGAGAGCCATTGAGCCCAATCGAAGATGCTGCGGAATCTGGAGCTGATGCACAGCCAGGTAAAGATGGCGTCAAGGACAGAACTGGTAAAGGAGCATTGGATCCATAGGTGATCTTCGGTTTCAGTGGCGCTGTTGCAGAACTTGCAAGTAGAGTCAGTAGTGAGCCCCCAACTGCTAAGCCTGGCCAAAGTTGGGAGCTTTCGGTGGAAGGCGAGCCAGGTGATGAAGCTGCACCGCTGGGAATGCAACCCACCCCAGATGCAGCTGCTCCACTCGACAAGACCAGCCCTGGTCCGCAAAAGGTCATAGATCTGAGCGGTGCTGTACTTGCCGCTAGGTCCACGCATCGCCTCGGAAAGGTCGGTTGGGTTTTGCAAAGAGAGGAGTTCATCGCGCGTCTGTAGGGTAGTCCGCCAAACCCATGAGTCATTATTGCGAGGGCGGATTGTCCAAATGGAATGCCGCTTCAGAAGATGCTCGAAACTCCATGAAGCCCACAAGCTTTGGTTGCCTGAGTCGAGCTCGTAGAGGGATCTAGCTGAGGATGCTCTGTTCCAGGCGAGGAGCTCTTTGAAGCCAAGTCCCCCTTCTTCCTTCGGTTTCGTGACGGCATCCCAGGCGAGCGGGTTGCGCTTTCCATCCTCTTTACCCGTCCATAGAAAGTTCCTGAGAATAGAGACAATTTTATCTGTGACAGCAACAGGGAAGACAAAAATACAACTCCAATAGCTTTGGATGTTCATGAGAACTGAGGAGATGAGTTGGACCCGGCCAGCATAAGAAAGGGTTCTAGCTGACCAGGACTGAACTCTGCTGGTGATCTTGTTTATGAGTGGGCCGAAATCCGCGACAGCGAGTCTCTTAGATCCCATGGGAACCCCAAGGTAGGTCATGGGTAAGGTTCCAGTGGAGAAGTTAAGGAGATTGGCAATGGTGGCTTGAACAGGGTTAGGAACCCCTCCAAAACAAATGCTCGATTTGGCTTGGTTGATCTGAAGGCCTGAGATGCTGCCAAAAAGGTCAATGGATTCCTTAAGAATTCGTACAGATTCAACGTCGCCCCTCGAAAAGAATATGAGGTCATCGGCGAAACACAAGTGCGTGATGTTCAACTTTTCACACTTTGGGTGGAAATTAAAATCGCCCTGCTGGGTCTTGGCCTTGACGAGCCTGGAGAGGTATTCCATAGCAAGAACAAAGAGATAGGGCGACATAGGACAGCCTTGGCGAAGCCCCCTTTTCCCCTGAAAGTAGCCCTCGAGCACCCCATTGACATTGATGGAAAATCTGGCTGTGGTAATACACACCTTGACCCACTGGATCAACTTTTGAGGGAACCTGAAGGCAGCAAGGGCTTGGAGAATGAAGCTGTGGCTTATGGTATCAAAGTCTCTACGAATGTCAATCTTGATAGCACATCGAGGAGAGATATTGGCACGCTCATAATGCTTAAGAAGCTCCTGGCAAAGGAGGGAGTTATGGCGGATGGAGCGGCTCGGGACGAACGCCCCTTGGTTACTGGCAACGAGGTCGGGGAGAACCACTTTCAGCCTGTTCGCAATAACTTTGGCGATAGCTTTGTAGATGGTGGAACAACAAGATATGGGTTGGAAGTGGCTGATTTCTGTGGGATTGGGAATTTTTGGGACAAGGGAGATGGCTGAGTGGTTGACAAAAGTGAGGAGCTTGGATTCTTTGAAGAAGTCCATAACAGCAACAGTGACTTCGTGGCCAATAACACCCCAAGCGCGCTTAAAGAAGTGAGCACCGAAACCGTCAGGCCCCGGAGTTCTATTTTTTCCGATACAGTGAAAAGCGCGCTTAATTTCTTGGGCAGTGATCTCCCCGATAAGAGTGTCAGCAGCCTCATCAGAGAGAAGGGGGCCGAGCTCGAAGAAGCGGCTAATTAGTGGGCTGACAGGGTCAACTCTGCCCAATAAAGTTTCAAAATGACTAACCAATGCACCCGAGATGCCAACCGGAGTAGTGTGAGTGGCGCCATGACTGTCAGTGATGGAACGGATGTTACTACTTGATCTTCTGGCACGAATGTGGTTGAAAAAGTAGGAGTGACACTAGTCAGAATGCTTCGTCCACCTGATTTTAGCCAGCTGCGAAGTGGTGGTATGGAGATTGCGAAGGCTGCAGCTAAGAAGGTCAAGGGCCTCATTTTCAGAGGCTATGAGGGCTGGGTCGAGAGGGTTGGCTTGGAGAGCTTGTTGAATGTGTTTGAGGGAATCCTGTCTGTTTTTGATTTCCAGATGGAGACTCTCAATGGTAGCACTTTCAAACCTTCTCAGGATAGGCTTCAGGAGCTTTAGTTTTTGCATAACCCGGAACATCGGAAATCCCTGGACTTCGTGCCCCCAAGCTTCTTCAACAGTTGGGATAAAATTTTCATGGTCTGCCCAAACATTGTTGAAGCGAAATGCACGCTTCCTCCCCGGGATATCGGAGTCAAGGCAGAGAATCATCGGCGAGTGATCAGATATGGCAGGCGTGTCAAAGTGGACAGTAGAGTTTGGGTAGCGGGCGTGCCAGATGGGATTGACAAGGACCCTATCAAGCTTACACCAAATTCGGTGGCTCTCATCTTGCCTGTTGTTCCAGGTGTATCGACAACCTGAGTGATGGTGGTCATAGGTGTTCGTGTTTTCAAGGAGATCTTGGAGTTCAGTGGAGGAGGAGAGGGGGTGACTACCATTGCTCAGAAGTTTATCTGTTGGGTCCAAGGTGACGTTGAAGTCCCCTAGCATGACCCAAGGCGAAGAGTCAGAGGGAGTTATTGAGCTGAGGGTGTTCCAGAGAGGTTCTCTTTCAGAGGAGCTATTGAGGGCATAAATGATTGTGACAAGGAAGGAGAAGGTGCCACACTTTGAAGTGACAGTGGCGTGGATGAGTTGATTTGTGACAAGGAAGGGGGAAAAGGAAAGAGAGGCAGGGTTCCAGGAAACAAGGATACGACAATTGCTCGAAAGAGCGCTATTGGAGAAGGAAGGAAGGCCAGTGGTTGAAGAGCCTTCTAGTCACCCTCGTTTCTTTACATATCATTTTCTTTTTACCTGCGTATGTAAAGTACTCTATCTATTCGCTCAATTAGACTTGTTGGATGTAAACTACACTCGATCAACAGGAATGAGGTGGGGCTTCATCCGAGCAGGATCACCAGAACCCAAGGATCTTACTGGATGACGAGGAGCAAAAGAAGGCAATCGAGATTGGCCATTGAAATGAAGAGAGTAAGAGAGACGGTTATGGAATTTTTTAATATACGAGAGATATGGATAGAGATGGAAGCAAATCAACTCAATAAGAGAGATTTTTTCAATTTAGTATTTTAGTGCATCTTAAGTTTCAATTAATTTTACACTCTTTTTAATTTAATCTTAGCCATTAATTCTTACTAATCAAACCATTTAGATTGAGGCTCTTAGTACCTCTAAGCGTTATTCTAATAAAAAAAAGTATACTTTTCAGCTCCATTTATTGTACATATGGAAAATTTGACCTCTCTCAAAAGGCAAATACAGATCCCATTGGGGATAGTTGAAAAAAACACAGACCGGTTCCACACAAGCACACATACCAAATCCTTACCAAACCTCAAAATCACAATTAGCCAGTAATCATGGTGCCGGCTCCTTCATCAGTCAGGATCTCCAAAAGCAAGGAATGCTCAACCCTTCCATCAATTATACTAGCCGTTCTAACTCCCTGAGCCAAAGACCTAACACAACAATTCACCTTGGGGATCATTCCACCAGCAATCTTCCCTTCGCCCACCATTCTCTTGACTCCAGCAATGTCAATTTCCTTCACCAAACTCTCAGGGTTGTCCTTATCTTCCAAAATCCCAGCAACATCAGTCAACAAGATGAGCTTCTCGGCGCTCAATGCAGCTGCCAATTCACCGGCAACAGTATCTGCATTGATATTGTAAGATTGCCCATTTTCATCTGCAGCCACAGAGGCAATAACGGGGATACTGTTATTTTCCACTAAAGGCTTAAGAATTGAAGAGTCAACCCGAGCAACCTCCCCAACAAAACCGAGCTGAGCAGCCTTTGGTGAAGGCCTTGCAGTGAGAAGACGACCGTCCATACCACACAATCCCACTGCAGTTGCTCCAGCCTTGTTGATCAAAGACACCAAATGCTTGTTAACCTTCCCAACAAGTACCATGGTAACAATCTCCATTGTTGAAGAGTCTGTGACTCTAAGCCCATTCAGGAAATTGGGTTTTAGGCCAATCCTGTCGAGCATCAGGTTGATCTCAGGCCCACCACCATGTACAAAGACAGGGCGAATGCCAACACAAGACAGCAGAACAAGATCATTTATGACAGATGCTTGCAATTCCTTGGACTTCATGGCAGCCCCTCCATACTTAACAACGATGGTTTTGCCACGGAATTTCTGAAGGTAAGGGAGGGATTCTGCAAGAATGTCAACTCGGGTTTGGGCAGCTGTAAGGGTCTTGGCCGGTGTTACTGTTTTCGTAGCAGCTGATGATGTGTCATTAGCTGTGGAGATGCAAGAACACGGGGAATATCTTCTACTGCCAGGGTTGTGAGGGGTAAAGGGACGATAAAGTTTGGTGTTATGAGTTGAAATTTTTTCAGATTTCTCCAACAACGAAAGAGATGTGGGGAATCCAAGACTTCTAACAGTAAGCATTTTCGGTTTCCTTCTCCTCTTGTGTGTTGATTCAAATTTGGTGATGTAGAAGCCTGCCAATCAGAATGAGCAACAAAGTTGACAATAAGCATGGGCGACAGATGAAGTACATAATCAATGGAACATCTAGATAACTTATGACCAACAAGAAAACAGTGATAATAACAAGCACAAAAGAGAAATTCAGAAAACATATCTGGTTCTGAATAAATTTCAGCCAAGAAAAAATAGAATGAAAGGGCTACTGAGCTAGGCAAAACATATGCAAGTCAGTGTAGCGGAACCTGATGTGGGAAGAACAAGAATAGCTTAATGCAGTATGGAGTATTGGAGCTACAAATCAAAAGGATGTATCAAAGGTTTTACCTCCCACCACAAGTCTACATACAGATGAGTGTCAACTGTAAAAACCAGAAACATTTTGGAAAACTCTTCCTCCATCAGGGATTAGAGAGCTAGATAGTGTGAAAATCTATAAAGAACCGCCATTCAGATCAAATTCAGAGCAGAAGTTTCAATTCAGAGATAGTATCCATTAACAACCAAATAGAACCCCTTAAACTCCTAAAGTAAATCAAGTTTCAATTAAGAATTTGAATGTTATGTTAGAAAGGGTGTTCAGTCAAGGGGGATTATCATACCACAATGAACTGAGGAAGGGGATAGGAGATTGTGATAGATTCAGTACATGGGTTATCAGACAATAAATGGTGTTCATCAGACAACAATCAATCGAGGGAGGCAGAGAAGTGGCGACTTACTCGGCGCGAGGAGTACAGGCGATGAGGAGGAGTGGCGGACTGGCGGCGACTCCGGCAAGGACGGAGGGTGGCGGCTAGGGTTCAGAGAGATTCATCTCAAATCCGATCAGACGCCCGACTCCACTCTAGTGTGTAAACTAAAAGTAGTACAAATATTCTTTAATTAAATCTATACTTTCGGTTATTTGGTTTTTTTCGATTTTTTTTATTTTATTTTTTAAAAAAACCGAAAACTCGAACCAAATTTATATAGGAACCGAACCAAAATTTTTGTATCTACCGGTTAACCGTAATTTCGGTTAGCTAAAATCACAAACCTTAACCAACCTGTTAATTTTGGTTAACCGGATATCAGTTAATCAGTTTTTCGTTTCGGTTTTATCGGTTAACCAATATACATTTATGTGCTTTAGACTATAATAATATACAAATATATAAATTAAACTAATGAATATGATTACAAAATATAATCTAATTACATTAGATCATCAAAATATATAGGAGTACTAGTTTTATATGCATTGATAGTTATAATAACCAAATGATACTTTAAAATTTTCTTGTATGAATTTCATTCAAACGACATATTTATTAAATAATTTAAAAGGTTTATGTAGACATGATGACATATTTGAGAGGCAATTAATTGAAATTACAACCAAGAATAAACTATGCAAACAAGAGGACTCAAAATGACTCAATAGAACAACATCATCACTTGAAAAATGAATTATTTAAAAGTAAATCAAACTTATATATTAATATAAATAAATTTTTTGTTTTTTGTTTTTTTTTTTTCCAGTAAACTAGTATTACGAAAATCATAAACTAAAAGCGAATCGAGAAACCGTCAATATTATCGGTTTGGTTAACTAAACAAATAAATTCAAATAACATCGGTTCGGTTAACCAGGATAAGTGCGTATCTAAAGAACCGTAAATACTGTCGTGTGCATTTAAAAGAAACAATGATAAGTGTTTATGCATACCATAATGTACCCTATAGGATGGTTAGTACAAAATAGAATACCGTCTAGCTCCAATATGAATGTCTACTCAACTTATTAAGACACCTATAAAATGGCAAGATAACCTTGGTATTTAAGCATCTTCGTGATGATGGATAAGATATCACGTAGATATATAAAGAAAAATTAAAATATACAATTAAAAAAATTATTATTTTATTCAACAATGAATGATGTGATGTAAATTTTAATAAACACTTGTTTCTATTTTTTTCTTTTTTGGTCGAAACTTGGTTTATGTGTTATACACTTATACTTACATGATCGGAGCTCAACTAAATTTGCAGGGTCGGAGCTTTATCCGACTTAGGCAAACAATTTATTGGGCCTATTAGGTGAAATCGGGGTGTTGGGCCTATTCAAGTAGTCATTGGGCCTTTGTAACCCGGTATCCAAAAATCACTGCAACAAGTCCTCCCTCCCAAAACCGGCTTAAACCAGCTAACCAAGCAAGTTCCAACTCTCTTTTTCACACTTTGTTTTAGTAAACTAGAAAGGTGTAATTTAAAGAAAAATAAGTTTTATATGAAATTATGCTAATGAGTTTTAATATTAAAAAGGTGTAGAGCTCAGCTTATTTCTAAGCTTTCATCTAACTTTACGTAATTTCACAAATATTAAAGAATTATATTTCTAATATTAAACTATAATTTGATCTGTAAAGTTCAAACCAAAACCGACCTCTCGACGCATTTATTTCGTATAATGCCGTTGCTAAAAGAGCAAAAGGTTGAACAATTCAACATTATACTGTATTATACACACACGACACATGTCACCCACCAGATTAGATTTATGCATACAGGCCAGTGGTGCATACAGATTCAGATGCACCCCACTTTCACTTTCACTTTCACTTAAAATGGGCGACCAATTTCCGCCTTCTTGGATCCCCATTTTACACCATATAAATTTCCGCACCTGCACGCACCAATTTCCAGGCTAACATCTTTTCATCATTATTAAAAAGCCCACCTGGATTGTTCATCAGCCAAAAATTGCTAACCACTCACATCACATGGAACAGCCTAGCCTGTAAGGAATTGACACGTAATCATGCATGATATAATTCATTCAATCAATTCAATCCAAGCCACCTTATAATTCACGGGGAGCTAGCTAGCTGGCTGTTAGTGTTATTTGGCCCTTCAATAAATCAGGAGATTTTGGCCTTTTTTTTGAGTATATGGACGATGTATATGCAAAGGCATGGATTGAATTTCAGAGAGAGTTAATGGGGCCGACCGGTATCACTTTCTGAATATGACTTGTTAGTCTACTAGCACTTGTTGTGTTTACTGGCAAATGCGAATTAATTTATATTCTCGATCAACAAAACTTCTTTCGATGTGTTTACTCATACATGATTATTCGTTAATAATTGAATGTGTTTGCCCACTGCTCTATTTGTTTTATTAGTACGTCTACTTGCAGCATTATAGTCATGTCACAAATTAAAGGGGTACGGTTTGACATCCAAGATGCTTCTCCAAAATTATAAAAAATCAAATTAATTTTGAAACTAACCCATGTTCTCAATCATGTTATATGTTCTTCATTGTTGATTGAGACTTCTGTCTCCTTCCCCTACTTTCCACTCCTTTTCCCTTACTTCTTAATTAGTGGACTATATAAACAGCATTAGTACTTGAGGTCATATATAAGTGCATGCCATATACAGTACTCCGTATAAAATAAGACAGGCAAAGAAAAGATTAATTGAAAATTCCCCATTTCATATAATTGTGTATATAAAGTCAGATGATAGTGTTGTCGAGTTCACTGAAAGTGTAGCTATAGACCTCCATACCTCACATGAGCTTCCCATCTTTTTCTCCTCACATTAATTACCTTTGTTGAAAAAACTCGATCTAGTGTCAGCTGACAACTTTTAGAATTAGAAGCTAAGTGCTTCTTTTCTTTTAAGGCTTCTGTCCCCTGCTTAGATCTTTCATAACCCAATTAAATCACCCCCTCCCTCATATGATCGATCTCTCCTTTAATAAAATGAGAGCTACATACATATACACATATAGTTCAAGGTTTGGGTCATTGGACGTGGTAAAAAAAGCTCCTTTAACTTGAGTTTCCCAATGTATGATTGACCCTCCAATCCCCTTTCTTGAATCTTGTTCACATTTGGAAGCTACTGATCATATATTGCTTACGTGCAGTGTAGTTAAGTGCAGTGTAGTTAAGTGAGAGGGAACACTAGCTTATGCATACAGGATGGGGAAGATGAGGCTTGGAAGAATGCTTCTGGAATATCTGTGCCTTTCAAATGATTCAAAGTCCTGCTTCTGTCTCAACTCAGTGGATGCTGCTGAAGACGAAGAGGAGTTTGAGCTTGAGAGGAAGCCACTTGTGGACAATGGAGATCACATACTGAGGCTCAAGGACGTGGTCTCTGGCCATCAGACTCTGGCTTTGCACCTCAAACCCAAGGTTTGTTTTGTGTTAGTTCTCAACTTAATTACAGATCGATGTAAGAAGTTTGTATTCTCAACAGGTTGATACAGCTGGGTCAGTCTAAATTGAGTTTGTTGATCTTAATTTTGTGTGTGTTTGTTTGATGGTTCGGATTCAGACGGTGGTGTTGAAGGTGTCAATGCACTGCAATGGATGTGCAAGGAGGGTTGAGAAGCATATCTCCAAGATTGAAGGTGTGTGTTTGATTTTACCATTTCAAGCTACAAGTTAATGTGATTGATTATTGACTACTTGTGTTTATTAATTTCTATATATATTTTGTACAGGGGTGAGTTCATACAAAGTAGATTTAGAGACCAAGATGGTGGTTGTAATTGGAGACATCCTTCCGTTTGAAGTGTTAGACAGCGTCTCTAAGGTTAAAAATGCACAGCTTTGGACTGCTGGGGTTTGAAGCTATAACGCAACGCGCCCAATATATATACTACAATGTTACAAATTATTAAGCACATCATTAAGCCAAAAAGGGGAAGATTTTGAAGAAACCCCCTTCTTGATTAATGATGATCATTGCATTATTTCTAGAGTTATGATTGTCGGATATGATGCCTGGAAATCTCTCCCATATGAGATTTCTTTTTTCTTGTCTCAATTAGCTAGAGACATGTTATGCTGTATAATTACATCAATTATGTAAAATATTGCATACATTTGTGTTTTATATACTAGGGTGTTTCAATGCTCATGACTATTGGAAGTTTTTGATGATCTAACTCATATTTAAACCAGTGATTAGCATTAGCTAAAATCTTGTTTCACCAAAAAAGATCAACTAAAATGGTGTTCACCAAAGCGCAACATTTGCCCATCAATAATACTACTGATAAGAATCTTGTAAGATTGACCCTACCTATCCATTTTTCTCCATCTTGTTGCCAGTCTACTTAAACAATTATTCTATGAGTTATAAAAAAAAACAATTATTTTATGAAAAAAATACCTAAACAAGAATCAGTAAACTAATTAGGGAAAATATTTCGAATCTGATATGCAATCTACCATCTAATATCTTAGACGTTGTATTTTTGAAGAATGTTTGTTTATTTTTAGCCCGAACAATATCTCTATATCAATCTCCAAAACAGAGAAAGTCTCCAAATTAATCTGTAGAAGGTTTCGCCAGATATAGAGTCATCCACACATTGCAATTTACATTTAATTTTTTTTCTTTTATTTTTATTGAGAAAAATAAATTTGGATTGGTTTGTTCTTGTGACATTTGTTAAAACAAAAAAAAATAATGATTGTTGATTCTCCATTTTGGATAATTGATTGGAGTTGGAGAATACTTTGGAGCGTAAGATCTCTAAGTTTTTCATCTTTTGAGTATATTACACCCTTGGTCCCTAAACTTTGATATATTTTTCTTGTTGGTACGTAAACTTTACATTATTCTAAATGAGTCTTTATAGTTTGAAATATTTTTCTTATTGATCACTAAACTTTATGTCATTCTTAATGGGTCCCTAAACTGTGGAATTTTATATATCTTTGGCCCTTTCATCATAAGTGTGTTAAACAACCATTAATTTGACCATGCAACAAGATACTTATGGGAGGGTTGTTCAAAAAAGGAACTCTCCAAAGTGAGTCATTAGCGAAATTAACTGGAACAAGTGCTTTTTGGAAGAAGTACAAATAAGACATGGTAACATTGGTTTACTCAGACGATTCCACTCACAATAGTGGCGTGGTATTAGGATAGAATATTGTCACAAAGATATGTATCTTAGTATATAAGATAGTTTTGATTTATTTCCTTATATGAGGAGAACAAGATAAGATTGTTGACTTGCTCTCCAAGAACTTTGTACGTATTATATAAACCCTTATGGGATATCAATGAAGATCATCCATTCACACAATATTTACATGGTATCGAGAGCTTTTTTTGGGTTTTAGACGCTTCTCCGCTGCTTAACCCTATTCTCTTCGGTGCCCTATTCCTTCACAATGTCTACCGACACCAACAATTCTGCTAATCAGCAGAACTCCAATCTTGATCCTCTACCGGCGCCGCAAGTCGTCAACAACAGCAATGTCACCGGTAATCTTCTACAGGCGGCATCTGGCTCCTCCACGTTTAATCTTCAATTTCCCAATCTGAATATTAAACTAGAGCGGTCCAATTACCCACTGTGGCGTCACTCTATCAAGGCTTCTCTTGAAGCTTATAACTTGGCGCATCATCTTCAACCTAACAAGGCCCCGCCAGCCACTCTTGCTGTCCCGTCAGGCTCTGAAGCACCACCGCTTGACAACCCGGCCTATGTTGAATGGCGTCAGAAGGACAGGTTCATTCTTCTTTGGATTCAGTCCACGATGACCATGTCTCTCTTGGTTCATGTCACACGTGCTCAGTCCACCTATGAAGCCTGGATCATTCTCGAGCGTATGTTTTATGCTCAGACCAGGGCTCGATCTATGTTTCTCAAACAACAGATGCAAAACCTTCAAAAAGGTTCCCTTTCGATGCTTGAATATGTTGAAAAGAAGCGCTCTTTTTCTGATGCTCTTGCCGAGTGCAATTATGTGGTGTCCGACCCCGACTTTGTCGAGTGTATCCTCAACGGTTTGGACTCCTCTTACTCTGCTTTTCTTACTTCATATCATATGCAACGTGAGACCATTAGTTCCGATGATCTTCTCGGTTTACTTCTGCGGGAAGAGGAACGTCTTTCGGCCTCATCCTTATCTCTGTCAGATGCATCTCCTTCGGCTAATATTGCTGCTAGAAATTCTCGGACTTCTGGTCGAGCCAACTCGACCACCGAGGGCTCATCTACTCAGTGCCAGCTCTGTTCTCGTCCTGGCCATGAAGCCATCAACTGTTGGCAGCGACAGAATTTCACAGACTTTCCTCCGACTAACCCAAACTACAATAACAGGGGCGGTCGTGGTGGACGAGGAGGTCGCGGAGGTCGTGGTGGCCGAGGCAACTCCTCTCGGTCATACACTGATCAACACAATCAGCAGCAACAACCTTCATCTCAGGTTTCCGGGTCCAATTTTCAGCATCAAGCTAATATGGTCACGCAGCCCAGACAGTCCTTTAATGTTGGATACCCACCATCCACTCTTGTAGACCCGAATTGGTGCTTTGATTCGGGTGCTACGAATCATGTCACTGCTGATTTTGGTAACCTCTCTGTGCACTCTGATTACACTGGCAATGATGGTTTACAAGTAGGCAATGGTATGTCTCTTCCTATTACGCATTTGGGCAATACTTCTTTATCTGCCTATCCGAAACCTGTTCAACTTCATAACATTCTTTTTGTCCCTTCCATAAAGAAAAACCTTATTAGTGTCTCTCAATTAACCAAAGACAATAATGCTTACATGATTTTTTATCCTACTTGTTGTTTTGTGAAGGACAAGCAGGGGCGAACACTCCTCAAAGGAATCGTTGAAAATGGGCTATATCACTTGACTCCCACAACTCCTACTAATTCACCTCCTCCTCGTGCCTACCTTGGTGAAAGGACTTCGCTTCAAATATGGCATGACCGCTTTGGTCACCCTAATGAGTCTATTTTTCGTCGTTTGATTTCTAGATTTAATTTACCAGTGTCTTTGCATAATCTTAAGTCAGTTTGTGAGTCTTGTCAATTAGGTAAAAGTCATAGACATTCTCTTAAAACTCCTCATGAATCTCGTTTTTCCCTTTTGAATTAGTTTATTCAGATGTTTGGGGCCCTGCTCCTGTTCGTTCATTTAATGGCAATATTTATTTTTTAATTTTTGTGGATGATTGCACTAAATTTGTATGGATTTATTTTCTTACCCATAAGTCTCAAGTTTTACAGACTTTTCAACTCTTTCAAAAGATGGTGGAAACACAGTTTTCCACAAAAATTAAGGAATTTCAATCCGACTGGGGAGGAGAATATCGACCAGTCTCACAATACTTAGAATCTCAAGGCATTATTCATCGTGTTTCGTGTCCTCACACTCAATCTCAAAATGGCGCTGCAGAAAGACGTCATCGCACCATTGTTGAAAAGGGTTTGACACTTTTGTCTCATTCAAAATTACCTACATCCTTTTGGGAGCATGCATTTCATACTTCTGTTTACTTACATAATCTTACCATAACTCCCATATTGAATTATCAATCTCCTTTTGAAAAATTATACAAGAAAATTCCAGATTATTCATTTCTTAAGACTTTTGGTTGTCTTTGCTATCCCTTTCTTCGTCCTTATATGTCAAACAAACTTGAATTTCGGTCTTCTCCATGTGTTTTTATTGGCTATAGTTCAAAGCATAAAGGTTATTTGTGTCTTCATGTTCCTAAAAATCGTATTTACATTGCTCGGCATGTCATATTTGATGAGAGTACTTTCCCGTACCCATCTCATACTCGAACTGTTCAAACGGACCAACAAGTGACATCGGCAACGCCCACATCCTTGCTTCAATTGGCCTCTTCACCGTGGCCCTCACCACCAGCTCCACCCGACTCTTCACCATGCACCACGTCCAACTTGTTGCCGGTGTCCCCAGCTACGTCGCCATCATCCCCATCAACCACCATGCAGCCCTCCTTGCCATCCACGCACCCCACAAACTCCTCTCCCGCTCAAGTTGATAGCACATCCTCTCGGGACCTCCCTGGGGAACTCGCTCCAGCATCCTCACAATCTACAGGTACGCCTCCTTCTTCATCTCCTCCATTAACTATTCCTTCTTATTTTAGACCCGTTGACACATCCACCCATCAAATGGTTACTCGCTCTAAAACTGATAACCTTAAACCCAAAACCTTTTCCTCCACTAAACATCCTTTACCCATTGTTCCTTCTCAATATGATGAACCCAAAACCTACTCCCAAGCCTTTAAAACCCCGGAATGGCAGACTGCTATGCAGACTGAATTTGATGCCCTTTTACGTAATGGGACATGGACTCTAGTCCAACGCCCTTGTAATACTAACATTGTTGGCTGTAAGTGGGTGTACAGGATAAAACGGAAATCTGATGGATCCATTGAGCGTTACAAAGCGTGCCTCGTGGCCAAAGGCTATAACCAGGAAGAGGGCGTCGACTATTTTGACACATTCAGCCCTGTTATCAAGCCTGCCACCATTCGGCTTGTCTTATCTATTGCATTATAGCACTCTTGGCACATTCGCCAAGTTGATATTAATAATGCTTTCCTTAATGGTGATCTCTCTGAGCAGGTTTATATGGCTCAACCACCTGGGTTCGTAGACTCTTCTCGACCTCACCATGTCTGTCTTCTACGAAAGGCTTTATATGGCCTTAAGCAAGCTCCTCGCGCCTGGTTCACTAAGCTTCGGCTATTTCTTCTTCAGCACGGTTTTCGAGGATGTCGATCCGACACCTCTCTCTTTTTGCGACGTCATGGCTCGTCCATTCTCTATATTCTGGTGTATGTCGATGATCTCATTATTACAGGCTCCTCGCAGCAGGATATTGATCATTTCATCAAGCTCCTTAACCGCACTTTTACACTGCGTGACTTGGGCTCCCTACACTACTTTCTTGGCATTGAAGTCACTAGAGGTCCTGATTACATTCATCTCTCTCAGCAGAAGTATATTCGGGATCTTCTCACTCGTTCCAAGATGACCGACGCCAAGCCAATCTCTTCGCCTGCTGAGCCTGCTTCGCGGCTCACTCGATCTGGTGATCCTATTTCGGATCCTTCTCTCTATCGCAGTATTGTTGGTGCTCTTCAGTATGCCACCATAACTCGTCCTGAAATTTCATATGTTGTTAATCGTGTCTGTCAGTTTATGCACTCTCCTACAGAGACACACTGGTCTGCTGTCAAACGCATTCTGCGTTACTTGAAAGGCTCTATTTCCGCAGGTTTATACATTCGGCCCTCCACTGACAATCGTTTAATTGCCTATTGTGATGCTGGATGGGCCTCTGATGTTGATGACTGTAGATCTCAACATGGCTTTGCTATCTATTATGGTGGTAATCTTATCAGTTGGTCATCTCGGAAACAGAATGTTGTCGCAAAATCTAGTACAGAGGCCGAATACAAAGCTATTGCATTCACCTCCACTGAGCTCATCTGGCTACAACAATTACTTCTTGAGTTGCAAGCCCCGGTCCATCGCCCTCCTATCATTCTTTGCGATAATCTTAGTGCCACCTACATGGCGGCTAATCCTGTGTTCCATCAACGGTCTAAACACATCAAGATTGATTACTACTTTGTCCGTGAACAAGTTGAGGATGGGTCCTTAGTTGTCCGACATGTTCGAGAATCTGACCAAACGGCTGACGTGTTCACCAAGGCAGTTGGATCAGCTCGCTTTCTTGCCTTAAGGTCCAAGCTGCATGTTCGCAACCCTCCATGAGCTTGTGGGGGGGTATTAGGATAGAATATTGTCACAAAGATATGTATCTTAGTATATAAGATAGTTTTGATTTATTTCCTTATATTAGGAGAACAAGATAAGATTGTTGACTTGCTCTCCAAGAACTTTGTACGTATTATATAAACCCTTATGGGATATCAATGAAGATCATCCATTCACACAATATTTACACGTGGAATGAAGAGCGCTTATAATTCAGGCTCGCCAAATGGTGGCTCCTTGAGCCAAGACCAACTAAATGAGAATGAGATTAAAAAGGAGATAGAGCTTACATTGTGAAAGTAAGAATAAGGTGAGTTGTGGATGAAGAGTGGATGTCGGAAGAAGATGTCATATAATAATATTAACATTGTTTAAATGTTTGTATTAATAAAAGGACCAACAATGCAAAAGTTTTAATTGTTTAGAGATCTATTTAGAATAATAGAAGTTTAGGAACCAATATGAAAGATATTTCAAAATTTAGGGGCCCATTTACAATAATATGAAGTTTGAGGACCAAGAAGAAAAATAACTTAAAATTTAAAGCCTAATTAATGATGTAATTTAGTGTATGTCAAACTTAATACTCCGTTGTTTGGTCAAAATTTTCAAAAATAATACTCCCTCCGTTTTACAATAAGTGTCGTTTTAGTTCTTAACATAGTTTTTAAGAAAAGCAATCATTCACTTTAAAACTTACAACTTTTTCTTTTTTTTGGTGAAAACTTACAACTTTTTCTTATTCTTACCACTCATTACATTTTTTTGGTCAATGAATGAACAACTTTAGTCAACAAATACACATTCCAATAAAAATTATCATTATTCACCCATAATAAATCACTTTAAAAACCTAAAACAACACATATTATGAAACAAATTTTAAGTGCTAAAACGACACTTATTGTGAAACGGGTGGAGTACACTAAATGCTCAAGCTTTATAGCTCAAACGGTGGGGTGAGAATTTCAACCAAAAAAAACGGTGGGGGGAGAATGCCGTTTTGGCTTTGAACAGCTAAACGGCGTCGTTTCTCAAAGGATAGGTTAGTAGCTGACCCTTTCCAATCGGTTTCGTATCGTCTTCACCAACACACCTTTCAAGTTTCAAGACAAATTCAATCGCAAAAAATTATCTCAACAATGGCGACAACCGTCTATGTCCTCTCCTTCTGTGTTCTCCTCCTATCTCTTTACTCGTCGTCGGCGGAGGCTATCCACCGGATATCCGCCCACGAGGAGCTCAACGGCTACGGATTCCCCGTCGGACTCCTCCCTAAAGAAGTCCGGGGCTATTCTCTCAATCGCACATCTGGCGACTTCCACGTAAACTTCGGGGACCTCTGCCAGATTACTCTCCCCCCTGACAACTATCTCGCCACGTTTTCAAGGACAATTCGAGGAAAGATCGTCGAGAACCGAATCGCCGATCTTGACGGAATTAGGGTTTGGGCGTTCTTCAAGTGGTGGTCCATAACCGGAATTCGGATGAGTGGCGACGACTTGGTCTTCGAGGTCGGGATGGTCACCGCCAAGTATCCGTCCAAGAATTTTAACGATGCGCCTGCTTGCGAGGGCCGGAAATCAGCTTCTTGAGCCCGTCGAAGGAGGATTTCTTTCGAGGTATGTATCAGTTTCCTTTAGGAAGAAGAAACTGTGTTCTAAAATCATATTCTAGTATTGATTTGCTTTTGCATCTGTATCTGTGATATGATCTAGTTCAATCATCATTGACATAGCTAAGAATTGGATATTGCCTTTGTCGATTTAGCTTGGTAGTTATATCACAGGATTCAAATCTGTTGATTATCTTTGTTCACTGATTTCACAACCTTATATGTGCTTCTGAGAAGTAGTGACAATAGAATTGTTACTAAAGGATACGTAAATATTTAAATTCAGCGATTATCTCTTGTTTAAGAATTGATACTTGACGTTCTAGTGCTAATGACGGGCTTAACCATTTCCCCTTTGCTTAGAAAGCTGATTTTTCATAAAGAAAGGAGCTGGTGATGTTGAATTGTTTATTAAAAAAGAAGGGTCAAATGGAGACTTTTTTTGAAGTATAAAGTGATTTTTCAGTGGAGCAATGCAGGGATACATTTCATGTATTAGCTTGGGAAGGGTAGCTAAAAGGCATGGTCAAAGCAGGGGCTAATGTGATGTAAGCTATAAGTGTTAATAAGCCATTTTTGATAAATGGTTCTATTTGCTGGGGCAATTTCTGTAGTCTTCCTTGTTCTAACTTATGCGGTTTGTTTTTTCTGGAGTTTCTCCTTTGTGATTCTTCCTAACATATGCATTTACTAGGTAATATTGCCATGGGCTTCTGGTATGATGTTTATTTTGTCTGTTATCTTGTAATGCATGTTATCTGTTCTCCCTTATGTCTTGCTGTAGTAGGTCGTCTTTGGTTTCTGTATCTATTATATTATCAATGATGAAATCATGTGTAACCTGATTTTTTAAAGACTTTTGAGTATGTCCTCCCTAGTAGTTCTGTTTTGTGGTTCTTCTAACTAGTCTCATTTATGCAAAATATCTTTCATTGTTTCGATGATAACTTGTTGTTCCTGCATATTAATGATGTTATTCTAAGTTTCAATAGCTTGTGAGCATTTGCTTAAGCTTTTCTTCTGATGGAGACGTTTGGAGGACAAGTTTCCTTTGTAATAGCCTTTACGTAGTCGGTTGCCAAAGAACAAAGTCTATTTCAAGTTTTTTTGTCAATAAATGGAAGTTGATCCACAGCTACCCAATTTTTATTCTTACTTCATCTTTCACATCTCTTGTTGGAATGACATGCATTCTGATTTTGCCTTATATCGGTGGCTGCAACTTGCAAAACATTTCCTTTAATTGTCGTTTCACTAAAACAGCCCCAACTTGCTAGATGATATTAAGTTGTTTTGCCTACTTGGTTTGATGTACCACTTTTTTATTGTCATAACTACCTTATCTGCGCAAATAGGTGCTTTTCCGACCCCAGTAATCAGCACATTGTGCCAAACTAACCATAGTTGCGCCGTCGTTGATAAGAAAACAAACACAGAGGTCATATGGATATAGGGAAACCGTGCTTGTTATCTAGCTCCATAGCGAGTACGAGGAAACCTATATGGACAGGGAAAACACCAATCTTGCTGTTTTTTCCTCCCTATGTTGATTGCGAAGCATGGTTTGAGATGAAAGAGGTGTATTTGTGTGGCTGTTGTAACACCAAAGTTTTTTATATTGCAGGGTGAAGTTTACCACTGGGTGTGTTCCTATCTGCAACCTGTTCTTTGGTTGTAAGTTAGACAGATTTAACAATCAATTGGTCTTCCTCAAAAAAAAAAAAAAAACAATCAATTGGTCTGTCTGTCTTTTCCTAGCTGCCATCAAGAACTAGTTGTTATGCTCTCCGTTTGTAGTGTGTATATGTGTAAGTGACCTTTAAGTTTATCTTCAAAATAAGATCCGAAGTACTAATCAGAATTCAACTGTTGTGTTGTAATATATGTTCTATAGACGTTCTTATAAACTTTGTGTTATTGACTATGCAAATGCCAAGAAATCTGGGGAGAGAAGGATCAAACCTCCCAATACATCTATCCATCTCCAAACCAGTTTCAGCGAATCTAAAATAAGTTATATTTGGCAGGAAATCTAATGGGAAATCTAATGAGATTGTGCCTTTCATCCTTCCGTCAATTATAACAGTAGATTAGAAGCTTTTTTTTTTTTTAAACCTTGAACAGGTTTTGGTACTAGTATCACGAGTTTGCGATCACTGACAGGAGTATCTTTGTCAATCCCATTTCTACTAATATAATCATGTCTTTATAGTATTAGGCAGCGAGTCAATGTACAATTCAATTTTATATCCATCATTTCAACGCCTGCAATCATCGCCTCATTCTCAACTTAAATATCAGGCAAATACGCCAGAGATTCACTTCTCAAGGTTGAGATTCATCCAACACTTATTCAAGGTCTCAAATACCAATTGCAAGTCAAAAAATATCGCTTTTAATCTTGCTTTTCACCACAATATCCCTCAAATACCAATTGAAAGGTTGCACTCACACTCTTTAGTCAAAATGTTATTACTCTAGAAGGTTCCCAGATTTGTGATGGAGATGGTATGCTCTTGGGCGCAAGAATTCATGAAGACTTGGTTGTACTCTTATTATGGATCGACAAAGTTTAACACCACTATGTGACAGTGTTGCATGGTAGAAGGTCCTTAGAGCCAATGCACATTATCCACACGGTTGTTCACTATTTTTGCTAGAATGACATTGAAAAGTAGGAATGAAAATGGAGACAGTCATGGATGGGTAGATCACTTTCATCACCAGATTCATGAAAAAATACTCCTCCCAATCCATCTACCACCTATTAAACTTCATCACTTACATAAACAGCATCCATCATCCTTTAATTAATAGGGTTGGGTACCCATGAAACCTCCGCACCTACTATGTTGAATCATACTACCATATTTATGATTTAGGCATGGATAGGTTTGAATATATCACACAAATACATACTAGACTATTATAGGAGCCAACACCAAGAAACCAAATTAATAGTATTGTAGTCTTATTCTGCTTAGGGTAGGATATAAGTATTTCTTTTGCCTTGGTAAAATGGTTTGGATGGGTGAACACCGAATGGTTATGGGCCTGTTTGTTTCTATACCACCGGTATAAGGAATCGGTTTAGGAATGAACGAAACCCATAGACGTGTTTGCTTTGGCCTTAGGGTTGGGTATGAGTAATTCTCACTCTCATAAAATACACATGATTCCATACTCTACTAAAACTCAGGGTATGAGTCATTCCTAATCCAGCCCGATACCTCATTGCAATCCGATTTAGGCCTGTTTGGTACGATGTATGTCACGCCTAAAACATACATTTCATTGAGGGGTGAACACCTGAAACATACATTTCATTGAAAACACCAAAGTTGATGTATGTCACGCCTCCTCGCCACCTTGTTTCTCGTTTGGGAGACTACACGCTCCAGATCTCTGATGCCTCCAAATCGTTGTCGACTACTCCATCGGTGCCTCGTCACTGTCGCCACCACTCCTTGTTGCCGATTAAGTAGTCACGTTAGCCTCCAGATATGCGTCTTCCGTTTGAACCGGATCATACCTATGTCTTGTACCAATATCCTTCCTTTGCTAGTTTGCTTCATAGCGCGTGTATTTTACACGCACTCCAGATACGCGTCTTCCTTTTTGCTCTGTGCCGTTGACCGGTCAATGCCAACTACCAAGGAAAACAAAATATTTATCACATTGTATAATTTTCTTAACGGAAATTTCACGTGGTAACCCCGTGGTTAAGGCAATTTCACGTGGTATCCACTCATTTACACTATTTCACGTGGTAACTTTGTAGTTTTGACAAATTTTGCCAAATAACCCTACCATTATTTTATGGTTAAGGCTTTAATTTTTATTAAAAATTAGCAATTTTAAATTCTTGTTTATTATTACAATTGGTGGATTTGGTTTAATTAATTATTGTACTTGTTTTACATATAGAAATTTCTCATGTAGGATCATTTGTTGTCAATGTCTGAAAAACCTAATTTAGGTCAAGATAAAAATAAACATTTAGAATTTATTAAAATAAATTTTGAATCGAGCTAATGAATAATTTTTAGAAGTGAATCCATGAAATTTGAGGTTGGAATAATATTAATCAAGTTGAACAAGTTTAAGTTAGAAGAAGCTCTATCTCATATATAATGAAAGTAAATATATATTTCTGAATTTGAAGAATTCTTATTTCATCACTCATTAGCTTGTTATTAGCCTTTTAAATTTAAGCAATTAAGACAATGTAGAAAAAGATATTATACTTGTAATAAGGTAGTTATTCTACATAATTATGCCAATTGAATATAAAACAGAAAAAATCATAATATACATATATGGATAATATAATTGTCATATATTCTACTAATTCTTGCAAATATGAAATTTTTAAAAGAATATTTTTTTTAAAACAATTTTTTCTCAAAAAAGAAAAAGGAAAAAAAGAACCAAAATAACATTTTACACTATAAAGTAATGGCAAGGTTATTTGACAAAATTTGTCAAAACTACAGGGTTACCACTTGAAATAGCGTAAATGAGTGGATACCATATGAAATTGCCTTAACCACGGGGTTATCGGGTGAAATTTCCGTTTCCTTAATTTGGATTTCACGCTACAATTCCTTCTTCTTCGACTCGCTCCTTCAGCTCGTTTTACTCATCCCCTTTCTGGTTGCATTCTCTAAGAGGTAATTTGGACGATTCCCTATTTCTGATTCGCCTTCATGTTTAGATTTCTTGTTGATCGAGCCTTTTTGCTCCGGATTTTGTTTTCCTGATTGCTTATCTTCCGCTCTCAGATCTGCTCGTTTGGAATCCAGATTTGCGTAGTTATTTCTTGTAATTATTCATGGATCCTTGTGGATCGATGTTTTGTTCTTCGGATCGAGTTGTAGGGCTCTTAATTAGTTTTTGCCCCATCGAATATTTAGCGATAGCTGTACAATGTGGTCATCCCTTATCCTATACGTTTGGTTGGTGTTCATGCACTTTGATCTCTGAGATGCTAACTTATTTCTTTCCCCATTCTGGGGTAGTAATTCATAGAGCATGAATGCGGACGATCCTTCTTCATGCTGAAAGTATGCCTCTTGCACCTATTGCATTTAATTCATAGTTATTTCCCCTAATTCGTATGCAATCTACTAGTCCTCTGAGATTCATGATTGAGGAATAATTTGCCAAACAAATTTTGTTCTTCCTACTCCAGATTGTGTTATACTAGGTAGCATCTGATTGCCATTGTCAATAGCTGTTTCATTATGCTTTTTCATGGTTACAATTTGTTGATTGCTAGAGATCTTCCATGTACTCTCTTTTGTGCTAGTAATTATTGTTTGCTTGTTGGTCTTGTGTTTCTTCTTCTTATTCTTACCTTTTAATTAGATTTTAAATGAAGGAAACAAAGATGTTTCTTCTTCGTTGCAAAAGAAGCAGTTTTCAATATCCGAATTGGATTTGTTCTGATCGATGAACTACATGATTAGCTTCCATTTATTTCTCATGTTTCAATATTCTTGATTTTTTTTTCTGTTCTTTTATCTAACACTTTTTCCACTGCTGGTGGATATGTCCTTTTTTTTTTGACA
This sequence comes from Polygonum maritimum, assembly GCA_963924305.1. NCBI lineage: Eukaryota > Viridiplantae > Streptophyta > Magnoliopsida > Caryophyllales > Polygonaceae > Polygonum > Polygonum maritimum. The sequence goes on along the minus strand of OZ002733.1, from coordinate 9,488,415 downwards.
ATATTTCCTGAACAGTTATAAAGCTCAGTGTGAAAAGATGTGGACAAGCAGCAGACAAATGCTCTAAGAACCAAGAAGTTCTAAACTTCAACACTAGTTCTTAGTAGTTGGCTTGACAAGAGAGCTTTGAGAGACTTTATTCTGCAAGTAAAAGAAAAACAAAGCAACTATTAAAGGAGAGATGGTTGATCAGCAGCTCAAAGCAAGTAACAAGACCTCTAAGAATTATGACAGCAAAAAAGGCTTTTCCTCTAAGAAGCAAAATCGGAAGGGGGAAAACCCAGTACAATTTACACCTGCAGCCGATCATTCTTCCACTCTTGGACATTCAAGTACATGGGTTTGTAAAAATTCTGCATGTAGAGCTGTCCTATCAATAGATGACTCATTTTGCCGAAGGTGCTCCTGTTGTATATGCCATAAATTTGATGACAACAAAGATCCCAGTCTTTGGCTGGTTTGTGAATCCGAGAGCCCACAAGATGATTCATGCGGGTTGACGTGCCACATTGAGTGTGCCTTTCAGCGTGGAAAGGTTGGAGTTGTAAATGTTGGACAATTCATGCAGTTAGATGGCAGCTATTGCTGTGCTTCGTGTGGGAAAGTCTCAGGGGTTTTAGGGTGAGTAATTCGCTTTATCTGTAAGTTAATGCTAGATTGTGTAATAAATTTAAGCTCTTTTTATCCATGATTTTGTCTTGGAATAATTTGATTTGCCCTTTCTTTTCTCCTATCTGTAATGGTAGCTGCTGGAGGAAGCAGTTGGTTGCTGCAAAGGAGGCTCGTCGTGTGGATGTTCTGTGCTATAGAATATTCTTGAGTCACAGGCTCCTGCATGGGACTTTGAGGTTCAAGGAACTCCATGAAGTTGTCAAAGTGGCCAAGTGCAAGCTGGAGTCGGATTTGGGTCCTATAGATGGAGTGTCTGACAAGATGGGCCGAGGTATTGTTAGCAGGCTCTGTGTTGCGTCTGATATACAGAAGTTATGTGCTGATGCAATTGAGAAAGCAGATGAGTGGCTGGCTAAGGCTTCCAACAGCGATTCAATTTCTAGAGGTAAAAGATTGCTACTATAATTTTCTTATTCTGTCTCTTCAACATCCCTGCAATTTATACCATGCTCTTTGCTCCTGGCAGTGGATTCACTCCCTGCTGCTTGCAGGTTTGTTTTTGAAGAAGTGACATCATCATCTATTGTCATAGTTCTAATAGAAATTCCAACCCAAAGTATTGACGATGTAAAAGGCTATAAGCTATGGTATTCGAAAAGCAGGCAAGAAATGTATTCGACAGAGCCCATCTGCTCAATTCCTAGGGATAAGAGGAGGATTTTGATATCCAATCTTCAACCTTGCACTGAATACACCTTCAGGATTGTTTCCCACACGGAGGCAGGTAACTTGGGTCACTCTGAGGCAAGGTGTTACACTAAGAGCGCAGATATCATCCTAAAAGGTCCTAACCCAATAAACCCATGTACTAAGAAGGAAAACCATGCACTTGAAGGAGTCTCTCCTGGTAAAAATATTCAAGAAGCTAATGGATATTCTTCCGGGTTTAAGGTGAGGAATCTAGGGAAGATTTTTCATCAACCCGGAACTCAACAGAAAACCAGCCTTGAAGAGTTCTGCAGTGCTGGTGGTATAGAGAGGTGTTGTAATGGCAAGACTGTTACCAGAGCAGAGTTCCAAGTTGCAGAAGACAAGCAGCCACCTCCGACAGCCCGTGCCCTAGATCTGAATGTCATGTCGTCTGTGCCTGATCTTAATGAAGATGTCATGCCCCCTTTCGATTCTTCAAGAGATGAAGACAACGGTTGCTCTTTGGAGCGAGCCATAGGGGCAGATGATGATGCCGCTTCCCACGAGGCCTTGAAAAACAGTCAGCCAACGGTATCTCTTAAGAGATCAGCAAGTCCAAATGAGACACTTGATTGCAACAGCACCTTGGTCAGTGGCTCACCCTTCAGAAATCCCGAAGGGTTGGATGAGAACTTTGAGGATTGTGTGAAGATCATCCGGTGGCTGGAATGTGAAGGCCACATTAACCAGGAGTTCAGGTTGAAGCTCTTGACTTGGTTTAGCTTGAGGTCTACTGAGCAAGAGAGACGGGTAGTAAATACTTTTATTCAAGCTCTTGTGGATGACCCGAAAAGCTTAGCTGGACAGTTGGTGGACTCCTTTTCTGAAATTGTTTCCATTAAAAGGCCCAGACATAGCTGTAATGGTATGCTACAGCATTGATATGATAGAATAATATTGTTTCTTCATATTTTGTTCAAAGCTGAGTATTTATTTCTGTTATACATGCACTGAACTCAATGCTCTCTGTACAGGCAAGTTTTCTTGAATCACAACTTCAGATGTGGTAGGATTTGTGATGGATGGGTTGTATTTGATGTGGTGTTCTTGGAATGCCATTGGGTGAAGTCACTGCCAATTCATGGGTGCAAATGCATTTGTTAATCTCTGGGTTAGCAACAGCTTGAGCTATGGGATTCTTCTTTCTTTTTTTTCTTCTTTTTCTTTTTTGGGGTGGGGGAATTGAGGTTATGTGGTGAAGTAGCTGTAAAGTAAGCAGTATACATTGAGCTTAACTGCTGCCTTCTATGACATTCAGGTTAAGTTATTCAGTAGATGGGTATTTGACTATTTGCCACTCAAGTTCTTGATTGGAATCCGCATTTGTTTCATTAACTTTGATTAGAAGCAATCTTCTACATGTCTCGTTTTGTGAAACTAAAGTACCCACAGTAATAAGGTTGAACGAACCACAACTTTATGTTTTCGACTTGGCTAAGTAATAAGGTTGCCACCGTAGAATAAAGCGAAACCACGTTGAGATTGAATATCTTTGGGATCGGTCACCCATCTTGAGTCAGAGTAAAACATTGTTGTTGCCTTGATACATTGAAATATTGAGACTAAAGACCAGAGTCCCCTTAATGTATCGAAATATCCGTTTCATGCCTCGAGACGTGGCTCTCGACAATGTGATGACTGATGAGGGGTCTTGTAAAGATGAGGGGTTTGTTTTGGCCCTGCATGGGAAGGATTTGGAGAATTTCTGTGGGCGGATTTTGTGGTCATAAAGAAAGAAAGAGTCAAAGAGGTGTCGGGTGATGGGAACAACTTAGATGGGGCGAAAGACGAGAGTAGGGCAAGAGGGCATGGGCAGGGCATAAGGAAATCTGTCCTCATTAAAAACAATATGTGGAGAAATGTAACTCTTTACATATTGATTTCCTAGTGAAAACACATGGTAAGAACCGAGGTCAATTTTGTGGATTGATCAGGGCGAAGGTATAGGCAAAATAAGTGCCCAAAGACCTTGAGGTGGTTGTAATTCGGCATCATGTTGTAATTCCTGCCTTTCCACTATATACCTAATTACCTATCCAACTATATCATATTATCATTTGAAAAGGCAAGAAAGGGAATTTTTGTGCTTTGTCTAGCCAAAATGATCCCACGTGTCAGCCATGTCCAAAGTGAGTGTACTTTCGAGTGCTGGATGGAGATAACAAAAGTCAACTTGGTGTTTGCAAGATGTTTTCGAATTGCGCTCATGTGCTTGTCAGTGAGTCAACCGCACAGGTGCCTGCCAATGGCAAGTGGTGGTGGAATGTATAACCGCACACGATGTTTGTTCCACTTTCCCCCCAAAACACTACGTTTTGGTGCAGTTTACGCACGCAAACGCGCTATCTAGCGGGATCATACTAACACATGCAGGTGAACATACTTTGCACCCGATTTTCTCGATACATGCATGCCTCGTTTCAATTGTTTATACTCCCTCCCTCCTAAAATGTTTGTCCCTTTTCCTTCACAAGTTACAAAGGGAAAGGGATAAACATTTTGGAACGGAAGGAGTATTACTTTTGTCATTTTTGCTACCTCATGGACTAGCTATCGTGGGTGCTCTTAGTTGGGGGTTATCTCTAAAACTCATGATCGTGGGGTATGGTGCTCACCATCTAAGTTGGGAAGATTGGACCGGAGTGGACGTAGGGTAAAAGGTAGAAGTTTGTGAGTGTATGGATGGTTTTGAGAAATGTTCTTGTATTCACTGTTACCTATCTGGATATGGTATAATTTGAAGGGTAGTTTTCTGAATTTACCCTAAAAAGAAAGAGAGGACGCCAAAGTAGAAATTTGTCACATGGTGGGGGCCCACGTGTTTTTACGTGGTGGGCCCTCCCATATATATATGTGGAAAAGTTTGAGTTTGGCATCATCTCGCTCGTCAGCTGTCCACGACAAGGACACCCAGAACATGACAAAAGGGTGCTTTTTTTAATTAAGGAGGACCAATTACAGTGCGTTGTTTGTTGTTTTGTCCTTACTCTTTAGCGGAAAAATCAACCATTTACCCCCCTAATCAAGCCATCTTATGTGGTGCCCCTTTCTTCATACTCGATCGATCTCACTCTATTTCGGCGACAAAAAATCGTATTCGTAAATATGAACATGATACACAGTATCAAATTTCTATGGTGTCAATATTTCCGGAAAGGCTAGTGTTGGATGTTCTTACTTAACTAATTCAACCAAACACTTACTAATGAGTGGACAACGTTTCCTTCCAACAATTCTCATCTACTCCTATCAAATGGAGAAAAGAACTTTGTTTTCTTTTAAGATTAGTTTCTACTTTCTATATATGTGATTTATTAAAGCTGTGATTAGAGTAGTAATGTAATATGAGTAGTTGTGCAGTTTTTTCCATTACAAACTTCGATTCCGTTTTTTTAACTATATTAAGATATAGGGAGTATTGGATAGGTCTTTAATTAATTATAGTCGGTTCGAGCCATAAATGTACGTATTGACATATTCAGTGTACGTATGTTATACTGGTTAGAAAAATGAAGTTCTCCAAGTTTTAAATATGGAATTAATGGAGTCGGTTGGAGGCAGATAAAGTGAAGTTATCAAGCAGGGTCCACTTCTAATACTACACTAGTAAAATAACTTCCGAATAATTAAAAGCAAGATATGGAACTTTATAGAGATATGGAGAAATTAATATTGAAGTTTGTAACCATGTACCGTGTTCGAAGATGGACCCAAACAATTACAAAGGTTTAATTTATGGTGGATGAGTAGGTGAACGTCATTCTCCATGACATGAATCATCATCTTCCATGCTACTCACTACTTCGTCCGTCCCGAAAGTTTATACATCTTTTCTTTTCGAGCATTCTTGAAAGCTGGTTTTGGATCGTTTTTGAAAGTTTGTCTATATCGTCGTACTTTTTATTTATATCAATATACTTTTACAATCTTACTTTTATATAATTTTATAGGAAAAATGACTTGGAATAATCCCAAGTATCAACCTTCTACCAAAAATAATCCCATGTTTTAATATTACCTTTAGCAATCCCAACTATGCCAATATTAACCAAAATCGATATCGGAAGATTTTCCGGTATATTTTCCGGCAGATTTAATGATGTGGCGGTCGGAAATCTGACGTGACGATGAATTCTTAATATTTTAAAATTTTGTTGTCCACGTCACACCTGCCACGTCATGTGGGTTGCCATTATAAAAAAAAATAAAACACAAATAAACAATGAGAATAAATAAATTAAAATCCACATCAATCAATTTCCTCCTCCCGGTGGCCGCCAACATCCTCCCCCTCTACCACCTCCTCCTCACCACCACACCCACCACCCACTCCGACCCCTCCTCCGGCGCCGTCCCGGACCACCGGACAGTCGTCGTTTTCCGGCAGATTCAACGTCCTCCGCTACATCCTTGCCGCCTCCCCTTCCGCCGACGTCGACCGGACCTCTGGATCTGACTCCGCCTCCGCCCTCCACCTCGTTCATCCTTGCAATTTCTGCTCCGTTCGTTCTCAAATCCATTAATTGTTCCTCTCTCTATGCGTATGTGCAACTTTTATGATTGGCTTGCTTATATTATATATTTATATGTGCAGGTTTGATCTGAGAGTGCTCGAATGTGTTTGTGACTTTGTGGGATAGCTATCTCATCAATTTGTTGTTCTTAATCATCTCGGCGAAAACTCGCTTGGTTGAATTTGTTTTTTTTTTTTTGCCCCTCTCTACTCACTTGTTTTGCATATGCTTCTGAAACCCTAGAATAAGCGACCTGCTCCATTTGTAAGAAATTATTTGGTGGTGTTTAAGGATTGATTTTGTTAGGGCTGATGGTTTAACAATAATTTCTTGCTGCATTACTTGAAAGGGTCTGGTTTTCATGTGATCCGCCGGAGATGGCGAGGCGGAGTCAGATTCGGAGGTCCGGTCGACGTCGGCGGAAGGGGAGGATGTTGGTGGCCATCGTGAGGAGGAAACTGACTGATGTGGGTTTTAATTTATTTATTCTCATTGTTTATTTGTGTTTTATTTTTTTTATAATATGTTGACATGGCAACCACATGATGTGGCAGGTGTGATGTGGACAATAAAATTTTAAAATACCAAGAATTCATCGCCACGTCAGATTTCCGGCTGCCACGTCATTAAATCCGTCGGAAAATATACCGGAAAATCTTCCGATATCGATTTTGGTTAATATTGGAATAGTTGGGATTGCTAAAGGTAATATTAAAACATGTGATTATTTTTGGTAGAAGGTTGATACTTGGGATTATTCCAAGTCATTTTTCCTAATTTTATATGTTAAACTCATTATCCAACTTTTTCATCAATTTTATCACTTTTTCCTATAAAATTACAAAATTATTATCATTTAATCTTATATATTATCCATTAATTTTTATTCAAATTTATCATCAACTTTATCACTTTTTCTTTCAATTATACAACTTTTCAATTTTTTTATTAATTAATCCGTATACAAATATACTTTACGGACAGTTACAATAGCACTAATAATATGGAGCTAATGAAGCTTCTCTTGTTATAAATGTGAAAAGTCTCGCCTCTCATTTATTGTCTTCACCTGTCCACTCATCGATCATATATGCAACTTTTCGAATTTACTCCGATCCTTATCTGCAAACCTACCGTAGCTAGCTTGCTCAGCAGTACACGTACTAATTAATCTACGCTACATAATGTAGATTAGACGATACTGGTATATGATCGAGAGAGCTAGTATGATCTAATAAATTCTACAAGATTCATCCCCATATACATTCACACACACACCTATATTATATACATATGTATTAATTGGCATCAAATCAAATACCTCCCCCATTCGATCATTTGGCTTGTTCAAACGAATCATCGATGCATGTTTTTAGCAATTCAACTCGATCATATTAAATTGTACAAACAACATGTTTATATTTGTAGTCAGCAAGAAGGCGCCCCATTATGTTCGGGCAGTGTTAGTCTTGACATTTTAGAGGTTATGAGCGAATTACATTAAGAGGCTCCTTTTATACAACTTTTAAACCTTTTTTGTATAACTTTGTAGTATTTTTATACAATTTTATTACTTATTGCCGAATAAAACAAATAAGACTTTTTGAAATTCATATACTATACATTTTAATTATACTAAAAATAATCTATAAATAATTTTTTATGAATAACATACTACACTAATTAACTAGTAATCAAGAAAGATAAATTAAACTTTATTGAAACTAAAATGGGGTCGATAAATTTTAATTAAATAGATTAAACATATAAAATGAAGTCCATATGTTTAAATTAAAATAGGTAAGGACTATGAGATTTAAACACAGAACCTCTTAAAAAGTAAAAATACTTTTCCACTAGACGTACTTGTAACTATGAATTTGCTTTTACTTTTTTATTAATATATTATATTTTAAATATTTTTGGACCCCTAAAATTATAGGTCCTAGCCTCCTAGGTCTACACTCACCCTCCCCTCATTTATGTAAATTGAGAAATTAAATTATACTCCATCTGTCCCTTTTGTGTTTGTCTTGTAGTACATTTTTTGCGGTTATTAAGAAAATGATAAAATGACGTAGGGGTAGGGAGAAGAGTAAGTTGGATGAAAGTAGAAAATTTTTTTTTAAGCCAAAAAAGTTGAAATTAGATAGGATTAGTTTTGTAATTTAATAGAAGTTAAAATTTGAAAAGAGATAAAGTAGAAGGAAAGGTTGGATAATGGGGATAAAAGGTGAGATTGAATAGAGGTAATATTGTAAAAAATTATTGATATAAATAGAAATGAGACAAAGATTTTGAGAAAACGGAAATAGAGTTGCGACAAACATTTAGGGACAAATGGAGTATCAAACTAGTTGGTTGTCCATACGGACCATACCTTACAGGACACAAACGATAATGTTTTTTTACGTATAATCTAATTGATACAACAGTATGTAATAATATTACTATGACTTGTATATTGACAATATTTCTTTATCTAGAAACTGTAATATTTTTGCAATCCAATATTGTAATTTGATCTTAAAAATAAATTTAAAATTAATTTTACGTAATACTACTTAAATAAAGATCATAAATAAAATAAAAATATTTTATTCGATAGATAAGATCCGGATAAATACAAATTGATTTGATATAAGGCTTAGTTACTACTCTCTCTATCCCATAATGTTTGTCTCATCTCGTTTTTTTTCGTCCCAAAATGTTTGTCATACTGTCTCTTCTTTCTTTTTCTATCAACTACTTTTTCATTTTTAACAATTACTCTTATTGAGTTATTGTCACTTTTTACTCTACCTATCTCCTTTTTCATCATTCTTTATTCTCTTTTTTCCTTTCATCCATCAACTTTTTACACTCATATTTTATCTCTTTCTTTCTTTCTTTTTTCTCTTTATTCCTTTCACGTACCCATCAACTTTTTCTTATACAAAAAATTTCTTTCCTTAATCTACGCGTGAATAGTGTCATGAGACAAACATATCGGGACAGAGGGAGTATTATCTAAAATAGATATGAGTGACTTAATATTATTATTCTAATATCTATATTGATATAAAATAGAGAATATAAACATTACTTTGACGTGAACGTATCTATATGGATAAGATAAATATTATTATCCATTTTGATTTTAAAATCTGTAAGAAAGATATCATTTTGCTATGAATATATATGGATAAGCTAAAAAAATACTTATATTTTATATTATAAAATAAATAAGATGATTTAATATAAGACGAAACCAATATTACGTGAGACCTCGAAAAAAGAAAACTTTAATATATACTAAGTATAGATAGATAACTAATGTGTTGGTCAATTTATTCCATAGTGCCCGTAATTGTTGCAGCTTGAAAATATAAGTAAGTAAGGGTACAAAACACATTTGTACAAGGAATAATATAAACTGCATTTATGGGAATGGATGTAGGCTAGCGGTAGCGCCTAAGCGCCTTCCTCTTTGTTTCTATATAAAGAGGCCAAGTTTAGGCCATAACTTAACAGCCTTTTGAATTCCCCCAAACACAAAAGCCAAATCATCCACACACCCCGCCACACCACAAATTAACGAAACCCTAGTTAGTCATAGCATGGTGATGCTTGAGGGAAAGGGTTTTTCGGGGGCGATAAAGGCGAATGTGGTCGGGTCAGGGAACGAGACGCTGGTCCTGGCACACGGGTACGGGACGGACCAGTCCCTTTGGGACAAGGTGGTCCCTAGCCTGGCCGAGAGGCACCGAGTCGTGGTGTTCGACTGGAACTTCTCGGACCGGGCCAAGTACTCGTCGCTGGAGGCGTACGCGGTGGACTTGGTGGAGCTGATGGATGAGATGGGGCTTAAGGAGTGTGTGCTTGTGGGCCACTCCATGTCCGCCATGATTGGATGCATTGCTTCCGTCAAAAGGCCTCATCTCTTCAAGCATCTCATTCTCATTGGAGCTTCTCCTAGGTAATTTTAAGCTTCCATTTTCATCTCTTCAATGAGTATTTTTATTCCCATGCCATCATTTCCATTAAGCTCATTAATTTGGATGTGTGCTGTTGGAGTTTGATTTGTCTTGCAACGTTTTTACCTTAATTCTACTCTTGAGTAGTTGATAAACTTCCAAGTTCATAGCATACAACTGTAGTTAGTCAACGATGTATTAGTTTGTACTTAATTAATCATGTAAGACAAATGTAAGTTCTAGTAGTACATTGGAGGCACTAGGCCACAATAATTGGTTGGGGATGGCCTCTCCATCCAATCTAAATTAAGATAAAGAAAGCCAAATTGTAGAAGATTCTTGACATATGATATAGGTATTAGATAATTAATTTTCGACCAGACAATATTTACATAGACGTTTTCTTTTCCTAAGTTGATGATAAACATCTAACAACAAGCCACATACTATATTTTCAACTGATAAAAACAAGATACCCATTGTTAAGGAATTGGGATGTCTCGAAATTAAAGCATGAAAAGGCGTTTTTTGGCTTTAACCAATCCCCCACCTACATCACAAACGATACAAACCAAGCATGTGTGTTGACTGTTGACAACCACACACATGCTTATCGATCGATCTCCTCAATATCTATCTATCTACACTTAGGGATGTACGTTAACATGTTAAATCAACTTTAACGTACACATGGTAAATCCATTCAATTTGAACCCAATCATCATGAATCACAAATTCATTACGACTCGAAGACTCAATCAATGAATGTATAGATACTTGAACGCGGAAGACTACGAAGGAGGGTTCGAGAGGGCAGACATTGAGCAAATGTTTTCGGACATGGAGCTCAACTTCGATGGCTGGGCCGCCGCCTTTGCGCCCCTAGCAGTTGGGGCCCCAAACGACGACGTTTCAGTGGTCAAGTTCGAGGGCTATTTGCGAGCCATGCATCCCGAGACCGCACTCGCCGTTGCCAAGCTCATCTTCCTTGGAGACTACCGGAGCGTGTTGGAGGAGGTGGCCACGCCGTGCACCCTTGTCCAGATGAAGGCCGACTTGGTGGTACCCGCGTCCGTGCCTTACTACATCCAGAGGAAATTGAAGGCCAAATCGAGTGTCGAGATCGTTGATGTCAACGGCCACTTCCCCATGCTCACGGCTCCCTCTCTCCTGCTTCATGTCATAGACAAAGCCTTGGATCAATTCAAATGATAAGAATGTTGTGTAATGTGTAATGTGTAATGTGCACTAGCAATTCGTTTGTTATACTCTTAGCTATATATATAGGTGATACCCAATTATAAAGAAAAAAAAAAGCAAGGGTACAAACATATAGTTGTATAATTGGTACGGTTGTCCTTTTAGCTAGCCAAGGGGAGTTACGATGCTTTTGATCTTTTTCATTGTATGGGTGTTTCAAAGTTCACATTGAATGTATTATTTAGATGTTAATGTACGTTATTAGCTTATAGCTAGGGCTTGATTCTGGGTTTGTACGTATTCAGACTTCCAACTTGTATGTGTGAGTGATCAGCTAAAGTGTATGCCGAGATGCATATCTTATTGGATGTAAATAAATGGCGAACACTTTCTTCTTTTCTTTATAAGATTTCAATTCCACTTTGTAATTGTCCGAATTTAGATAATCCACTTGGAATACAGTAGATCAGAATAACTGCTTTTCTAAAAATTTCTTTAAATTACACAACCAAAGATCATACTCCATACTTCATTTAAACTTTCAACTTAAGAGTTTCTCCGTTTTGAAGAAACCACTACCTTCTAACTTCTCGCTAGGAAAGAGTTGAAAGTGCTTACCAACTTTTATTGTCGATTTATGAGCCTAGATAATTTGAAATCAAGTCGTATTGCACTTGACTAATTAACTCCTGTCTCTTGAACTGCAATGATCAATCAACTATAGACTTGCACAATCATTAACAAAACTCAGCTGACCAGAATCACCTGATTATTTGACAAAGGCCTATGAATAACTAAGTTGCATAAAGAAGTATTTCAAGCCATTATGAAACTTAACAAGAATTAACAGAAATTCATTCATATACTCAGTCAAATGCAGTGAAGATTAATGTCCCCCCTTAATGCATGAATGTAGATCAAGTAATCATAAGTCCAACTACGATCATAGTTCCAATTCACAAGATTTACACTAATATTTTCCCGCTAAGCAATAGCAAAGCTATACAAGAGCGCATCTTAAACGAATTCATACTTCACCTTTTGGTATCATCAAAAAGATAATAACAATGAATAAAATGTACAATAAGTCAAGAACCCATCAAGTGACTAAAGATAATTTCATTACTTGATTGAAAGAGAATTACAAAAAGATTCTGGGCGCGTGGAACAATTTTGTCCCTAACTTCCATCAAAACAGTTAGAATGTAATAGAGGAGGAGAAGGAGCTCTTAGCAACAGCAGCAGCAGCAAATTCAGGAACCGCTCTGGTTGTGGTTACCTCGAAAATTTTGGGGCAAATTGACGAAAATATCCTTGCTAGCAACAGAATCCTCCATAATCTCCAAGGAAGCCGAAATAAGGAAAGTCCCTATGCCAACAATACTTGAACTTGTTTTAGAGTAGAAACAGCACCTTTGGACTCGCAGTTTTGCTATGGATGAGATTGAACTGACACATTATGTAGACATGGGCTAACAGTTTTGCAATTTATCTTATAAGAGTGTTGACTATAGTGTATAGACGGCACCTGCCTTGTGATACAAAACACAATCTCGGTATGGTGAAGATAATGGTACTAGAAACTAAAGCATGCTTCATAGAATCTTCAAACTTGCAAGTTACAAAAGCAATCAAGGCCATAAAAACTGTCAAAATTTTAAGCATAACAAAATGATTCCCAATGCAGCTACACTTTCTGCACCAGCCCCCCATCCACAGAAATCTCGAGCCGCTTCGTTCTTTGAACTCATTCATCATCAAACTCAACTCCTGCCATCGGAATTTTAGCGCTTATTCCTGCAACTTCACCATCAACGGCCATAGAAGAAGGTTTCTGATAATCCACCTTAAAATCATACGCGTCACCGTTTGCGTCATCTTCCATGGCATCCGCTGAAGCAGCCACCTTGTTGCTCTTTTTCCTTTTCTTTTTCTCTGCTCTTTTAAGTTTAGTGTTCAGCATGCCTTCGGCAGCATATAGCTTCTCATTCTGCTTACTGGCAGCTGATTTAACATTTGCATTACCCATCTCCTCGTCTTTGGACTCCATTGCCTCGTCCTCACCATCATCGTGTTTAGATGCTTTCTTTGATCCACCCTGTTTGTAAACCCCAAAGTAATAAGGTATATATGATAGATACGGTTCATTGAGTCTAGCTGGAGAAAATACTGATGTTTGAAAAATAACATGCAAACCAACCTCAAGCATCTTTTCATCAAAAAGAACAGGTGGATTTGAAGGAACTTCAACAGTTTCAAAATCATCAAGGGATGTCAGGTTTCCAATATATGAAGTTTCAGTCCCATAAATTGCATCGACATTGAACTCTGCCCCGAGATCTGAAACAATTCTAGTCTCCTCCACTAGATTCCCTTGGTTCCGGGAAGGAGGCATAGTGTAATATGGAATCTTACCTGAACATAATGAAACAATAGTTAAAACTTTCCAACAGAAGAAGGCTTAGCTACGAAAGAAATACACCTAGAGTGACACTTACCCTCATTCCAATCATGCAACACTATTCTTGCAACGGCCTCAACATCAACCACACCACCCTTCTTAAGCTTTCCCCTAACAGTAGCCAACTTCTGGAGAAAGTCATCAACAGATTCAAACGATGGGATCTTGTACAGAGTCACCAGTACTTTGTGTGGGCAAAGTCTTAGGATTTCTTTGACTACGTATTCAAAATACACAAGTATTAGAAATTGTGAAGGTAAAAAAGCAGAACTCTTAGCGACAAGGTATAGAAAAACAAATAAGAAATTTACCTGGAGTGACAGGATCTTGTAGCTTCTCAATTCTTTTGCAGTTTCTAAGTGCAACAGATGCATCGCTCTGCCCAGATGCAAGCAAAACAACACCAGGACAGTCCAACAATTTAACATTTTTGTCCAATTGCACTTCCTGAATCGATCTTGTCAACCCTGGAGTAGACCCAGCTTTGACAGCATGAGATCTCTTCAGACTGTTAATCAAGCTACTCTTGCCAACATTGGGTAATCCTACAATTCCCACTGCGATCGTCTTCTTGATCTGCCAAACAGAAAAGTTAAATATAATGTCAGATATCAACGACGTCGAAGGATGGTTAGAAAAATAATGGATGACATTGAAAAAGTAAATTTAATATATCATACATCGTGACTCCTTGAATAGTTTTTCAGTAGCTTAATAAGTGTTTCAGCTCCAAGACAGTCGCTAGTCTGCAGAATATTGCTGGTTGTGGAAGCAGCCTTTGAAGACTTCCACCCCAAATTTGACTTCTGTTGCTGAGTACTGCACTTAAAGGCAACAGAAGGTAATTCTTCACGAAGGTACTTGAGCCACTTTTCAACAGCTTCACGTGGTACAAGATCTGTAATCAAAGGATAAGTCTTATCAGAAGCAATTAACAAGAATAAAGAATTTCCACTATGAAAATGAGAAGGAGTTCTAGTATTATCTGCAACTATTTTAAGATTAACAACCAATTAAAGAATTTTCATCATTAATATAGTTGAGCTAATTTGTAACTTGAGAGCGCCTGTACTTTATGTTGCTAGTATCTTTTACCGTTAGACAGGTTTTAAACTTTCAAAGGCCTGAGAAGGTTTGCAATAGGCACTTACCAATTTTGTTCAGCACTAGAACAAGTCTCTTGTCAGGATGAGATGTAACCATCTTTTCCATGTCAGCACAGCGGCTTCCAATTGGATCTCGAGCATCTAAAACTTCCAATATGACATCAGAAAGCTCAATAACTTTAACCAGATCCTTGTAAAAAGCCCTGTCAGAATTATCTGCACGAATGTCAAAACCTTATCATTAGTACAAGAAGAAACTTGATCAGCCCTGTGAAGCTAGGTCATCCGAATGATCTAACTAGAGTCAGAATCAACTCAATAATGTCATTGAATCCATACATACACAGCCAGAAATTACTCAAGTTGGATACTTGAATCAAAATATACCTCTACTTGTTCCAACAGCACCATTGAAATCACCACCAGTACCCATGTTTCCTTCGCCCTCCTGTTCATCTTCATCAGGGACATCATCACTTCCCAACAACCCTAGCTTTCGCTTTTTGGCCTAAAAAGGAAAGAATCAACAACAAACAATCAGTCAGCCAGGAAAAGGAGGCACAAACAAGCATAATAAGGACAATTTGTCTCCCTGCTCAGCTAATGAATAAACATTACTGGCCATTAAGGCTTTAGATAAAAAAAACACCTAATTTGATATAGCCCTAATGTTGTCGACACATAGAACACATAAAAGCCAATTCAATGTTCGATAATTCACCGCTAAGCAAATAGCTAAATGGTACTAGAAAACTGAATCGAGCGGAGTTTACCCTCTCTTTGCGCTCGGCTTTCTTCTGCTCGATTTCTTCCATGACACGCGCTCGACGGACTTCGAGAGCCTTGAGCTCCTGTTCCTTGAAAGGCCAGTCATTGGGAATCCCGGGATCCTTTTCGACCTTGCTCTTCTTGTTAATGCCGAGCTTTTTGGCTTCCTTGGCCTTCTTTTTGTGGTGCTCTTTCACCTTTCTTATAATCTTATACTTCTTCTTCAACGAAACCCTCTTACTCTTACTCTCTACATTCAATCAAACAAACAGCAAAAAATCAAATCATCAGTCGCAAATATTAACAAACAACTTTCGTAATATGATTGACAAAACTCACTTTTACTCCTCTTCACCATCTTCAACAATCAGCAGAACCGAGAGTGAGTTTGTGAATCGTGCGAGTTTGAAGGCGGTAGTAGAGAAATGTTAGGGTTTTAGAGAGGGAAGGAGAAGGGCGGGTTTAGAATAAAGAAAAGAAGGGATATTTCGGACAGGCCTGCCGATTAGATATTTCGGCCCAATGGGCTCAATTCTCATATTAACCATCCAATCTTCTCTCTTCCAGCTTTCTCTTTGTCCGAAAGAAATATCATAGGAATCATCATGTGAATGTGCAATTATCGTATATTTCAACAAATCGCTGAGGGCGTATCCCTACAAAAATTGCTGCAAAAACCAGGATAGTGAACCCAGCAAATAAAAACGTGAACTCTAAAAAAATGTTTGTGATTTTGTGTTATAAAAATGTGTTAAATTGGTCCATAACACATGATATTGAGAAATTTTATTATTATATGTATTAATACAATTCATAATAAAAATTTATTTTGTTCACATATATCTTTCCATAGTTCACATATTTATATATTTTGTTCGCGATTTCAGTTTACCGAATAAGAAAGTTTTCACCGAAATCAACATCTATTAATAATATTCCAAGATGTTGTTTTTGACTTGAATTAACGGTGAGTTGATGGAAGAATGAGGAAAATAGCCTGGAAGTAGGCATTTGGGCTCTTGGACTTGATTAGCGGGACTAGAGCCCAATATAGAGGGCCCATTGGCCCCACCCTCCATGTCCATGCCATCCCAATATGCCATTGACTCACGGCTTATGATCGAGGCATACGATTCGGCCATCTGGGCACTGCACTGTTGCAGGTAGGGCTGGGCAAAAAAAACCGTAACCGAACCGAATAACCGATAACCAATTACCTTTTTTGGTTAACCATACTGGAAAAAATCGAAAAACCGATTACGGTTAACCGACCGAATTATTTTCCGGCTAAACGGTTAGGTTACGGTTTCTAGTTTTTTAATATGTAGTTAACCGAATATATAATATATATTTTTAGAAAGAGAACAACATAACTAATCCAATTTAATGATATTAGACATATTTTGATAATATACATTATACAAGGCGGTATGTTTAATGATATTAGACATGGTTTGATAATATACATTATACAAGGCGGTAGGTTTAATGATATTAGAAAATTGTTCTTTTCATGGATAGTTTGGTGGTTTTTTCATTTCTAACATTGTTGATGATTTACGAAGGTCATATACTTGATTTTTTCCGTACTTCATTGACTCATCGAATGGTGGAAGCTTTAGTTTCTGGTCAGGATTGGATGCGCACTTCATTTACATATTTTACCGCCGAAGAAAATATACTTAAATTATAAGCTATGGAAGAAGGTTAATGTATTATATTTGTTAATTTATTTTTATCTGAGTACAACGTTTTATTGTGTCTCTGACATTTGTTACAATTTATAAGAATGAGAAAGACTTTGGAGCAACCTTTGATGGAATTAAGTTGACGAGTCCATTTCAATTGAAGATACATTTGGACATGTTTATGCTATGAAAAAACAATGTTTGTTTTTTTGTGTTTTATGTATTGTGAAATGATATTAAGACTATGTATTTGTATTTTCTATCTTGGGATCTATTAAAGATGTGTAATATGTATTAGAAACCGGGTTAACGCTCCACTAAATAGTTTAATTTTATAAGCTTTTTTAAAGATATGGTTATTGGTTAACCGAAAAACCGTACCGAATTATCCGGTTAACCGGAACAACCGGTATAGTTACGGTTATCGAAATTTAACAACCGAATTTCCGGTTAGCCAAAAATCCGGTTAACCACCCGTACCCATCCGTAGTTGCAAGCTTTGCTTGCTTTCACAATTAGGGTCCCTTCATACGCCTTGCATCGTGCTATAATATATGCAATTAAAAATTATTTTGTATGTGCTATATATATATACATATATGAACTCATGGCCGCGGATTGACGTACAAAGCGCCCAAATTATGGGCAACTTTTTCTTACACACACAAATGTTTGACTAGACAATCAACTATCATATAGTATGTGAAATAATGGAAGATTAAACACCATATATAGGTAGATGTAGTAAAAGCTGTGTTCCATATATGTCAACGTGATAATGCGATCAATCAATGGAGATCGACTACGTACGTGTGAAAGGCGTATGGACCCACATTCGTATACATATATAATGTGTTATATATATATATGTTATTACACAAAATATGCCGTGTACAAGTTTCAACTCCTTCTTCAATGACCTTCTTCTTCAAGCTTCTTCTCCCAACCTCTTCGTCTTCAATGACCTGCAAGACAATGGACCAAGGGGCGAGCGACCCCCAATCCACCTCCGATGCTTAAGTCAGAATAGGTACAATGTCGATTAAAGGCGTCAGGCAGAGCGATGGCTTAGAACTTAGAGCTTACCTTCCACATGGTATACATGTGTATTTATAGAGGAGAGGGACAAAGGGGGGCGCGCGCCTAGGGTTAGGGCAGTGCCTTGCTCCCTAAGTCAACCAAATATCTTATCTCAGGCGAAGATAAGATTCTCCTCCATAAATAATATCCTAACTAGAGTAACCACCCTATTAAAGGATAAAGCATAATAAATATGGATAGCAAAATAAATAAGATAGAGAAATAAATGCTAACTAATTGATATTGAATCATGCCCGCCTACGATAAGTTGGTGATAATGTAGATTAAAGCACGATAAAGGTGACAATAGGAAGCAAACAAGCATAATTCATGGTGTTTGGTTCTCCAAGTCAAACCAAAGATTTCTTGGGAAAGGAGCCGACCATATATATTGAAATAAATTTAGGGTAAGTGATATCTACAGTAATTGAACTAAAGGAGCTCGATCCCTCCTATTGATTTCCACCATGTTAGTTTCTCTGCAACGTACCTCCTCTCTTTTCCTTTTCTTTTAATTTGTTTTTTTCCCCTTCTTCGATCGATGTACGTAAGTGATATCTACAGTACGTCTTTTATGCATGCATGTTTCAACATCTATACTTTATACATATACCTTTATATTTCTATTTATTTACTTACTAGATCAATCCCTAGATATATATTCGGGCCATTAATTAAATTGTGCTTTTCCACCATTGACAGAGAGACCATATCTCCAACATTAATATGACTTATATGCCCCTTTTATATTATCTCCAAATCCAAATCAGTCATTCATTAATTTCTCTAGTGTTTCCATTAATTGTTTTGCTAACAGACTAGCTAAAGTGTGCTTTTCTACCTAGCTAGCTAGAACAACTCGATCTCAATTTGTCTATTTGAAATAATTTCTGATTTCTAGCACGTACGAGCTAGAGCAATTCCTTTTCTTCCATTTTTTGAACGAGGGCTAACAAAGTAATTGCATCTCACCCATATCAACATGACAATATGGGCAACCTAGCTGTTTTTTATTCTGATGTAAACTTAATGCGACTCAAGTTTCAAACCCACTTCCTTTTTTTTCTTCTCCTTCCCTCACAAGCTAAAAAAAAGAGAGCGTCTGGTTTTCTTGGAATTCAAAGTAGATAAAAGGCTTGGAGCTGGTTCATGGATATTGATCCCCTTTGGGCTATTGGGGGGTGCTACGTTCACAAAACCCGGTTATTTATTAACCCCAATCCATCCAAATCCTCGCATAATTGCATGGCTAATTACACCAAGAAACCCTATTCTCCCACCACTCCCAAATCACTCTATTTCCGCCTCTTCTTCGTCTCCCTATTCTTCCTCTTCCTCTTCCTCGCGCCTCGCGTCCACGACCCGATACTCGTCTCGACCCAAACCCTAGCGTCGTCGGAGTCGTCTTCGTCGTTGACGGGTTTCCGGCCCGGAAAGCCCGAGCCCGCGACGGATCCAGCTGGAAGGGAGTTCGCGGTCGAGGCCCATGAGGTGCCAAGTGGGCCCAACCCCATTTCCAATTAGCTAGCTTAATTGGGTCTTCAAGCGAAGAATTAAAGGTGGAGATGGAGCATTATATATTGGGAGTTTAGTTTCATGTTATGGTTTATGTTTTCGTTGAGATCGGTACGTTATTACATATAAGATCAGCTCGATCATCATCAAATGAGTGGTAATTAATTAATAATTACGTCCTTATGTTTTATATATGAAAGTAGTACATACAATGTTTATTTTTGTTCTTATGGATCAATCAGAGTTATCGGTAAGGTCTTAATTAGTTAATTTTACCTGATTTGTTTATTGTCCTTGTTTGCTTTCGGTATATTAATGCTATATATGTTTTGAGGCAATATGTATGTTTTAATTATATTCTTATTAAGTTTATTGACCGGAGAGTTTATGGGAATTGTTTATTCTTTGTTTGTTGTTAACTTGTTACTGAATTACGAAGTATTTTTTGGTAATTTATATAAAACGGTTGATCTGTTAATCTTCATGATGATTGATTGTTCTTGTATATTGTCCTTCTAATTAATAATTAGATATTGTCGAAGACATTGCTTGTTAATTTTCTAAAATATAAGTTGGTGCTATATATTATTCTTAATTTAGTGCATGCATTTTTTTAGTAGATCTTAGATACGTGTTAATATTTTACCAGTTAGTTCCTATGCTTTAAAGTCGACAGAATATAGTCGTGGATGCAAGATTTATTTTTCTTTCCATTCATTCATTTATGTCGTATCAAAATTTCAATCTTACCTTTTAGGTTTGCGACTTTGATGCATTGAATTTTGGTATCATAATTAATCTATAAGACCCACAAATGAGAAAAAAGGTATGATGCTGTATATATTAGCTTTAAATATAATAGAATGCGGAACCAAAACTATTAAATTTACCAACTTTCATGTATAAAAAACTCTTTTTGGTAGAAAATAGCTAGTTTTATATACAAAAAACAAAAATTTCATAGGTAAAAAACTGTTATAAGTTTGAATGGTGTAATTAATCGAAGCAGTCAAAGATAAGCTTTCAACAAGGCCTGAAACATCCGCCTTTAATATATTCAATGATGATCTTCCTCTTTACAAAATGGAGGATGTTTAAATAGGGTTTCTCTTTTTTTAATTTTTGGGCTTTTGAGGGAGGAAAACGAAGAAGAAGAAAAAGAATGGTAGATGGGAAGGGAATCTGAGGAGGAGAAGGGTGGAAATGCTTTAAACAATGGTGTCAGATCTGATAATAGTGTGATGGGATCGACTTTTTGTTTTTGCCACCTGATTTCATTTTCTTTCTTTTTGAATATTTTCTCACAAAATAACTTATGCATTAATGGTTTTATTCTTTTATTATGATTCGTTGAGAAGAACCCAAAAAAGTTTAGATATTACTGTGTACAAATGAGAATAACAACAACAGCATATACCCAGTGCCTCCCGCAAAAGCAGGATCTGGGGGGTCAGGGCGGGGGCATTCCAAACCTAGATAAAATGCGCCCAAAAACGACCCAAAAGACAAAGACCGGCCTACTCAACAACCTACTACAAAGAGTTTAGAAACCAACAACTAACCAAAACTACAACTAAGACTAGAAGAAAGAATAGTAGTATATGTTTGGGAGGTAGCTAGGTAGTTTCATGGATCCCCATGATTTCGCAATTATTGAAATAGACTCTTGCAAGCACACATCATTTTCTTCTGCATGCAGATTTTGTTTGCATCCATATGCCATATAATACCAATCACGCAATCATATGTTTTATCATTGTGTTTTTGAAAATTTTGCTTCACAAGCAAAAGGATATTTGCCCTCGTCTGTACGTTACATCTTACTCCCTCCGTTTCACAATAAGTATCGTTTTAGTACTTAAAATTTGTTTCATAATATGTGTCGTTTTAGGTTTTCAAAGTGATTTATTAGGGGTGAATAATGATAATTTTTATTGGAATGTGCATTTGTTGACTAAAGTTGTTCATTCATTGGCCAAAAAATATAATGAGTGGTAAGATTAAGAAAAAATTGTAAGTTTTAAAGTCAATGATTGCTTTTCTTAAAAACTGTGTTAAGAGCTAAAACGACACTTATTGTGAAACGGAGGGAGTATCTTACTAGCTACCAATCTATAAATTTATATATTTTTTATTATTAGTTGTCTTGGATTAAATTGTATTGTATTCAATCTAACTAATATGTTAGTATCAATAACAGTATAGGATTTTTTTTATTGAATAATAGTAGTATATACTATGCATATATTACTGAACTATATTATATTGAATGTAATAGATTATTGTTATTATTATTCAATCTATAATGTTATTTGTTATTACTAATTAGTACTCCCTCCGTTTCATAATAAGTGTCGTTTTAGCACTTAAAATTTGTTTCATAATATGTGTCGTTTTAGGTTTTCAAAGTGATTTAATAGGGGTGAATGATGATAATTTTTATTGGAATGTGTATTTGTTGACTAAAGTTGTTCATGCATTGGCCAAAAAAATGTAATGAGTGGTAAGATTAAGAAAAAGTTGTAAGTTTTAAAGTGAATGATTGATTTTCTTAAAAACTGTGTTAAGAGCTAAAACGACACTTATTGTGAAACGGAGGGAGTATTATATATATATACTTTATGTGTTATATATGATCCTACTGAATTCATTTTCAATTATATACAACCCAATAAATATGTCACTCTTCTGATTGAGTTCATCTACCATTGTAATTTTACTCTAGTTATGTAATTTCATTGAATGTATGTTATTATATATTTTTATCAGTATACTATATATATTATATCTATATGACCCAATATAAATTTTCATCATTGAAATTGAATTGAACCACCATTGTAATTTCACTCAATTAACGTTATATATATATTATATGTACTGGGCTGGATAGGCCCAATTAACTTTTATTCAAATACGGCAATTCATCTTAGCTGCAATGGGCCAATAGCTGCAAAGTTATTGAAGAAAAACGAGCAGCTTTCTTCAACATGTCACCAAAAGTGACATACTATAGAGTTTTATGTATCATCCCAATCTTCTGTAGAGCATAAATTGTATGTTATATGATGATATTCTAACTATAGTCTATAGCTATAGCATGAATGGAATTATTCCAAATCAAGAGTTATTAAAGACATGTATATGAGCATCAGAGTATATCTACTGAGAAACAAATCATATATAAAGTGAATGTAGAAATTACAATGCATAATAATAAATACTACCAAATACAAACTTGCATTAGCAACATATATATGAATACATATAAATATCACACTTGAGTTGCACAAATAGACGAGCCACAATGTTCTCTATAGCACCTTTTGAAGGGCAGTTAAGCTATAGGGTGTTAACTAAACCCTAGAGTCTAAAGCCATGATAGTGCTGAGGTTCATAGGGAACATATACTCCGTCGACGCAGTTACCATCTGCTCAACTATAATCCGGTTCGCCTTCTCTGTTGGATGAAACGGGTCCCAGAATGCGTAGGCGTCCCTGTCCGGACACAGATTCGAGGTTGGATTGCAAAGACCTTGCCCATTGTTAGGCCCTTGTCCACAACATGCTTCCTTAGCCGTTTGAAATCCTGTTTTACGTTTTACACGTTACATTAGAAAGAGAAAACCCAAGAAGGAAAAGACATAGAAGCTTTTGTGTACATATAAATTGAGTACCAAAAGCTTGGGGGTCGCTAATGAAATCTTTTTGCATCTTGCCACTATTGGCGGCAACGAAAACGTCCGAGCCAAGTTTTTGGTTGAGTTGTTGGATCATCTCAATCAGCAACGGGTTGTAAATGGCGGCGGCTCGTTGGGGCTCCTCAGCACACTCCCCGTTCCCGGTCGATGCCAGCTCGAACGGAACGCACCCTAGGGGCCCACTTCCGGGCACCAACACCCGTCTCGCACCCAAATCATATAGTCTCTGTTGTAGGTAAGATTTAACACAATGCATAAGTGACAACAAACATTAATGTATCCATTATTAGATATTTTATAGTTAAAAGGTGGATCCCGAACTTATCATATATTTATTACCGTGAGAACCTTCTCGTACTCGGATACAACGTATTTAGCGTAGTCGGGGAGAGAATATTGGCGCGGTCTCAACGAGAAAGGCAAGAAGTAGTTGTTGACGAAGTCGTTGCCGCCGAGAACTATAAGGTAGAGCCCTTCGTTTACGCGCTGCTTTGCTTGATCGGCGCCGATTATGGCTGCCAATCTACTTTGGTACGCCTCAAACAACTCAAACTGCCTTCGGATTCGTATTATGTTGAGCTGCATTGAGTAAACAATGCTAAATTAGTTAAACTTGTACACACACATAGTGACATAGATACATACAGTTTTAATATTTTGACTCTCTTTTAATACTCATAACTCAAAAGTACGTTTTGTGCTCACAAATTGAACTCCAGTGTCATCGAGGACTCCGATTCCGGCAGACGCGAAGTTGGCGCCGATGAGCAGTTTCTCCCCGTATAGAGCCGGGTTCAAGTAGGGCAATGGAGCCTCCGAAGCCCCAAGTTGTTGACCTTTATTGATTGCATTGAAAAATGTCAATTATGCAAGTTTAGGCACATAAATCTAACACGACCAATTATGTGCAAGTTAGGAAAACATAGTGTTATATGTCAAAGAAAACCAGGGCCTTAATAGCACAAAGACAACAAGTCCGACACATTATATATAAGCAATGAACACATCACGTCAAGTTAACGTACTGATAATATCAGCAATGTTGAGGCCGTTAGAGAAGCGGCCGGTGGGGCGGTGTGTGGGGAAGTCGATGCCATAAGGAGGGGAGTCGGCCCGGGCGGTGGTGGCCAAGTAGTTGTTGTTTCCGCTGTCCACGAGCGAGTCTCCGAACACAAAGAACGCACGTGCCGCCTCAGCCGCTTTGCTCGAGCCAACCAGCACTAGTACTAGGGCCGACAACAAGGAAGTGAGAGTGTTAGATGAAGGAATGTTGACGAATTGCGTTGTCAACATTATTGCACTCTCGATCTCCTTACAATATGTTGTGAATGTAATGTGTAGCACGTAATGTAAGTTTTATATAGAGAGACTAGAGTCGAGATCTTTAGGAAAAAAGTAGACTCGGAAGCTGGCATTTTTGGTCATTTGTGTGGTTGAAGACTTGATAATTAATGAGCCTCTGCCTCTTAAGTTGGTAGCTAGCTACCACCCACCATTGTAACAAAAACACACACACACACATAATTGGTTCAAATCAAGTGTATGTACATGGCTTTCAATACATGTATTAATGTATGCCATTCATGCACTTCGATTTCATTTACATTTGAAAATCACACATGGTTGAGGTCAGGTGAAAATAAAGAAAAAGGGGAGAAAGATTGCCTTACAATTTCACTATATTCATGTGGAAGACCTAGCTAGCTTTCTGACTCTAGATCAATGACTTCTTTGTATTATCAACTTGGAATTGTTGAATGATACAACTAGACATAAATGCATGGTTAGCATTGATACCTCCCACATTCTAGTTGAAAATTTATAATGTGCAGGTGCATAGCTCATACTTGTGCTACTAAAACAGGCCAAACTAATAAAGTTGCTTGTTGATGATCATGTGATTATAATAACTCTCATTTAATTGATCACAACTCACACAAAAACATCATATTTAACCCAAGTCGATATATATTTTTTCATGGATTTTAGGTTATGATCAACCTCAAAAAATCTAGCCATACATAATGTATAGATCGAACCTCAAAATACTCTTGCTATCTACTTCTATTTGGCCTTTCATTCAGACTCAAATGCTTGTCTATTTCTATTTGACCTTTTAGTGTTTTTTGTCTACTAAGTTCCAAAATTACCCTTAAATAATTTATTAATTGAAGTCTCAAAACTTGAAAAGCTCATAACATGTGTCATGCGAAGAGAATTAATTGCATTAGTGATGATTTAATAAAGATATTTTAATAAAGATAGAATTGCCTTAATATTTGCGTAAATTGTTTAAAAAAAACAAATAAAAATAGACAGACAAAGTGTAATATAAGTCCTGATCGATCTACTACTCCCCAATAAACTGGCCCACACATCTTTAAGCTTACATGAATATATCCTATACTATTTAATGTTGTTTGTTGACATAATCACACAACCATAAAAAACGCAATGAAGATTCATTACCGTGTGCATTAATGTCGTCAGCCGTCTATTTAGGTACGTGTTATATAAATATATAGATATACAAGTTTGTCACCAAAGAATAAGTAGGGCGAGCGATTTAGAATTGCACACTTACACTTATGCTAAAGAGTGAGGTTGGAATTTCAAATCATTGAAATGTTAGAGATGAGATGAGTAAAAAATGTGAATTTTAACATATAGATTTGCACATTTAATTATTTTGTGTTTTTTTTTCACTAAATGGTGGACAGTTGGAAATGACCGTAAAACAATAATTAAATGTTGATTTTAGCATTTGCACATAAACATTTTCTTACAATTTTTTATCTCATTGATTAGTTAATCCAAAAGAGTTTATATTTCTTCGTATATTATATAGATATATGTTTTCCGACGGTTAGTTAGTTTCAGTGGCGGTACAGATTGTGAGGACTACACTATTGGGGTGCTCAAACTTCGTTGTCTTTAAAACAATGCAAGAAGATAAAAAAGAGTGAAGAAATGGATGAAATGAGGAGGTACTATACTATTTGTGGGTACGGATCATGAGCCAATGCACAAAACTTTTTCAATAGCAAAGCAACCGCATATTTGGAAACCTCTTAGAAAAGATCTAGTGAGAGACCCGAGTAGTTCGATAGAAAGTCTATCGATTACTATTTGAGGCACCACCATAGACGTGACTCTATTAAGAGGCCCTCAAACATCACAACGGACTAACTGAAATAAACTATCGACTTCATTTGAACTTAAAAGATATCAAAACCTCCACGGTCTTAGGGTTGTACACTTGCACTTATGCTAAAGACATCCACGGTCTTGGTTGGCAAGTGATCAAGATTGTGAGAAGCTATATAGTACGACTCTAGTTGCTATGCGACATTGACAATGTCGGGGCAGGTCAAGGTGATCGAGCATCGATCTCTTTGTTAGAGTCACCTATTGTAAAAGAAAATGAGGGGGAGAAGCGAAAAAATCAGTTGAAGCCTGAAGGGCAGATCCGCAAAAAGATGAAGTTTAATGTATTCAACTAAGAATTTTGTGGGTTGAGAATACTCTACATAACACACGACTTTCATAACCAACTTTGGCCACTATATACTTATACATTATAAGTTATAACCCAAAACCACATTATATACATAATATAAATATGGATAGTTCAATTTAAAT
Organism: Polygonum maritimum; assembly: GCA_963924305.1. Lineage (NCBI taxonomy): Eukaryota > Viridiplantae > Streptophyta > Magnoliopsida > Caryophyllales > Polygonaceae > Polygonum > Polygonum maritimum. The sequence continues at coordinate 9,461,422 of OZ002733.1, read as the reverse complement.
ATCACATAAGAATGTTCATTCGTACCAAACTATTTATGAATATCAAATTTGACTGCCGGAAGGAAGTACTAGTAACTCCGAGTATGGGCTCGCCTTGCACACTTAGGATTTTGGGCTCTTAATTAACCCAGGCCTACATGGCTCTTCGTTAATGCTATTTTTTCATTTTGAGCCCAATGCTAAATTTTGTTAATTAAATGATTTCATGTATCATGAGTCACGACCATTGACCAACCAACCAGCACCCAACAAAAAAAAACAATGGATTATTGTGCAATTTGGGATACTATTATGTCTAAATACTTGTGCAACAAATTAAATTTGTACCCGCGTGTTGTGGGATAGGATAAGACACCCTAGAATTAGTGGAGGATTACTTCATATTCCAAACTAATTAAAAAAATACTATTACACAAATGTATACAGTGGTTAAAAGTGATGCCCATTATTTGATTACTTTCGGATATTATAATCTATGTTTCAAACATACTAATCTTAGTTGTCAACATGACAAGGCACAAAACTAGCTAGCTATTTCACACATATGTGTAAATCGAAGTAAGCGAGCTGCGCTCCTTGCAAATTATAATAGACCTAAAAGATATGTAGACACCTCAACTTGTCTATTTTAGTCAGTTAGACACCTCACCAATAAAACATAAATATTGAACACCCGAACTTTCTAAAAGCTACCTATTGAACACCTGTTGGCTGATGTGGCACTGTGCGTGTAATAGACGCGCCGGAGGGTGAGTGATGAAGCTGACGTGGCATTGACGTGGAAAATAAAAAAAAAGAATATATATTATTAAAAATAAAATATTTTTAATAATAAAATTCTTTTAATAATAAAATTCTTTTTTCTATTTTTCTATTTTGATTTTATTTTATTTTTTCTTAAGAAAGCCCCACCCGACCCAACACGGAAATATCTGGGTTTCAACCCGAAAATTCAAACCCGACCGGTTGACCCGAATCTGAACGGGTTGAATTTTATTATTATTATAATAAAATATTATTTTAATAATTGTAAAAAATTCGATACTCTTGACCTGTGAGCCATTATGACCCGAACCCGACTCAACTCGAACCCGAAATAACCGGACCCGACAACGCCCCCGTCCGGAGATTTTTATTTCTTTGTCTGCAATTTGTCAACTCGAACCCGAAATAACTCTGTCTGCAATATGTATGTGTACCTTGATATTTTTATTTCTTTTTATATTTTATTTTTTTCTTAAGCAAACCCCGACCCGACAACGCCCCCGTTGACCCGAGTCTGAACAAGTTGAAACCCGAAACCTAGTGGTTTCACCTGATTTGTTAGAAATTATAATATATTTTATTATTAACTAATAAATTTAATAATAAAATAATAAAAGTATATTATTAAATAATAAACATAGTAATAAAATAATAATTTTTTATTATTAAATAATAAACTTAGTAATAAAATAATAATATTTTATTATAAAAAATAGACTTAGTAATAAAATAATAACATTTATTATTAAATAATAAAATTTATTATTAAATAAAATAAAAAATAATAGAAGTTTTGTATTATATAATAAATAAAATAACAGAATTTTTGTATTACATAATAAATAAAATAATAAAATTTTATTATTAAATCTATTATTTAAATAAAATATTATTTTGGAAATTTAGTTAATAAAGTTTATTAGTTAAATATTATTTTATTATTAATAATATGACGTGGCGCCATGTGTAAATGATGTGGCGCCATGTGCAAGTGACGTGGCGCGCGTGTAGTGCACAACATCACAGTGTCAGCCAACAGGTGTTCAATAGGTAGCTTTTTGAAAGTTCGGGTGTTCAATGTTTACGTTTTAAAGGTGAGGTGTCTAACTGACTAAAATGGACAAGTTAAGGTGTCTACATATGTTTTAAGCCAATTATAATACTTTAGTGACTAGTGAGTACGGTGTGATTATATATGTCGGTATTCAATTATAAACATGATACTTGATTTTGAGATATATATTGTAAACAGTATATCTTTGTCTCTTTTTTATATGGGGGAAAGAAGTATCACAAAAAAAAAACAATTCAAATTTATCTTAAATATCAATTTAATAACTTATTTTTCGTTTCACTTTAAATCGAATTTAGACCGTAATTATGTTTTGTTAGTACTAATGATAGTTTTCGAATTTAGACCGTGGTTCAAATGGTGAGTGGCTTGGAGGGTTTGTTCATAATATCGGGCAATGCAGCGTTTCAATGGCTGAGCTATGGGGCATTGCCCATGGTATTGAATTGGCTCGGTCGAAGGGATTTTAACGGATAGCTATTGAATCTGATTCGAAGCTGGCGGTGGAGCTTATCCACAAGGTGTTACACCTGTCTCACCCCCTGTTTCGCCTTGTCTCCAGGTGCAAGCACCAACTTAGTCAGGTCGTCAAGGCCAGACTCACCCACGTCTTTAGGGAAGCGAATGCAGTCGCGGACTCCCTCACAAAACTTGCTTGCTCCTTTCCTATTGGTTTTCACTTACTTTCGGAGGCACCGTCGTGTGTGCTCCACTTTCTGTACTATGATGCCTGGGAGAGGGCCACCCCGCGCATTCTTAACTCTTTTTAGGCCTCTTAATTAATCGGGGTTTCCCCTTTTTCCGACGAAAAAAATGATAGTTTTGAAAAAGAAATGTCAAAATATACCGAGTTCATCATATATATGCACCAATCATGCACCATGGTCCATGGAGATATTTGATCTAAATTTAGGTGGGTCATATATATATAATTGTGAAGGCATCATGGATAAGATCGATTAAGAAGATGCACGGCATATATGCGTGGATTGCTATATGTTGCAAATGCTAAAATGAATATTTCAACAAAAAATGCTAAAAAAAATAAGTGAGATTTAATGGGTGTTACCTGACAAAGTGACAAAAACAAACATAACGTAAGAAACCACAAACCACACTTACAAACAAAAACAAAGAAAAAAGGGAGACCAAATGTAATGCTAATGCGCTCAAACTGTTTGAGCCGTGTAATTAAAGACTAATGACTGTATTTTTTTTTGGGTTGAACTAATGACTGTATATATATTATATGGACATGGTGGGATAACAGTGCGTGTGTGATTTTAAAGGGTGAGAAAACGTCAGTGGATGAGGAAAATCGTAGTCGCTTGCTTTTAATTATTTAATTAAAAATTTTAAATTATTGCACAACACATTCATTACCTGCCCTAATGATTTTATGTTGTTTTATGGAATCATTAATTAAACAATGACTTTGCTTTGGCTAGTGAATTCCATGCAGATTAACCATATTCTCAGTGCTCACTAAAATTATAAAGAGAATCATGAAGGAATCCAATAATTATTTTTCACTAGAATCGTATCTAATCCACTTGATATTTATCTACTTCCACACTTAAATCAACAGTCTATAGATTTATTATAATCTTTCATTCTTTCAATCAAATGGATATATTTTAGTAGCTGCTTAAACATCACAACATTTTTTTTTTTTTTCACACCATACCAATTTCTTTACCATAAACCCCTAATCTAACTTTGGAAAAAATCATTTAGTGTATAACTATAAGAACATATGGAAATCTATTTAATATTTACCTATAAATCTTCTAATTTTAACTTACAATCAATAAACCATGTATGTCTTATGTATGGCTTAATTTCTTACCTTTATTTTCTAGTTGAACTTAGTTTATTACGTAGCTTTACATATAGGGTTCAGCACATTGAAGAACTTAGTTTATTACGTAGCTTTATATATAGGGTGTACAATGATTGTTCTTTTTTCTTTTTTTTCGAGATTATTATTTTAAGTGTCCTTTTTATTTTGTTTTTTATGGTTTAAGACTTAAAAGTACATTGTTAGAATAATTAGCTAGACTATTTGGGATATTTATTTTTATAAATCAATTCAGTATTTTTTTCCCCAAATATGGTTGATATGGTAAAGTTTAGTAAATCTATTTTTTAATGGCAAGAATCTTATAAGATACTTCTTGATATGCTATCTTTTCTAGTTTTTGATATTTTAAGAAAAAAAGGGTATTGAAGTAATTTCATGGTGTGATATTTAGTAAAATGGTGTGATGTATAGCATCCCCCTATATTTTTCAACTATCTTAGCTAAATTAGGGTTTTCTGACATATAAATTAAATATACCTTAAGGGTATAGATTGATATGGTTGTATGTAATAAATCGACGACACATACACAATCTTTCTTTTATTAGTTTCTGTGAGATATAAACTAGAAAGACTATTATATGCTATTACTCTTTGTATTAAGATTTAATTATAATTCTAACCATATTTAATTTCATAATATATATCATTTGATATATTTTTAACCTACTCTTTGTTTAGAAATACAAACAGACTGTTTCCGATTTTGAAACGATGGATTTTATAAAGTATTTATAGCTAGAAGATTTACTTACAGGAATTATGGTTTTTTTTTGGGAAATTCCGAATGGTACCCCTGAGTTTTGTGCTTTTTCGAATGGTGTCCAACGAAAAAACTTATTCCGCAATATACCCCCGAGGTTTTGTTTAATTCCGTCCCGTGCCCTTTCCCCTATATTTCTCACTTTTCCATCACCTTATAAAATTGACCAAAAAACCTTACAAAAAGAAAAAGGAAATTTATTTTTAAAATTAAAAAAAACGAAAGCTAAGACAAACACAAGGTTGAGACCGAACGACGGCCACTCGGAGTCGAAGGAAGGAAGGCGGTGGACGGAAGGACTGACGGCAGCGGCAGAATGACCTTCGTCGGCGGACGAATGCCCGCACACTTGGGACGGCGGAGGAAGGAAGGCGATCGGCGGCGAAAGAAATTGCCGACGCCTCGGGCGGGTCGGTGGCGGTGGTGGACACGCACTGGTGAAGGTGATCCCCTTGCCCCCTCCGTCCGGTGGGCCCCCATCACCCTCCGCCACACCGACACCTCTCCCTTGAGTCCTCCTCCCGCCACCTCTGGCTGGCCGCCGGCGACCGCCAGGGCCGGATTTGCGTCCTCGACGTCCGCTCCCACTCCCCCTTCCTCTGATACGACTCCGACGCCTCCACATGTGCTAGATCCAGACCGGCATCGACGCCTGGGTCCTCGCTGCCATCTCCGGCTCCTCCATCCTCTCCCTCTACAGCACCACCTCCGGCCGCTGCTTCCTTCCTCCGAGTGCGCCGCCCTTTGTCCTCCGCCGTCAGTCCTTCCGTCCGCCGGTCATCGTTCGGTCTCGTTCTGGTGTTCGTCTTCGCACGAAACAAAGCCACGGCATTTAATTTTTGTTCAGCTTTTGTTTCTTTTTTTTTAATTTTAAAACAAATTTCCTTTTTCTTTGTTATAAGGCGTTGGACGGACGGACACGGAAAAGTGAGAAATATAGGGGAAAGGGCACGGGACGGAATTAAACAAAAGCTCGGGGGTATATTGCGGAATAAGTTTTTTCGTTGGGCACCATCCGGAAAAGCACAAAACTCAGGGGTACCATTCGGAATTTCCCTTTTTTTTTTTTTGAGCAAAAAGGAATTATGGTTGATTGGGAGACTAAGAAGTGAATATATAAGGAGGGTAAAATATGACAAATGAAGACGTGGTAGGGGCCAAGTTTTAAGCGAAGTGGGAGGTCCGATCAAATTGATACATGTATAGTGTAAGGTGTTGCTACTTGATGCTATTAACAATTTTCATGACTTAGATTTCCACTTATCCCCACTTGGCCCTTTGAGAAAAATGTAATATGGGACTCCATTTGTTTGTGGAAAAAATTGAGCTCCAATTAATTCTTCAAGTGGTCTATCTGTCTGTCACATTTTTGTTTATGTAATTATTAAAATAATCAAAACAATCCGTTTTGTAAAAAAAAATGATAGTGGGCAAGCCTATTTGGAATTCCATTCCTTTTGCTTTTGTAAACCTTCCAAATTAACTTTGGTTGTCAATTTGGATCCATATCTCCTTGTAAAACAAAATGATCGACTTTTTTTTGGGCTTAAAACATACGTGGACCCCTAAACTTGCAAACATTAGTCACTTTAGCATCTCAATTCATCGGGTATTCACTTTGACACTTGAACTCAACATTTTGTGACCAGTTAGACACTTGGATGCTGACATGGCAAAATTAATTGCCACGAGAGTGCCACCTTGCATGACACGTCATTATTTAAATAGATAAAAATCAATAACATTAAAAAAAATAAAAAAATAAAAAGAAAATAAACCCCCTTTTTTACTCATCTCCATCCGAATTAAAAATCAGGTGGATCCCACACCAAACTTTCCCCCGTTCCAATTCGGTGGCCCCCAATTCCCCACCCCTCACCCTTCTTCTTCCTTCCCACGACTGCTCTGTAATTCCCGTCTCCCCCGGCCAACATCCCGACGGCGAGCCCGCGCCGCCACCACACTGGCCCTCGCCCTTCTCTCGCACTCCCCCTCTCTCTATCCTCTTCCTCCCCGACTCCTCTCGCTTCCCTCTTCTCCTAATCGGAGTTGCAAAGGACTCCGCCGGCGGCCGGCCCTATCCGACGACGGCCAAACCCACAGATACGCCTCACCCACCACCACGAATCGCTCCGCTCAGCCCTCACTATCCCAGATCTGGGCTCGCACCTGTAAGCCGGCCCTTCCCGACGCTAACCCGGCCCCGATGACCGCCCTGACTCTCTCTCTCGACCCTGCCGGACCCAGATTAGAACGCAGCGGAGGGCGGGTGGCGAGGATGACGACGAAGTTAGAGTGAATGGATCTGATGGCCGGCGACGGGACCTTGGTCGAGAAGGCGGACCTCCGGCCATGAAGATTGGGTGGTGGAGCGTGGAGGATGAACAAGAAGAAGGGGATGGGTAAAAAAATTGGGGTTTTTTGTTTTTTTCTTTGTTTTTTATTAAATTTGTTATTGTTATTATTTTTTATCTATTGAAATAATGACGGGGCATGCAAGGTGGCAATCTCGTGGCAATTTTTTTTGCCATATCAGCGTCCAAGTGTCTAACTGGTCACAAAATGTCGAGATCAAGTGTCAAAGTGAATACCCGATGAATCGAGGTGTTAAAGTGACTAATGTGTGCAAGTTCAGGGGGCCGTTTATGTTTTAAGCCCTTTTTTTGTCCACCACCTTCTTTACTAGATTTTTTCCGCCATCATTTGCTGACATTTTTTTTGATTGTGTGAAATTAAATTAAACTAATCAATAATTTTGATAGTTCGACAATATTTTAGATTAGTTGAATTTTAATATAGAATAATACATTAAATTTTATGGCTACTTTAGAATAATATATTAAACTATATAACACTCAATTAGCAAATGGAAAATCCATTAGAAAATGTGACAAGTTAAGAGCGAGGGTTAAACAGTTAACACAAAATGATCGATATACATGAAACTTTGACGCTCCACCGTACCCAATACATATATTTACCATATACTTAATATTGAGGAAAATTTAAAGGAGCGGGAAAGATCTGAAACGAATTAACCGGGGACATAATGAACACAAAACCCCCTTTGTTCCGATTCCTACACTAACATAAAATTGTACTAGCTACTAATTAATCAACTGACTCATTCTTAATTGAGTCATGATTTCTAATTAAGGTGACTGGACCTTAATCGGCGCCTCAACAGCGATAACTGGCCCAAGGCTGTTGCATTCGCGTGGTACGATGACAATCCGTGTCAAGACAGCCCTACCGGGTTTGGCTGATCCTGTTGGAGTCTCGAGCTTAACGTTAACCCATGTTTTGTTGTTAGCTTCGACGACGACATGATCATCATCCTCAAAGATTGTGGGTAAGCTGCATATATGGTTAGGGGGGGCCTTGATTGCTTCTGGAATCTCGTCGTGTTCGTCGCATTCGTCCTTGCAAGTCATGATGTCATTGTGTTTTCCCCACAACAAAGAGCTTGCCCCTATTATCATCAAGATTGCACCCATAATCCTGCACCCACAACCAAAAGACAGTAAAGTTAGACATGTATAGATCCATGTAGAAGAATTGAAATCATTATAAATTAGTCTTTGTTTTTGGTCTAGCACAATCTATTAATTTAGGAATTGAAATTGTTTTTTTAATGGAAAAGTAAATTTTCAAATAATAATATACGTTTACCAAAGTTAAAAGGATTTAAGTTTACAAGGGGTGTACGTGTACGTTATAACATTGGTCCATAACTATGTTCTACTTTAGGTTTTCGGCAAAGTGCTTTCCCTTTTGATGAAAACAAAAAAGCATTAACACACGGTTGAAGTACGTATTTTGACTATTTTCTAACCTTTACGGGGGAGAAAAAGTTAATTTTGCTAGCTACTAGTGGTTTTTGATAAATGATCAAATGATGTGTGTACGTAGCTATTATTGATAAAGCATAGAGATTAAAGCTAAGGTGATAACGTAACGCAACGGAAGTTTTTATAAACGTGAATTGTATGATGCCAAAGTCAAATACCCCGGTCACTATAACGGTAATCATATTTACTTACCCTACAAGGTAGATTTTTTGAGCAAGGATGAAAGAGGACATGAGGCCCACAATAATGGTGACCAAAGGGTTGAAAGCCGAAACAAACACCGGCCCAGCCATATCCGCCACAACTCCTTGTACATAGTATGCAATCCCCGAACTCACTAAACCCTGAACCACATACATAAATCGAGTTAAATTAAATTAAATAAACACCAATCGATAATATACTCTTAATTAATGTGGAATTAGAATTGATACTTACCGCGTAGGCGGCCGAGAAGAGGCTAATGCTAAACCCAATGTTCCAAACCGAGGGGTTGGGCTCCATCACGAGAGCGAAAGCAGTGGATTGCAACGTTCCCAGGCCACAGACGACGGCTGTGACGGTTAGAGGCGCGGGGAATTTGCTGATTGTAACGGCCTGAAGGATGAAGAACGAGGCGCACGATAGGGTGCTACCGAGTATGAGGAGGATGCTGAGGAGCGAATGCCCGTTGTGGAGGAGGCTTATCATAAGCAGAGCCCCCGCCACACTCAGAATCGTTCCGCCCACCTTCGCTTCCCACCTTTTCTCCACTTTTTCCATCCTATAAGCCGAATTTGAATTAATTTTCGACTTTTCAAGCTCTAGTAAATTTTTTATTTTATAGTGAGTTTGAATTATTATTATGTACCTGCATACGAGCGCGATCAAGAAAGTGAAGGCGGGAAGAAGGTTGGTGATGGCGCAAGAGAGCGTCGGGGATGTGAGCTTGAGCCCGGCGTAGTACAAGTTCTGCTCCATCACCGGCCTGCAATTAGTTTAGTTTAATTAAGTACGATTAGTGTTTTAATATTATGATCATGAAAACGTAAGAAAAAAGGGTGAGATATACTACGTACCCTAAAAGTCCCAAGACGAACATGTGCATGAAAATCGGGAAGGTGAGGGTAGGCCTCGTCTTTCTGAAACAGAGCATTTTTCAACTCGATCATTAGGTAAACTTTAAACATAAAAGAAATCCGCTAAGCTGATCTTAACTTAAGAGTGTTGTGTGATTAATCACTAATCACGTGCGTGCGCACCTCTCGAAGAAAAGGGCAAGAGGGGCGATGAGCAGGGTGGCGAAGGCCTGGCGGTACACGACGAGGACGATGCCGCTGACGTCACGGTCCAGGGTGACCTTGGTGATGAGGTTCATGCCCGCGTACCCAAACTGTAAGCAGATCATTGCCACGTAGGCCTTCCAGCTGTACTTGTTCTCCGCCAGCCCGCAACGACACCGTTTCGCTTCCATCGTTCCCCGACGATTTTCTTTTGGTCACGCGAAATAGAGAGAGAGAGGAGAAAAGGATTGTATTTTTCTTCTTCTTATTTTTGTAGCTATAGCTTATGTTGTCCATCTTTCGTAACTGAGGGGCGTATTTATAGGCCCGATTTTCTGGCTTTGTTATCTCATTTGTCGTTTTCCTTATGATTAAATATTCAAGCTTTATCACACAAATAATCAGCTTATTATATATTATTATTATTGCTAAATGTTCATCTCACCCTCAATGCCCACAAACTGAGTTGTCACGTAACAAATCAACACTGCTCCATTTATCGCACGTCAGCTTGAAAGCCTGGCCATAAGAGCAACAAATGCACCAATCATTCGTATATTATATAATCTAAAACGTAAAGTTATCGTGCATTTATATACTATAATGATTAGATAGATCAATTAGCCAGTTCCTCAAATAAAGTTAGAATAATTAAGAAAGATTTTTATTGCAAATTGAAGCACTATGGGAGCTGAGTCAGTTCCATTTGTGAGTGAGTTAGGCTTACGAATCTAATTGTTTTCTCATTTATATATTATAATAGTAGCTTAATGGTACGGTAATGTGGTATATATGCATGCTGATTATATATAACGAATTAGCTTCAACCACATAAATTTTGAATTGGATAAGATCATATTTTAAATATTAAACTATGCTAATAAATCAAACTACTGTAATGGTTAACATTTAGCAACCACTAATTTTAAGTACTTAATTCTCTATATAAATATCAGACAAGTAGAGAGTAGAAATCGAATAGGGAAAGTAATGGAGAGAGACTTTTTAGAGTTTACCTTTGCTTTGCTGATATCACACAGATGGAGGGCCCCTGATTTTTGTAATTGATACCAACAATTTTTGTATGAAATTTTAACCGATATTGAGAGCAAAATTGAACGGGTATGTGGTAAGTTGATTACTTAATTAATGATATTCGATGGATCCCGATTTGACATTTTGACCCTAGCTGGTGGTTATTTAACTGGACATTTTGATCCATCCTTATATAAAAAAGAATCTTATGTCATGCGAATGGATATATATTATACATTCGACCAAAAAAATGGATATATATTATACAGTAGTTAGAATTAGATTTAGAGTAAATTCTACAGGGTATAATTTTTTGATACTTCTATTCTATAGGGTATGAAAATAGAATCTTATGCCATATGTATATTATAAAGCTAAAATATATGTTTGTATTGAAACGTGGGAATTAAATCGAGATGCATCTCAATATAAATGAAACGATGGATCGGGGGATGTTTCCTAGCTAGCCAAATAAAGTTGTAGATTCCCGAGCACTTAACTTATATTATGGCCATGATCATGATTTCCTGAAGATTTCTTTTTAAAAATGTTAATTTATTAGTTAACATACCATTTGCTAAAGCTTCTTCTTCTTCCATATATGTGCTCCATATTCACATGGCCGGTCGATCTCATGCTTTCGGTTTATCTTATTCCACTGATCCGACGTCGTTTATTCCGAGTTACACTGTTTAAGTACACGTTAATTATCAACAATCAACATGCCATCGCTCGTTACAAAAAAAGCCATGTATCTTATATTATGTCACATATTATATTTACAGTTTCGGTTTATTAGTTAATGTTATATACTTTTTTTTTTGAAAGATTTGGCTATATGGCATTTTCCAAATGCCATATAGCATGAAAATACCACAATATGTCAAATTTGCACACATAGCATAACCCCTCTCTCCATCAGTTGACTGACCGTTGACCGGTGTTGACCAACCGTTGACCGGTCGTTGACCGGCGTTGACTGTCATCAATTGTCACATCAAAGTGACAATATTCACACCTAATTGTCACCACAAGTGACAATATTCACACCTAATTGTCAACACAAGTGACAATATCCAACAATTATTCACACACTCAATTGTCAACACAAGTGACAATTTTCACAGCTAATTGTCAACACAAGTGACAATTTTCACAGCTAATTGTCAGCACAAGTGACAATTTTCACAGCTAATTGTCAACACAAGTGACAATTTTCACAGCTAATTGTCAACACAAGTGACAATATTCAAACCTAATTGTCAACACAAGTGACAAGATTCACACTAATTGTCACAAGTGACAATATTCACACCTAATTGTCATTACAAGTGACACCTAATTGTCATCACAAGTGACACTATTCAACAATTAACTAGAAGATTATAGTAATCACACCGAATAATTATAGCTAAAACAAGACTTATGCACACAAATCCAAATTATTCACACCTAATTGTCATCACAAGTGACAATATTCACACCTAATTGTTATCACAAGTGACACCTAATTGTCATTGTCATCACAAGTGACAATATTCAACAATTAACTAGAAGATTATAGTAATCACACCGAATAAGTATAACAAAGACTTATGCATACAACTCCAAACTATCATCACAAGTGACAATATTTTTTTGGTCGAATCACAAGTGACAATATATGTCATCACCAATGTTATCAAAAGATCTTCTTGATAACACCTAATTGCCATCACAAATGATGATATTCAACAAATAATTAGAAGACTATAGCAATTACACATATAAACATTCAATTGAACACATATGCAAAAAGAAATCCTAGCTTTTAGTTAATAAAAAGGCTTGTAAAAAATATCAATATGTATGTTTTCTGGTCCCATTCATGATATCACACTCAACATACTATAACAAATCAGTTGATAGGTATAAATCATCACATATTCATATACACTACAAATCAGATTATGTATCATAATAAATGTATGCATCCTCCAAAACCACCAAACACATTCAATAGTTCGATCTGACGAAATTCAGAGCAAATAAAACTTAATATGACTATCAGGCTATAGACCAAACAAACTATGTGCAGACGCAAGAGAAAACACAGAGTGTCCAAACCGCTTTGAGTAGATCGTCATCGAATGAGACATCAAGGCGAGCAACGTTCTCCTCGACGGCGAGCTCAACAGTCGGTTAGGCGATTTTGGCCGCTCTACTACTACGGAACCGATCAGCAAACGATGCACGTCGTCGGAACCCTAGGCTACCTAGCGTCGGAGCATAGTACATGAGGTTGGGGAGAGCGACTCGGAGCAGCGACGTCTTCGCGTTTGGGGCGTTTATGCTCGAGATGGTGTGCGGACGACGGCCGATCGATCTCCGGACGCCGACGGAGGAGATCGTTCTGGTGGACATGGTATATCGGAGAGTGGAAAGTACGAACGAGGTAGAGCCGGATTTGCCGGCGGCAGAGCGAAGGCAGCGGAAAACGAGAAGGAAAACGAAAACGAAGGCAACGGCGAAAACGAGAACGAGAGAAGAGGGATTTGAGGAGAGGGAGGAAGGCAGCGGATTCTCGTAGATCTGAGTTACTGTTGGGGTGCACGATGAAGAATGGGGTCGGATCGGACGGGATTTGACCTAATTTCATTTATGCTACTTTGCAAATATCATGCCTATAGGTAGTAGCGGGCAAAACACCCTCTCAACATTGCTGCTCCACTTAATTTCTTCTTTTTTTTTTTTGGGTTGAAGTTAATGTTATATACTTATATGTACAACCGTAAGTGTTGTACATGTTTTAATTATTATATCTTAGAACAAAGCAAGAGAAAAAAAGGAAGTTGTCTAAATCATTATGAAATTGCAATAAAGTGAGTATTTCTTTCTTAAACAAAAACTAGAGCAATTCACATGATATATGTGAAATATAATTATTACTAAAAAGTTGTTAGGCTAGTTTTAGAAGAAAAAAAATAGAGCATTGGGACACTTAATTAATCGGTTAAGCCTTTAACTATAGTGATATCGATCTAGAGATCCGTATACGTAGATTTCTTCACACGCATATGGCAAGTCTCATATATTTTAATAATGATAACTAGTTTAACCCCCGTACCATGTACGGGTAATGTGATTATAAACCCAATTTAATATAGATATGTAATGTCAATGATCACGTTAAAATTATTGAATTATATATATTTATCTTCGTATTGTGATTAGTGCTTTTTTACCTATAATAAATCAACTCATAATATAAATAAGTTGGATTTGTTCAAAAATTACTTTACGATAAATATCATGTTTTATTAAATAATAATATTTATGAGAAGATTACAACTAATTCTTGGTAAAAGAAAATTCATAATTTTTGGGATAATTCATAATTTTCGGTAAATTTTAAGTAATTTTTACGGGATAAGATTATATGAGATTCTAACTACCTAATCTGTATAAAGGAGGGCCCGGCTGATTATTCTATTATCGAAATAACACGTGGCGCAATTTTTTGTGAAGACATTGTCTCCGCTTTATACTATAGGTAGTATAGATGTAACTAGTCGCACCCGTCGTGCCATGCACGACTTCTATTTTTAAATCTCTTTTTTCATATACAATATATAGAATATTAATATAATTCATGTACCCTGCACGGGAAGGGTATTAAAATTTTGCTCAAATATTTTTTCATATACCTTAAATATTTTGTGATAATCAAGTTTAATTTAATATTGAAATGTGATAATAAATAGGAAAAAATATTATTTAGTCGGTTTTTATAATAATTTATTGGATTTAGTTAATGTGTGTCCATGGATACATATTAGTAAACTAATTATTTTAAATATATTCCAATTTTTTTCACCCATTTTCATAATCATTTAATATAATAAACTAAAGTTATAGAAAAATGAAAGGGCACATTATAAAAATATTTAATTTGGAAAGTAAATCATAAAAAAACAGTCGTAAGTCCTGTAAAAAAATCTTAAATAATTCTAGAAAATTAAAACTATGATAAAAAAAATGGATATATGGTGTAATATAGTGATTAAACCTAAACAAAATATACATATGGTTTAATTCAAGATTTTTTTTAGTAATTAGTTTTTTAAATGTGATTCCAAATATACTTAAGATTTTGATTACTTTTTTTTGGTCGAAAAAGATTTTGATTACTCCCTCCGTTAAGAAATACATATCGTTTTAGAGTTTTTCTTAAAAATTAAGAATTTAAATGATTTGACTTTAACACCCTCAATCTTAGGAAGATCTTTTATTTTCTAGTATATATTTAAGTAATTGTTTTAAATTAGTGGGGATAATATTGGAAAAATGGTGTTAAAATATCTAAAATGACAAGTATTTCTTAACAACGCAATCAACCTAAAACGACAAGTATTTATTAACGGAGGGTTCGGTGAACTACAAATATACTTATCATAAAAAAAAGCAAGATAAAAAAATGGATTCAGTAAAATCTTCTTGCTAAATATATGCCTTTGTACAATTTGGGTTCGGTGAACTATTTTATTTTCAAGATGTAGGATTGTTTTTCATTTTGTTGTAATATATAAAATATAAATGGAAACAAATTAAAGGGAAAAGATTAAAACGATATATTGAGAACCAAACCGATATACGGTGTAATAAAATAAGTTAAGTTGATTGCCTTAATACCCATTCCGAATTGGATGTGATTCTAAATAATTTAAAATTTTTTTTTTGATGTAGGAATTTTTTTTGTTTCCATTTATACTCTAGGGAAAATATAAAATATAAATGGAAACAATAGATATGGTAAAAAAAGATAAGATTTGGATTTTACCAAGATATACTATTACTAAAAATATTTTTGTGATATTTGACTAAAAAAATATTTTAGGAATACCCTTAATAAAATCCAAGTATACCTATAATAAAAAAAATCAAACTTTGAAGATAACAATTAGGTAAAATTTCTTGCTAAATAGTTCCAACTACAAAATCATGGATACTTATTTTGCTAGATAGTTCCAACTACAAAATTATGGATACTTATTTTTTAAGATTTTGTTACTATAATCATGCTTAGAATTAGGAGGAGGTTAGTAGTAGTATCGAAAACAATTTCAACCAAAAAAAGTAGTATTTAAAAAAAAGGAGGTTAAGAAGATTTGGTTGTTATATAGAAGATTATATGTATAATTTGTTTAAAAAAAATGCGGATTTGGTATAAAAAAAATGGAGAAGATGTTTTTTATTATTATCTAACTTTTTAATGATGATTTTATCATTATCTAAAATATTAAATATCGAAAGTTCAATATCAAAATTTTAAAAAAAGGAAACAAAATTTCTACATCAAAGTTCTACAAAATAATTTCCTTATACCTCATCAATGGCCACGGATTCTTGCCATCAAATCTTGTTACATAATCAGGTTTATTATTTTTATATATATTATTTTTAGTAGTTATCTGATCAGGAAAAGTTTTCCATTATTAAAAAGATTTGGTTGTTATATAGTAGGTTTAGATTACCTTTATAATTTGTTAAGAAAAAGCGGATTTGGTACAAAAAATAAGGAAGATTTTTTTATTATCTAAAATTTAAAGGATGATTTATCATTATCTAAAATATTAAATATCGAAAATCTACAAAATATTTTCCTTATATTTCAGCAATGGCATCGGATTCTTGCCATCAAAATCGGGTTGATAAATTTTTATATATTATTTTTAGTAGTTATCGTATAAGGAAAAGTTTTCAATTATTTATTATGAAGATTTGGTTGTTATATACGGATAAGGAAAAGCTTTTTTTTCGGCAATCAAAAAATAAGCTAAATAAGGATAAAATAAAATAAGGATAAAATCAATTGAGGAGGTTAATTTATAGCATTTTTTTTCGGTAATCAAAAAATTAATTAAATGACATTGCTTAAGGAAATGATGACACGTGGCAAAAGCTGATGTGGTGCATTCTCAGATCGACACATGGACAAAGCTGACGTGGCGCAGCGTGGAGGCTCCAATCCTTACGGCTTTTATATATATATAGTTCCAACTACAAAATCATGCTAAATAGTTCCAACTACAAAATCATGGATACTTATTTTGCTAGATAGTTCCAACTACAAAATTATGGATACTTATTTTTTAAGATTTTGTTACTATAATCATGCTTAGAATTAGGAGGAGGTTAGTAGTAGTATCGAAAACAATTTCAACCAAAAAAAGTAGCATTTTAAAAAAAGGAGGTTAAGAAGATTTGGTTGTTATATAGAAGATTATATGTATAATTTGTTTAAAAAGAAATGCGGATTTGGTATAAAAAAAATGGAGAAGATGTTTTTTTATTATTATCTATCTTTTTAATGATGATTTATCATTATCTAAAATATTAAATATCGAAAGTTCAATATCAAAATTTTAAAAAAAGGAAACAAAATTTCTACATCAAAGTTCTACAAAATAATTTCCTTATACCTCATCAATGGCCACGGATTCTTGCCATCAAATCTTGTTACATAATCGGGTTTATTATTTTTATATATATTATTTTTAGTAGTTATCTGATAAGGAAAAGTTTTTGCATTATTAAAAAGATTTGGTTGTTATATAGTAGATTTATATTACCTTTATAATTTATTAAGAAAAAGCGGATTTGGTACAAAAAATAAGGAAGATTTTTTTTATTATCTAAAATTTAAAGGATGATTTATCATTATCTAAAATATTAAATATCGAAAATCTACAATATATTTTCCTTATATTTCAGCAATGGCATCGGATTCTTGCCATCAAAATCGGGTTGATAAATTTTTATATATTATTTTTAGTAGTTATCGTATAAGGAAAAGTTTTCAATTATTTATTATGAAGATTTGGTTGTTATATATGGATAAGGAAAAGCTTTTTTTTCGGCCATCAAAAAATAAGCTAAATAAGGATAAAATAAAATAAGGATAAAATCAATTGAGGAGGTTAATTTATAGCATTTTTTTTCGGTAATCAAAAAATTAATTAAATGACATGGCTTAAGAAAATGATGACACGTGGCAAAAGCTGATGTGGTGCATTCTCAGATCGACACATGGACAAAGCTGACGTGGCGCAGCGTGGAGGCTCCAATCCTTACGGCTTTTATATATATATAGCTCCAACTACAAAATCATGCTAAATAGTTCCAACTACAAAATCATGGATACTTATTTTGCTAGATAGTTCCAACTACAAAATTATGGATACTTATTTTTTAAGATTTTGTTACTATAATCATGCTTAGAATTAGGAGGAGGTTAGTAGTAGTATCGAAAACAATTTCAACCAAAAAAAGTAGTATTTTAAAAAAAGGAGGTTAAGAAGATTTGGTTGTTATATAGAAGATTATATGTATAATTTGTTTAAAAAAAATGCGGATTTGGTATAAAAAAAATGGAGAAGATGTTTTTTTATTATTATCTAACTTTTTAATGATGATTTATCATTATCTAAAATATTAAATATCGAAAGTTCAATATCAAAATTTTAAAAAAAGGAAACAAAATTTCTACATCAAAGTTCTACAAAATAATTTCCTTATACCTCATCAATGGCCACGGATTCTTGCCATCAAATCTTGTTACATAATCGGGTTTATTATTTTTATATATATTATTTTTAGTAGTTATCTGATAAGGAAAGGTTTTCCATTATTAAAAAGATTTGGTTGTTATATAGTAGGTTTAGATTACCTTTATAATTTGTTAAGAAAAAGCGGATTTGGTACAAAAAATAAGGAAGATTTTTTTTATTATCTAAAATTTAAAGGATGATTTATCATTATCTAAAATATTAAATATCGAAAATCTACAATATATTTTCCTTATATTTCAGCAATGGCATCGGATTCTTGCCATCAAAATCGGGTTGATAAATTTTTATATATTATTTTTAGTAGTTATCGTATAAGGAAAAGTTTTCAATTATTTATTATGAAGATTTGGTTGTTATATACGGATAAGGAAAAGCTTTTTTTTCGGCAATCAAAAAATAAGCTAAATAAGGATAAAATAAAATAAGGATAAAATCAATTGAGGAGGTTAATTTATAGCATTTTTTTTCGGTAATCAAAAAATTAATTAAATGACATGGCTTAAGGAAATGATGACACGTGGCAAAAGCTGATGTGGTGCATTCTCAGATCGACACATGGACAAAGCTGACGTGGCGCAGCGTGGAGGCTCCAATCCTTACGGCTTTTATATATATATAGTTCCAACTACAAAATCATGCTAAATAGTTCTAACTACAAAATCATGGATACTTATTTTGCTAGATAGTTCCAACTACAAAATTATGGATACTTATTTTTTAAGATTTTGTTACTATAATAATGCTTAGAATTAGGAGGAGGTTAGTAGTAGTATCGAAAACAATTTCAACCAAAAAAAGTAGTATTTTAAAAAAAGGAGGTTAAGAAGATTTGGTTGTTATATAGAAGATTATATGTATAATTTGTTTAAAAAAAATGCGGATTTGGTATAAAAAAAATGGAGAAGATGTTTTTTTGTTATTATCTAACTTTTTAATGATGATTTATCATTATCTAAAATATTAAATATCGAAAGTTCAATATCAAAATTTTAAAAAAAGGAAACAAAATTTCTACATCAAAGTTCTACAAAATAATTTCCTTATACCTCATCAATGGCCACGGATTCTTGCCATCAAATCTTGTTACATAATCGGGTTTATTATTTTTATATATATTATTTTTAGTAGTTATCTGATAAGGAAAAGTTTTCCATTATTAAAAAGATTTGGTTGTTATATAGTAGATTTAGATTACCTTTATAATTTGTTAAGAAAAAGCGGATTTGGTACAAAAAATAAGGAAGATTTTTTTTATTATCTAAAATTTAAAGGATGATTTATCATTATCTAAAATATTAAATATCGAAAGAGGTGGGGGAGATGATAGAAAAAGACGGGTATTTTTTTTTTTTTGTAAAATCGAGTTAATTTATATCAAGTCCAAACTTGTATATATGAAGACATTAACTCTCTGTTACGTAATTATAACTATATTAGGGTAGATATGAATTGGAATTATTGAATATCTGTGGAAGAGAAGACTATGAATCAAGCCGACAACATAAAATGCAAGGCCAATCCCATATATTGCAAGTGGAGCACCAAAATCCACACTCGGATACACACTTTTTTTTCTCTAGAACAAAACATGATTTCTTATCAAAATTTGTTTTTAAGAAAAAGCTAATCAAATGGGGACCGAGTTTAATCATATCCTCCAATAATAAACCACCAAACTCCTAAAAAGAAGCCTATAGTACTAGTATTAATTAAATAATTGAAAGCCATGCAATTTCATCAACTACTATCATTTTGCTTCTCCAATTTGGCCATTGGCAGGGTTTGAAAAATGAAAGCCATGCATCCTCAAATTAGGCAAAAACTTTTCACGCATATGACACCCCATCTTTATGGTAAAATTAATTCATAGTGGGTTGAGGACACTCTTTACGAGATTTGAATCCGTGACTTCTGCGTACTATATTTAGAGAGATATTTAACCGTTTAATTAGATGTCTAAAGGCATAACTATCTTCTGGAGGTTTGAAGTTCTGACCTCATAGTATACATGAAGTCCCAACCACCGAACTTGACGCGCCTTGTGCTACCCATCTTGATGCGACTTGTGCAACCCATCGTATACGTATTAACCATGATATATATAAGTTGAGAATCTGACTATATACGTATTATACACAAAAGTTGAGCCTAGCTAGCTAGCTTACAAATCAGAAAGATTCGATTTTTTACCGACATGCATGATGAGTAAAGTTTTACATTGACCTGAGGGTAATTCATGGATTTAATTAGTGGCATAGTACGGCAGCCCTAGTGGTGGTTGATGTGGTGGTTGCCACGGTGGAGAGATAATGGTGAGTGTCTGCTAAAGACGCCTCTCGATCTAATCTTTCTTTTCAATTTTCTCATTTCCTGTTTTGTTCTTGTCCCATGCCCATATCATCAAATCTATTATATGAGGCCGAGATCATTTCATTTCATTTCATGTCACAAACATTCATGTGGTTTGAATACTTGTACGTACGCATTCTACATTTTTTGAAGGTGGGTTTAATCTGTGCTGTAAAGTTCAAATCTTTAGAATTTTCGCCTGCAACTAGATTTGCCTGTAGATTTATGCTGTGTTTGGATTTGACATGTTCAACCAAGCAAGAATAACACATCAATTATTCAGCCTTATGAAAATTGTGATTCCTGACAAGGTTAGCCTTGCCTAAGTTCATGCATTTTTTTGGAGACAAGATCTAGAGATTTCGAGTAATTAGGATGAGTGGAATCAAATAAAATTATGACACAACTTACCCTGTTTTTTCTTTTGACAAGCTGCATTCCTGTGATCATGAATCAGAAAAAAATCATGGCCTTTTTTTCACAAACTTTTTCATGAACACTGACCCATCTCACAAATGTTTGGTTTATGCAAATTCAACTCTCAATATCAGACAATAAAGCATTCCTTACAACAGCAACAAAACGAGAAATATAAATGAGATCCTAATGCAATAATTAGCCACAAATATTGGGCAAAAATACAAAACAGTATTAATGTTGGTCCAACCCGAAAGTGACCATCATTTTTTCATTCAAAAAAGAGTTTGCTTTGCAAGTTTTTGCATATACCAATTCTTAATCCAAACCCACAACAAAAAAGAGATTGATCGATGATAGACCAAGCACGATCAATCTCTTTTAGCTGAGACTGATAGAGAAAGCGAACGCGCTAGAATTATTGAAGCTCGAATTAATCGTTTGTGACGAAAAAAACGAGAGATCTTTAATCTCATCCCTTGAAAGCAAAATTAAAGATGATCTGGTCAAAAAGATTCATTCTCATATCAAACCATTACTTCGTGTGCAATCAATATATGATTTAAGACGTGAGAAAGCTTCACTTTAACTAATAGGCCTTTTCACGGGCATGGCTAATCAACTACAAGCTATGCATTTTTTAACTAATAGGGTTGTGCATGAGCAAAACACAACAAAAAACTAATGCACTCACTTTTCTGCTTTTTTCACCCTTAAATTTTGATGGGCAAGGCTATTGGTCTAAAAATTGACAGATAACCAATCACTGGTGATTAATCAAGTTAATTTTGATTGAGAATTCTATTAGAAAAGCACAACCAACTAAGGCAACTATGGGGCTAATTGGTTTAAATTAGGTTTTTAATTTGGAAGATGAATTATCAATAAGGATGATGATCAATTGATCACCCACCATATGGAATTTTTGCTTCTGCCAAAACAAAAAAGCTGCATAATTTCTTTATCTCTTGTTTTAATGTACTTTAGAGTGGACAAGTGTTTGTGCCTTCTCTTTCTATAGGATTGAATAAAGGAGTAGCCTTTATATGTTTGACCTTCACAGTGTTACAATTATATGCTTGACCTTCACAGTGTTACAATTTGAAAAGATGACAACTACATAATTATTGAAGTTAGATATGACATAACTGGCAATGATCAACACACCTATTAATCATACAAATAATTGCTTGATCAAGTGCAATTAGATTTTTTCTTACACATAGTAACTGGCTAATATAATATTCTACTTGGACGTGAGCTGAAAATTGCAAGAATGCACGGTGCAAGTTTTAGTGTTGTTTGCTTAGAGGTCATAACTAATAAGTGAGCAATAATTACCAATTAAATCAAATCAACTGGTATTACTGAAAAGAGGGTTTCATGTACAAGATGGAATTGTGTAGTACTACTGTACTAGTTATGGAGAAACGCTATGGCCCCTGCAAAAAGTAGGCATTATCATGCATCTGATCAATCTTGATGAAGAAGGCGAGCTTTAAAAATAGGCCACCACGCAACCGATTGATCATTTCCCTTTCAGTTTCAAATTATCCATATCCAAAACGAAAGAATGCAGAGTGGTTTTCCTAGTGCAGGAAAGCTCTGAAACAGATATAAAAAGCACTTTGGAGCAAAAAGTTAATGAGAGGAATTCAGTATATATCTCTAGGTGTGTTGATAATACAAAGTTTGCTAGATATTAGATCACCAAGCCTCTAAGCTTTACTTTGCACGAGTCAGCAATGCAACTTTTAGTATAGTATGCTACCCAAGAATCTCCATTTGAGTAGTGTTTCTCCTTCTCGACAGAAACTCGGAAACCCGAAAAAACGGATACTCGGAAACTCATTGTTAGAGAACATTTAATGATGGAGATGGTATGTTTTCCGTTTCCGTTTCCGTTTCCGTTTCCGTTGTAACCTAAATTTTTTACTATATGCACATTGATCAACTGGAATGGTGACATAATGAAGCAATAAAACAGCTGATGAACATTATGATCTGTGTTGGCCCATACCCATGCTGATGGCCCAACAGTTTTATGACCGCTCCATCACTCTCATAGAGATAAACACATTCTAATGGAACAAGTGGGAATTCCACCCAGATTAAGATGTTTGTTTGTTCCATATACAGTATCTATCCTACCACTAAAACTGGATGGGAAACTAGCAGAGCAAGTCATCAATTACAAGAACAGTAGCTATCATCAAAATATAATCTCCATTATATCCTATATATATAATTCGTTATACATCAGACTGCACTTGTGAAAGATCATCATTTCATTTGAAAAAGATCTTTCTTTATGTGCTTGGTTTTTTTTTGGTCGATTTCTTTATGTGCTTGGTTAGCTCTGTTATGCCTCCCATGATTGTATGCACTAATTTATCGACATTATTAATTATTCGATGATGCGAAGCCTATATATCACTATTTACTCAACTAGAGGGGGCAACCATCATTCGGTTAAGGGATCATATACTTGTTGATATGAATGGGTAGTCCCAAATTATCACTCGAGCCGGGTTATGCTTGCTTGGGTGAATCCCAATTTTATTTGGGTCGGACCTAGTTAAGCTTGTTTGGGTCGAATTCCATTTTTTGCCATTGGATCAATGCAACCTATCCATTTTTTCCTAGTCATGATGTGGCAAAAAATGTGACAATATATAAAAAACGTCATTCGTTTTTTAAAATAAAAGACAGTTATAGCGATCTCAAATTCAGGTACTGAAAATCAACTGAAACAAACAAACGTCTACAAAACAATTAAAAAAGGAAAAGAGGCTCTCTTCGCTTCAATATTCTTTACTATGCTAGTATAAACTCTTCAAAAAGATTCAAACATTATGATAATGATAGTGTCAAAATTGTGGACTTGGTGCCATACAGATCTTGAACAATCCCCGCACAAAATCAGAAAATTCACATACATTGGACAGAGCCAACAAATGTCTGTTTTTCAGTTCTCAGCCATTTCACTACCTTCGGCTTTTCTTTTTCATCTTTTCCTGCTCCCTGTACCTATCTCTGCGTTCCTCTCTTTGGCGTTTCTTTGATACCGCATCATCCTTTGCCTTCTTCGCCTCGTAAGCTTTCCTCTTCTCATCATCTTTAAGACTCTGTTTCTTTAACTGCATATGGCACAGTATAACGACATAGATACATTAGAAGACTAGCTGGAAATCAAAGACTGTCATAAGACAGTTAAAAGCATAGTCCTGTGTAGTGTGAAATGAGTTTCTGTTTCTTACCTTGGCTGATTTTATCTGCTGAAGCTGTTGGACAAGTGCACGGTGTTTTTTCTGTTGGGAATCAAGAACAACAGCCCGTCTAGATTCTAGAAGCCCCCGTCTTCGACTGGTTGGATTCTTAGGCTTTGATGCGAAAGGAAGGGCTTCTTGCAATGACTTTGGAATAACTAGAGGATTGAACTTCTTAGGTTTCCTTTCAATTCCCCCTTTCTGCTTTGACAGTAAATAGCGTTAGAAATTGCATCAGAGAAGCACTTTGAAAAGTTCACAAGGATAACAGCTATGGATGAATTTGTAATTTACCGGGTATTCGGAATCCTTGTTCGCAGGGATAGGAAGATTGAGCAACCTCCTTAATTCTGAAACAGTTTTCATTCCTTGCCAGGTTTGGTCGCGGGGTTGCAATGATGTAGTTAGTGGATTGAAGAAGCAAGGGATTTCCACTTGCGTCCATGCACGCAAGAAAACGATATCACTCATCAAAATCTTATCCTCGAATGTACATCTTGCAATCCCTTCCTTGGGAGTGGATCCTGCTTTAACGTGATTGCCTAAGGTTTCTTTAGCAGCCTGCAAAAGTCCCTCTCAAAATTAGGATACACTAGAAGAGACCTCTAGGATCTTTTCAACTATTAGAAAACTATTCTTGGCTCATCTTACCTTCTTCACCTGTCCTCTGATTCCACTAACAGTAGAAAGAACTGCACCTTCAAACTTAGCTACTTCGAGATCTGATGTAAACATATCCTTGATGAGGGCTGTCTTCTTGAAAATCTTACAAGGATAACCCACAAGTTTGATCTTCTTCATTATTCGAGTGGCATGGTTGAACTCTAGCACAACTGCAGTTGCTGTGATTCTAAAGGTTGACTGAAAATATTGAAGTGGGCATATTAGAATGAAAGAGTGTGCATGTGTAGTAAAAACATAGTAATTATCAGCTACATTTGTTCTCATATCAATCAAACCCATTTTGGTAATACCACCAGATGGCACAATCTAGAAAAATCAATGGAGTACTTACAGACATCACACTAGCTGAGGCAGAGAAAATTAATAAAGAATGGATAACGTAAGTAGTAGGAAAACATAGGCACATAGCCATTAGCCATCACCAGCTACATTTTTTTCTGATATCAATCAAGGCCATTTTCATAATAGGCTAACAGCATCAGATGGCTTCATCTAAAAAAATTGATACAAACATCAAACTAGCTGCAACGTACAAAGTTAACAAAGATTGGGTGAATTGAATTTGCTGATTAATAATTAACAGGTGACCTAGAAAGCTGTTAGCGCAATTCAAAAAAAACAAGTTTGAAAAACTGCAAGATGTTTAATCCTATAACCTTCTTTTATAAGTGAGAGAGTGACATCATTACACTATACACACCTGACTGTTAGAAAGTGTCTGAACAGCAACAACACCAGTGTTTGGTGGAGCAAGAGGTCCCCAAAACATAGCAAGGCAATGCATATGTTCAGGCGTGTACTTAAGCATACGGTATCGTCCATTTTGATCTTCAATGGCATAAACAGGCGTTGTCTGGTAACGCCTCCAACCCATAGACACAACAATTGGATCCCGAGTCTTCAGCACTTTCTTGTGCCATCTATGTCTCTTTATTCTGACCTGTAGCAATAGAAAGGCCAAATCATCCTCCAGTACACATTTCCAATAAACAACAATACACATCCAAGCAAGACACAATTATACTTGAGATTGTAGAAATGCATTTATTCATACATGCAGAACAGTAAACAAGGTAAGACTTGGTATACCTGCATGTATCCAGCATTTTCCTCACCGAGACCGATTCCTCCCACTAGTACAGGATGACATGGGTCAAAATATTCCACCATCTCAAAGGGCACAGCATGCACTTCCAATCTTAAATACATTCCAGTTCGATATCCCTCTATTTCTATTCGACTTGTTTCATCCAGATCATTGAGTTCGGCTAAATTCCTTTGTCTCCGAAGTTCAACTTCTTCTTTTAACTGTTAGAAAGATACGTCAGTTACAGATTAATATACATGAAATCAAAACACAATTTCAATTATGAATAACAAAAACAGAAAAAAGAAATCACCTTATCATAAAATTCACTCTCATTGCCCCTACTCCGCTGAGAAGTTTGCGCACTCCCTTCATCGTCTTCATCTTCAGGTAATTCAGACTTATTAAACGTGATAGCATTAAGGAACACAAATGCTTAATTGTATAATTTGTACGTCTATATACCTTTGCAAAGGTAGAATCAACTGAAGAAATTTATATTAATGGAGAAAGTTCAAAGCATCTATCAGGAGTTATAAACTTCAAGCCAAAATCTATGGCCACCCATGGGTCAACCCAACAGATCCTTTATCCCCTCAGTATGCAACCACAAATGAGTAAAAAGACTATTAAAGAATTGCACATAAGAAACTAAATAAGCATCACAAAGGAAATTAAATAAGCCTAGAAAGGATATTGTGAATCAAATTTTGCACGTAGAGCAAGCTTTTTAAGCCTCCTTTCCTCAGAAGCCAAAGTGTCATCCTTGCTCGACGAGTCATTCTTTGACATGGTAGGTGCTCCAAACTTCTCACCTGTCTCCAAATCTTCAAATTCATCATAAGCATCATCACTTTCATCACTGTCCACCTCAAAGCCTTTATTTCTCCCAGCAGCCTTCGTCAGATCTCCAGTGACAAAACGGTCACGAACAGTCCTAATCAATTCCTCACTGCACCAGTCCCTCAAACTTGAAGCATTTATGAATTTAGAACAGTCATCTATATTAGTATTTCCAGCATCTACACTTTCTATTGATTTCTGCAATTAAAAAAAGAGCACCATGACTAAAATAGTTAGCAAATAAAAAGCATGAATAATCTGAGCTACACAATTTCATTAGCTCAGAATACAAGAAAGCACACAGTAAACTACTATCCAACTGCATTAGAACAAACCTTGTGCCCCTCCCCTTTTGGTCTAAAAAATTCATCATCCTCACTTCCTTCTTCATCACTAAATCCTGGAGCTTCAGACAGTTCAGATTGCCCATATACTAATTGTGTTAGATTAGTGTTCGGTCTCGTGGCAATTCTTTCTGACAAGGATTCTTTCCATTTTGCGGCATTTCCCAAATCCTCATCCACTGTCATATTCACACACAAAAGTATCATAGAGATGCATATGACCACAAGCACAAAAAAGCTAATAAGAATGCCAACTGCAAAATCTGAAAAGGGCGGAAATTTTAGGAACCCATTATTTTAGTTAAAAAATTTGTGCCATATGTTAATCAAATACAATCTTCATCTTACATGAGTTGCATCACATCACAGACCTCACTTTTACACCTTGCATTTAATCAGAGCCAATCATTTACTTAGTCTACAGTGGTCCATTTTACATTACTTCTATCATAGCAAGCAGATCTTTCAGGTCAATCTAAGCTTAAACAGTTACACCATTTGGCATCTATTTTGAATTTACCTTGCATATTGTCTTCCGATTCATCGCCACCAGAAGACTCCGAACCTGAATCACTTCTATCATCGTCACTTTCATTAGAAGTTGAATCATCATCATCATCATCATCATCATCATCATCATCATCATCATCATCCTCATCTTCATCCACTCCCTGCACAAAGGCCACAGGTTGGTGACTGATTAGGCTATGTTTAATTCAACCGATACCTTGAATTATGAAATCAGCTACAAGGCAACCGTAAACTTTATAGACAATTTAAGTGGCTAAATGACAACAAAAAGATCTAGAGGTGAGAATAAAAAATTGCATATACTAATAGAGTATGTAAAGTGATGAATTTCCTAAATCTTACATTTTCATCATCATTAATAAATCTTGCTCCTCTCCTGGTCCTACCATCAGTGAACTCAGCAACTTCAGTGTAGTTACTCGCATCTTGTTTTCCACCATCAATGCCACTTCCTTTGATGTTCACCTCTTTCTTAGATAGTTTCGGATTGTTTAAATCTCCATTCTCATATTCTTCATCAGATTCACTATCTGGATCAGCAAACTCCACTCCAGGAATCTGATCAGCAGACCCCTCAGCATTTGATGACACATCAGACTTCCCAAACAGTTTGATGTCACTCTTCCCTAAACTTTCGTCAAGAGAGTATTTTGTTTTCTGAAGTGAATAAACCAAGGACTCACCAATGTCGTGTTTCTTTCCTGATTACAAAAAAGGGAAAAGGAAAGGAAGCAAAAAAACAGACATGACCAAAAAATCAGAATCGGAATTGCATGAATATAATTTCTACACCAGGATGTAAACGGTAAATACGATTACCAAATAACATTAGACAATGGTTCTGATGTACCTTTACCATCTCCATTTTCCTCGTCAGTTTTGGAGTACTGAACCAGGTGGTCATTTATGTTTATATAAACAGCATCTTTGTCATACAGAAGATCTCCAAGACCAGACATAGGAGCATAAAATAGTCTTTCTTTGTCACGCAATCCCTTCTTTTTGGCTGCTGAAGGTAGAGGGCAAGGATCAGCCAACGAAGAAATTCTAGCAAGACTGAAGTCCCCAACACCAGCGATATGTACCTGGGAAAGAGGATTTTTTTTTTCAAAGATCGTTAAAACAGCAGAAGAATAAAATAGATGATTTATGATACCATACCAAAACTGAGATTAAAACACAGATAGCAGTCTGTGCACCGGGGAAAAATATATAAACCAAATTTCTACCAGGCTCAAGAAGGGTGGACAAGCTTTAAACATTTAAAAATATGGAATCCTGTGCAACTGACATTGCCAACCAATTTTGTATTACACAATAAAGAGTTGAATTGCAGCAAAAAACTGATGAACTGCCCATGCTTAAATTTTAAATTAATGAAAGTATGGCAAAATGCATCAAATTTCATATCTAGGGGGAAGATAAATTCCGAATAGAAAGCAAGCATGAACAAGTGTCATATAGGAAAGTTAGTTCCTCAGGTGAATTCAACTCCGCCTGAACAATATCAAGATAGAACGTCTCTGAAATGTCTTTGGTTAATGTTTAGACACAGGAAGTTCCTAAAGAGTTGGCTACCCATTTATCTGTTTAACTGACTACATGAAGAGACTTTTATAACCAAAAGTGATATTCAAGGCCAATCACAGCCAAGGTCCAAAATCAACGAATAACCATGGATACATCTCCACACTTCATCGCCACACTTTGAAATTAGTGCTATTCATCTAAAACATACCAATGATTAAGTCCAAGGTCCTCTTTCTGTCTCTGTCAATTTCTAGACTTACCAACAAATTATCTTTAAACGTAAGATTACATACCTTGGTTCCTTTTTTTAAATTACAACCTCGCAGATATCCATATATTGTGACATTTCGGTCACATTTTTCGTTTGCTTGAATCATTTCAGGTGGAGTCACATCTTCAACACGATCTGCTACTACATAAGGGTGATTTGATCGCCAAGACAAAGGATTAAACTTTGTAACAGAGATAAATCTTGCAAGATTATGAACTTCACGTTTTGGGTACCTATTCATTAACAACAACATCACTCAAATCAATAACATCCCTTCTACTATGAACAAAATAGGAGACATTCAAGGTTGATCATTGAAAGAGATCATCATATACTAGGTGGGTTATCACTTACTTCCCATGAATAAGACCAGATAAATAGAATAACTTTGCCCCATCGTATATTTCAGTCCAGAAACGATGCTTAAGGCGCTTTTTTGTTTTCCTCAGTTTTGATGCATCACTGAACTTATCAAGATGTGTAAGAACTCCCATTACTTTAGGGAACCCATGAACTTGCATAATATTTAGGAACTCAAAAGTTTCCTGCAAATAAAAGACCAATACATTAGCTCATGGCTTTTGTCGAATATCATGAATGCACCATTCAGCACTTAATCAATCTATAATATCCTTCACATAAAGGCTTGTAACAATTGAACAAATTTTGAATACAAGAGAAAGGGATAGAATTAATTATCCTATATACAGTAATTTAGGCTGGCAACATTAAGATCTACTTAACAAAATAATTATAAGAAATAAAAAGCATTGTTATTGGTAATCATCTAATCAATACTTTCAAGGAAGAAGGCACAGACAATTATGACTTCAAGCAAAACTAAACCAAATGGAAAGGAAACTGCGTCTCACCATTTCAAACCCATAGCTTCCATCTATCAGAAGTAATGCCAAATCAGCAATTTTAGCACAATCGATCATGCCATTAATATCATTTGGGCACTCGATGATTTGAAGTCGCCTTTTCTTACCTATAATAGATTGAATTTATTCAGTAATAATGTAAATTACCATCCATACACAGGACAAGTAAATATAATAGGGAAGTAAGGGAACCCTTAAGGCTCCATATATGGCTGACACTGATACTAACAAAGAGAAGTGAATGATATAAACAAAAAATGCACTGATGAGGGTGATAAGAAAATACAAACCCGATACAAGAGTGATCGGACCTCGAACCTCTGATAGGTTATGCTTGGTATAATACTTCACAAGACACTTTATAACGAGGGATTTTCCAACCTGCAATAAAGTACAGCACACAAAAGAATAGTAAAATACATCATCAGTGTCACCGAAATACAGGCTTCACAGCTCTCAATTCTCATACTAACTATGCTGTAAGATCAAATTGGTCTCAGGCACCTCATAGAGTCCATTTGGCAAACGGACTCTAAAAGGAGAATCTTCAGAGAAAAATATTACCATAGGCGGTCCATGAACTACAACAACAAAGGGAGGATCTTCGCCTGTCGATCTATCAACAGTCGGGATATGCAGCCTCCGCTGCTCTTTCTCCACCGTTCGCGACTGCAACCTCTTGGCTTTCACATTCGAGCGGAAGGCAAATGCCTGGCATCCAAGTTACAATCCACAACGTTCAGTGCTCAACTCGCTCAAAGACGATTAGACGAACTAACGAGACATGTCAAAAACTAAAATGAAACAAACCTTAGGGTTTTGGTTGTGTTTCTCCGAACCCTCGGCCTTGTTCTTCCCCTTTTTCCCCTTCTTCCTTGCGGAGGAACCAGCTTGGCTAGTGCGATGGAGTTTATGAGACGGTTCTTCCATGGCCAACTGCTGAAAATCGCCTTCGGCTAATGCAGGAGCAGGAACCGCACCTGAAGAACCTTAGGGTTTCAAAATTAACGCTTCACTGTGGGAGAAGAAAGGCGACGTTGCGAATGGGGAACAAGAAGGCGGGGGCTATGGCTTCTCTGTTGTGAAGGCGGCGGAGGGAAGGAGAAGATGTCCTAACCGAAAGAAAGAAAGGTCCGGTAAGTAATATTGTATGGATCAGCCCAATAATATCGCTCACAATTAAATGATTCGGTTAGGCCCATCATTTTAAATTTGGACCAGCCCAATATTTCTTTTTTTAACATGACGAGAGATGGAATTAACTTTAAAAAAATCATTAATTTTTACTTTAATTAATTAATAATAATATAAAAAGATTTAAAAAATCATTCTAAACCTAACTGAACCGGTTTTGGCCTCACAGCTCTCGGTCGTATAGCTCGACCGGTTTTTGGTCCAAAAAGGTCGGCCCAAACGGACTCATTTACTTTATTTATTTTTTGCTGTAACTTTTTATGTAAGTACGGAGTATTTTTTTTTTTTTGCGTAGCAAGTAATTCCTTTTTACGTGGTCTCCGACGTGTACATAAGTGGGGTCGGCGTCCAAATCCCTCCAAGCACCAAAGTCGGCGACTCTCTCGCCCTTATTTTCAGAAATTCGCCTGTCATCTACTATAAAAGACCCGTTTCTTTAGGTTTCTCTGTTCCTCTCTCATCATCCTCATCTCTCTGTTCTCTGCCTGAAAATTAACGCTCTCAAGATTTGTAGTCTGAGGGCCAGCCATCTCCTTATCTTGTGCAACCCACAGATTGTAAGATCAATTCCTTGTCTAAGTCTAGCAAAACCTTGCTTTCTTGCTTCACCTTGTGCAATTATGCTCTTGATCTCGCTTCTTGGACGGAAATCGATTAGGAACTTGAATTTGTCTTTCTTTTTGGGATTTGGTGGAGTGAGGATGGATTTTGTTGTGTCCGATTTTGTTGTTGCTTAGTAGGGGGAATTACGTCTTTGAGAAGCAAATTAATCCGATCTTTGGTAAGTAATGAGTTGGGAAATTTGACACAACTATCTCTCTAATTATTGACTCGATGGTGTAGAGATGGATGCCGATTGACATCCTTTGGCCTTGTCATGCGTTTTTTAATCATGAAACGGTTATGAAATCATGAAGAAACTCTATTGGACCTCTGTTTTGTTTGTGTTTTGAAATGAAAAATCAGTGTTTGATGACATGATATCATTAAACTGATATATACAGAGTAACTGTTTCGATCCTGTTGAATTTGGTGTCCCTCATTCACATTCTTATCAATTAAACTGATGTAAATCAAGTCTATGCAAAAGTTGGAGTTTAATACAAGAAGAAAGGGTTGGTGAATTCTAACTTGGGATAACAATTCTCTAGTATAGTTCAATATACTTCTTGAATCTTGCTTATGCTGTCAGTTTATATTATTCTGCTATAATTCTGCATGTTGTAGAGCACTTCCAAAACACGTGATCTTGCTAGTTCTACATGAATGGATTCAAACTGCTTTTGACATTATGTGTTATCAATTGTTGTTCCAGGTCTGGAGTTGCCCATAGCATTAGACAAGCAATCATTGTTGCTGAGATTCTTCTTATATCTCAGTATTGCTGGTGTTTATTCTGAGTAGCGATTCTATTTTGGTCCATCTTGTAACAGAAAACAATCTAGTGTTTTATGTTCTGTATGTGTATTCATATTCATCAAAAGACCATATGTAACCCTATACCTAATTTAGATATGCGACCTTTGATGATTATTGGGGCACATTAAATGATCCTTGGTGTTTTTAGCCATTATTTATTCTTATGCTTTATCTGCTTCATCTCCATTTAGACCCAAAGTTGGAATTTGATGGTAAATTTGCAGATATTTTCAGCTAATTTGGAAAAAGGAGAGGAAATAAATTCTGTTCGGTGCGTGACTCTGAAATTTGTGTATCTTTTGCCTGGTGAACATGGAGAATATGGGTCAATTTGAAGCAATTTGTGAAAGGCTGTACAACTGTCGAGATTCTGCTGAACGAGCATTTCTAGAGAGTACTCTAAAAAACTTTTCTCTTGATCCAAGTTGCATTGCACAATGCGAATACATACTAGACACTGCAGGAACTCCTTACGCTGTGCTGTTGGCTAGTTCGAGCCTGTTGAAGCAAGTGACAGAGAACAGGCTCCCATTACATCTCCGGCTTCAGATTCGTAATATTCTTGTTTGTTAACAGAGACACTTTATGATTAATTCAATTCGGATATTCAACCTCTCGTTTCTAAGTACATCACCGAAAATTATTTACTTTACGTACTGTTCTCCAACTTATTGCCATATTTGGACTTTTCCAAATACTAATTTAGTGTACTTATGGTTACTGGTGAAATGCATTTTCTTGGCTCTAAATACCTCATTGAAACTAATTTGCCTTTATGTTCTATTTTTGAATTTACTACCATCTATTACACAGTGAGTTCTCATGTTTGGACTGTCCAACTATTAAGTTAGTCTTCTTATGCTACAGTTGAAATGCATTTTTATCATGCCAATACCTCTTTGCAGTATGTACCTAAATTGCTGTACTTACTATAGTTTAACCTGTCTCATGTTATTTGAAGGTGATCATCTGGTAAATTATCTGGCAACTAGAGGGCGTAACTTGGAGTCTTTTGTAATGACATCATTAATTCAACTACTGTGCCGCGTGACAAAATTTAGCTGGTTGGATGATGACAGATTCAAAGAACTAGTAAAAATTTGTGCAAGTTTTCTGGACCAGGTAACTAAACTCTCCGTCTGGTTTTTTCTGGTTACAATTGATAGCTGCTATCAATTTGGAACGCCGGTTTGCTTCTTAGCAATTTTATATTGTAGGTGACTAGGTGTAGTACAGATAGCCGTCTTGTGTGTGATGTAGTACAGATACCATTTTAAGATACTTGTCATGTATAATACTGTAGTAAAGATACCATAGAAAGATATGTATTTTGTAATTATTTTTTGGTTTGTTTTCCAATTAATGATGCTTTTAAGTTTCTATTAAAGGATCATGCCCTATTCTCAGGTGTACATCGCTGATTTTTGATGTGATTTTATTTTGCTTGCGATTGTTTCTTCTATGTGAATAGACATAAAGGTGATGTTATTAAGTTTGTTTGCAGGAAGCATTTCAGTATGAGATAGGTCTAAAGATATTGAATCAGCTTACTAGTGAGATGAATACGGTAAGCATGAGAAATCTTATTACTGAAATTTTTGTAAGTTACATGATGAATTTTGGGCCGGATAAAGTTTTTTGAGTAATATTGGAAATCAATGTATTCCATACTCTGGACCGTTTTTTTAACGTGCAATTAAATTGATTTGTCAGCAAAATCCTGAATTGACCTTCATGCAACATCGGAAGGCGGCAATATCGTTCAAAGATGAATCCCTCCTTCAAGTATATGAGATGTCTCTTGCTTCACTGTGTAAACTTAAAAGTGACGGTATTTGCTTTTTAAACTTCTTCCTGTCTTTGCTTATTTTTCGAAATCGACTTAAATGCTATAGTTTAGCTTTCGTGATTGTCTTCTAGTCTTTATGAAAATGGTTCTTAACTGGTATTGATTGCAGTACGAACCAAGCTCCAAGAATTGGCTCTTTCACTTTCTCTAAGATGTCTGTCTTTTGATTTTACTGGGGCATCTTCTGATGAAACGTCAGATGAGATTGGTACTGTTCAGGTAAAAGGCTGTTGGATAATATTGCCCACTGCACTGTCTTGATGCTGTGAGTTCAAAATGTTTTTGCGTCTTGTTCACAGGTTCCTTCTACCTGGAGACCAGTTATAGAGGAAGCGTCCACATTGCAGGTCTACTTTGACTACTATTCAATGACTAGGCCTCCTGTTTCAAAGCAGGTTAGCTTAATCTCTTCCTGCATATAATGATATTTATAGCTTTTAGTTTTTGAGATTTTCATATATATTTAGCAATAACTGAACTGGTCTCAAGCATTAGATGGAATGTAACTCAGATAGGATGAAACAAGCTTTATCCAACTGGCTGAAGGCCTACTGAATGGGAAATATCATGTTATTTTGATTTCGGAAAATAGTGTTACTTGATGAGAGTTCATGATTCAATTGAATTGATCTAGCTGAGATCCTTATGGAACTTTGCTTGGTATTGTGTCTTCTTTATTATTGTGATGTCTTATAATGGATCAGATAGGATGAAACAAGCTTATTCAACTTGTGATACTAGGAATTTACTTATTCGGTTGATGTGCAGTCTTTCTCATATATCCTTTTTTTAAGTATTTGCTCCAGCTCTTTTTTCTTAGACAGCTGTGTATATTAGCATTTAGTTGCTGCCAAACTTTGTTGTGACATGTGAGGTTTATGGCACACGTAGCTCACATGTACTGATGTATGCGGTTGATTTTATTTTCAGGCTTTGGAATGTTTGGTGTGGCTTACATCTGTCAGACGATCCTTGTTTACAAGTGACTCCTCACGCTTGAAATATTTAGCTGCATTGATGACAGGGTCTAAGCAAATCATGGAAACAGGAAGAGGTTAATTGGATAACAATACTTAATTCCTTCTATCTTTGTATTTCTATTTGCATTTTAAATGGTATGATAAGTCATTTCTTTAAATGCTCAGAAAACTGAATATATGAATCTTCAACTTACGTTGTCCCCAACTTCACAGGAAAATTTAAGATAGGTCAAATTCTGCTAGTTTTTAAAATACTATTTTGCCCATGCAAATCACAACCTTTCACATGGCGTTGGGAGATGCTATTTCTATGTTGTCTACTATTAACATCTTATCTCTGGCATGACTGGAAATTCAAACTACAGAAACCCAGCAAGTTGCTATTCTTATCTTATAGTAACAGCTATGCTTTTTGGAAATTCAGCAAAATGAAATGTGCATCAGATAACATTTTTTGTCTCCTTTAAATCAGTGAATATGTAAATGTAACCGTTGCATCATCGGTTTCTTGAATCAGGGCTGGATGATCATGATAATTACCATGAGTTTTGTCGCCTCCTTGGACGTTTCAAAGTGCATTATCAGGTGCTTAACCCTCAACCCAACCCCCTCTTCAAAAAATGAAAGTGTTATTCCAACACATCCTATGGTTATAATAACATTATTGATTCTTGTTTGGGTATGTGTTTAGTTTTTCCCATGGATTTGCATCCAGTAGCAATGTTTGTTTCTTCAGGATTACTGCATTTTCATGGGGTAACGTCTAGGGCAGGATTACTACACCTTAGGTTTTGAAATTTTGGAAGCATCCTTTGGCTCGGAAAGGGCTTCCTTATCTTGTTTGCATCACTATAGTTGCTACGAGACATGAGCTTGAAAGGTTATGAATGAAAGCCTACTTGTGACAATTAATTGAAACTCAATTTGAGAAGCAACCTCATGCTTTCTTATATATTTTAAAGTTAAAGTCTAGAAAGTTACTGTTTGGCTTATATTACTATCGGAAAATTTTACCTATTGGTAATGATTTGTTTTCCCTGCATCAATTTCAGCTTTCGGAGCTGGTGAATAGGGAAGAATATGGTGGTTGGTTAAGCTCAGTGGCAGAATTCACTGTGAAGTCCTTGCAGTCATGGAAGGTTATTTAGCTAATCTGCTTCTTATTTAATAAAACACAAGATATTAGTACAGTGAAAGTGGGGTATTGCAGTTCTACTAGTTTGTGCATAGATAAAAGCTCTGATCGTTTCATTGGTACTGATTGGTCTGACGTTTCTGTTTAGTGGGCAAAAAGCAGTGTTTACTATCTACTTGGGCTTTGGTCCAGGATGGTAACATCACTGCCCTACTTTAAAGAAGGTACTGCTCATCTGGAAGATTATGTGCCCATGATTTTGCAAAGTTTCATATCCTCAAGATTTGATTCTCTACAGGTTTGAGGCACATATCCCTTAAATCAAATTTGTTATAATGAATTTTGGAGTTGCTTTCTTTATGTCTTTCCTGGCTTAAATACTTTGTTCGGGTAGGATGCAACCTCTGAAGACATTTCAGAAGACCCTCTTGACAATACGGATCTGCTACAAGATCAGCTCGATTTTCTTCCACATCTCTGTAGATATCAGGTATACTGCCTGATGCATATATTATTTATTTGAAGAATATCCTAATCATGCCTGATGCCTATATTATTTCTAATGCAATTTGACATATTGAGTCTCTAATTTGCAGTATGAAGGCTGTGGTTCATACATTATGACAATTATGGACCCAATTTTGCAAGCCTATGTGGTACATTTGATTATTTTAGCTTTGCTGTCACTGTTTCTATTTAGGCACCTCATTTTCTAATATTCTTGTGTCTTCTTACAACCTATTTGGATAGACTGGGGCAGGCATGCAGGATCGTCACAATACAGACAAATTTGTCATAATGGAACACCAACTTGCTTGGATGGTGCATATAATTGCAGCCATTCTTAAAGTAAAGCAATATTCTGGCCCAAGGTGAGGACTTCTCGTTGGCATTCTAGGACATTCTGTTATGATCATTATCCTCATTATCTTGTTGCACCTGGCAGTGTGGAGTTGCAACAAACAATAGATGCAGAACTTTCAGCTCGTGTATTTCAGTTGATAAATGCTATGGACAGTGGAATGCACTCTCAGGTAGTATTAAATGGAGATATCAGACCGTGTTCATTACTTGTGTAAATCATGGTCCTCTATTTGTGATATTCTATTGCATGCATGGAATCCTGAAACTAATGCACACTAACTGCCTTGAGTACTGATTATCTGTATGGCAAGTCCAGTTGGTTACTCGACTGCAAGTTTGTAGTGCTAGATACACCTTGTAGGTGTAAATTTGTTTTATTAATTAATGTCAATTAAATGTGAGGGGCTGCATAAGAATGGTGATTGGACTTTGGTTTCTCTAACGATTCTATTTTCATCTGGAGGAGGAGGGGTATAATATTTATTTGCATCACAAACTATATCAAAACCACTTTTATATGTATGGCACGTCTATTTGTCACTTCTTTTTCCTTTATTAAAATATCAGGCTATAGCTCTTTTAGGACCGATTGTAATTATTGGATTTAGTTGATCTATTTTCGTATAGTTTAGTGGATAGCATTGATTCTGCTCTTATATAGCTGATACTGGATAGAGTTGATCTGTTTTTGAGAGTGAGCTTGTTGCTTGTTTTCTTTAGTGTTTCCAAGGTTGAGTTTGTACACCCCCTCTTTTCTAATAGGTATATATACCATATTCAGAACGGTTCTGTTACACATGTTTTGCTTCCTTGCTTTTCACAGAGATATTCTGAACAAAGCAAGCAGAGACTTGATCTTGCAGTTCTTTCATATTTTGAAAGTTTCAAAAGGTCTTACATAGGCGACGATGCAATGCATGCCTCTACGGTACACAATTTTCAGAATTGGAAATTCCTTACCTGATCATAATTGTGAAATGGTTTCTAGTCTTATTGTTATGATCTACTTTTGCAGAAGTTCTATGTTCGATTGTCAGCACTTGTTAGATTACATGACCATCTATTGGTCTTGAATGTAATGATTCAAAAGCTGGCAACAAATCTCAGGGGTTATGTGGAGGTAATTGTAAATTTCCAAGTCTCCAGAAATTACAATTCTTATGCAGGACTTCATGATCCATGTTTTTTTTCTTTTGCAGAGTAAAGAGATTATTGATCAAACTTTAAACTTTCTCCTGGAAATGGCATCAGGGTTTGTTTTCGTTTTGGAGTAATTTATTTTTCAGATGTGAGGTTATAATTTCCCTAATAATATGTATTCTGTACAGGTATATGACTGCAAAGCTACTTTTAAAGCTGGACTCAATTCAATACATCATATCACACCACAGTGTAACATAACTATTTTCAATTAATTGCAGTTATCAATCTGATTTTACACTTCTAAAATTGTGCATACTGATTTATTTTGTCCTCTCCATTTAGAGAGAGCACTTCCCTTTTCAGGGAAATTATGGCTTATCTCCTACAAGAACAACCTTTTACTATGCCATTAGCTCATTGATGTTTATGGATTACAATCTCTCAGTTACTTTTAAACGCTTCATGGAGCCACTATGGCAGGTATTTTACAGAAAAAATAAAGAATGATTTTGTAGATGAATTACAAACTTCTTCATTACAATTAAAGCTTCTTTCTTGTGGTACTAATCATCCAAGTGTCTTCCTATGTAGTATCATATTTAAGTTGTAATAATGATGAATTGATATGCATCTGTAAATGGACAGAGATCACAATAACAGATTGTTAACATTACTTTCCTTATATTTTCTATCTTTAACTGTCAAATTCATCCTTCAATAAGGCTGCGGTGACTTTAGAGTCAACACCAGATGCCTTGTTTCGCAATGATGGCATTAAGTACGCAATAATTGGCTTGATGCGGGATCTTAGAGGAATTGCAATGGCAGCTAGCAGGTGATTGGTTATATATCTGATCCCCTTTTACATGACATTCTTCATTCAGTTTTTATAATATAGATCCTCTAACCTGTAAGATTCACTTGTTTTCTGCAGCCGCAAGACATACGGCCATCTTTTTGATTGGCTGTACCCAGTGCATATGCCACTTCTTTTGAGATCTGTGGATCAATGGGCTGATACTCCTGAGGTATTGGACTTATTGTGGCATATAAATAGTAGATTAAAAAAAAAATTCAACACTCAGCTTAGCATTACACACACCAGATGGAATAGCCTTTTAGCCAAATGCACTAGACATCAGGAGAGATGGGAAACTCTCTCTGGCCACTAAATTCTAGATAACAAGCATACCATTGGTAGGTAGTCAGTGCCTTATTCATACTACAAATCACCCAATGTTCTGACCGCATAACCAACTTGAATCCCATCACTGAAGATCTCTGCACTTCCATTTCCTCTAGCTATACATTGTTACATTTAGCTGAATATCCCGTTAGCCTAGCAGCATCTTTGTTGTATAACTTGTGCAGCTGGAGTTCTACAAAAATAATTTGAATTTTTGAAATCTATTTCAGACGAGAACCTAAGTATTTATGCTGATTGAAATAATGCTGCAGGTGACGACACCAGTCTTGAAATTCATGTCCGAGTTTGTGCAGAATAAATCTCAGCGGATAACTTTTGATCCTTCATCTGCAAATGGCATATTGCTTTTCCGAGAAGTTAGCAAGTTGATTGTTGCATATGGATCAAGAATCCTCTCTCTTCCAAATCAGATCGATCTATATGCCTTCAAGTACAAGGGGATATGGCTGTCATTAACCATGTTATCTGCTGGTGTGTGCTACAATCCATTCACATTATATAGGACCCCATATTCTCCTCTCTGCCTTCTAATTGACGTTTGTTTTCCCTAAACATTGCAGCTCTTTCTGGAACCTATGTGAACTTTGGCGTCTTTGAGTTATATGGTGACACAGCTGTGTCCGATGCTCTACATGTTGCAATAAGGATGGTGTTGACGGTTCCATTTGCTGACATTATGGCATATAGCAAGGTATTTTAAGTACCCCTTCTGTTACTTTTGCATGACCTGGATGTACATGAATATGGTTAGGAACACCATTTCTGTAGATGTACCAAGAGATGTCCCGGATTATACCATTATTGCAAATTTAAAATCTCCATTAACAGCACTTTGATCTACTTCTCAATGAAAAAATGTAATTACCCATTGTATTAGGCTTTTTTACAATGCCA
Source organism: Polygonum maritimum (assembly GCA_963924305.1). NCBI lineage: Eukaryota > Viridiplantae > Streptophyta > Magnoliopsida > Caryophyllales > Polygonaceae > Polygonum > Polygonum maritimum. Next base: position 9,420,307 of record OZ002733.1, on the reverse strand, counting down.
TCTTCCATTATCTGATTAATGATGTTTTTTATTGTTAACATGCTCATTTTGATGTCTAGCCACAAGTACTTGTCTAGTGCTATTAGAGTTTTTTTTTTTAAATCGTTAAAAACTATGAAAGCATTTGGCTGAAGTTGGTGACGCTGTAATTATCATGTGTCAACAAAATGCCCCTATTCCTTCTGTTGAGAAGTTAGAATAACTCTCTAAAAATCTTTTATGGTGCATTGATTTTCGTACTTTTTGCTATCTCTTTCTTTTTTCAGGTCACAAAAGCTTATTTCAGCTTTGTGGAGATACTTCTCAGAGATCATATTAAATTTGTATTGAGTCTCAGCACAAGTACCTTCTCATATATTGTCAAGTCCCTGGAGTTAGGCCTTCAGGCCTTGGATACAAGCATCATAACTCAGGTTTGCATTCTACATTATTATGTGCCCTCTAATTTGACACCTTCATGGATGTTAATGGCTGACCTTTTCCATTATATACGAACATGAACTTGTCTGACCTCTTACTCCTCCAAAATTTAATTAACAGTCTGCTTCCTCCATTGATCATTTGGCAACCTGTTATTTCAACCATGTTGTGATGGGAGAGCCGCCGGCATCACCTGTTGCAGTAAACTTTGCTAAGCATGTTTCAGAAGGTTCTGACATCTTCCCAAAAGTGAGTGATATGTGTATTCCTCTTGACCTGTAATTGTTGATGTTTGATTTTATGAATGCCATCACGAGGCCAAAAATTTGCTACCATATGGAATGAGGGCAACAGAAGCGAGTAAACAGGTTTTATGGTCCAAATATGTACATTAACTTGATAATGCTACTCTGTCTAGACACTGGTTTCACTTTGTTTTCTTCTCAATGTTTCTATTAGTTGTGTCTGACTTAAGTTTTTTATCCGGGTTGTCTACTAATGGGACCAAATCCATCTCAATTTCAGATACTCAAATTGTTATTTGAAATGATTCTATTTCAAGACAACTGCAGTACGTGGAGTCTCAGTAAACCAATTCTGAGTTTGATGCTGATGAGTCAAGAGGTAATAGTATCAATCTTTAGCTTTTGTGTGTTTGTACTCGTGAATGTTTGATGCCCAACATGCACATATACTAACTAAAATTATTTCATCTCCTTATAGATGTATGCCCATGTGAAAGCACAAATCTTAGCATCGTTGGTAAGATTTTACTATTTGTGTGATATAAAGGAACACTTGAAGCTTTTTTTGTTTATACTAATAAGTAGTCTTTATCATGATATAGCCATCAGAACAACAGATTAGGCTTCAGCAGTGCTTTGAGAAGCTTATGGAGGACATCTCCCCAAGCCTTGAACCGAAAAACAGGGAGAAGTTTACACAAAATATGGTGAAATTCAAGACTGAATTTCGGGCGAAATAACTTGCCAACTTGAATCCCATGCTCTGAAGAATCATGCATGCATTATTAATTTATTTATTAATTAGTATGTACTGTTTACAAAATTAAAATTGTGATGTGGGTTAAGAAATAGTCTCAGCAGGAGGGGTAGATTTGTTTGAATCCCCTCAAGCTGGCATAGAATATAGCTTTGTGCATATCTTGTAAGATGTAACTACACACAAGGTTACTTCATCAAAAGCTTTTGTACAGTTGATTACTTGATTTATTGATTGATTGGAAGCGTGTTACATTATGAGTTGTGTCTTCCTTAAGTTTGCTATGATTTGGACTCTACATAAGAATGAATATGGAAGCTTTTTGTAAACGATGAGGAGGATGAAAAGAGATCTATTTCATACTTGTTCGCGTAGTATTGCCACACAACTTATGAATGAATATCTATCTGATTTGGATACATGTTATGTTTCTTTCACTCAACGATATTCTTTAAGCTTGTTCCTATGACCTTTGCTACGTACAAACGAGAATGGAGGCGTCTTGTAAACGTTGAGGATGGAATAAGATTTCTTTCACACTTGTTTGAACATGTTATGTTTCTTTCACTCAAAAATACTCTTAGCTTATGGGAATGGTCATGTGGTCCTCCTTCCTGTTCCTGGTAATAGTGATCGTGAATGTAGAGCTATCTTGGAGTATGATTCAATCTTAAATTACATCTCATCTTTTTACAGTGGAGTCCTATGCTTGTGTTAAGCAAACAATTTCCAAACTTGTAAGGCAAAAACGTAGAAATGATCTATACTTGTCAAACTTGTATGGGTAACAAAGACATGTAAGATATATAACTTATTGCTTTAGTGGATTTGCCATTTCTATAGCAAATGAATCTACCATTTGTAGAAGGAATCAAACCGCCATTTGTGTTTTAAGCTCAACACTCTGATAAAACAATTTCCGTACTTCTAAGTTTACAAGGATACAATAATGTTTTTGTTTCCTTAGTTCTTAGTTCTTACAATTATAAATGATGATAAATAGGTTTATCATCTACATTTGATTCCTAACCTTTTTAGTCCTTAATGTTTTCTTTCTGTTATTTTGATCCCTCAAATTAATTTATATTTTTCTAAATTGGTCCTCAGTCCTTTTTTTTCCCCTTTCCTAGTCCCTAACATTTATAACTTATGCATTATTGGCCCCCATCAATTATTCTGTCAAAATATCGGTACTTATGCATAACAAATGTAAATTGGTTCCAAACTAGATCTTAATTTTTTTGAAAGTAAAAAAAGTAGGCTTTTAGCTTGGATAAGATTGACATAAATTCTAACAAATACCTAATTTTATCATCAATTACATGTTTCAGTCTTTCTTGTTTTTACCCATTTTGTTTAAAAAATCCTAATTTTATCTCAATATAATAAATTATAAATACAATATTCAAGTCCTAGTTGGATATACATTGCCTTCTTTTTTCAAAAAAATAATATAAAAAGAATAAAACAAAGTTCAGGGACTAATTGATACGACAGTTTAACAAAATAATTGATGAGGGACCAATGAAGTATAAATTGAAACAGTTTGGTACTAAAATAGAATAAAACAAAGTTCAGGGACTAACTTAAATAAAATATGAAAAATGAAGGACCCAATAGATGAAATAAAACGTTAGGGAAAGTAAAAGACTAGGGACCGGACCAGTCATACGGAATACAATTTACGGAGTATAAGATTTGAGTAGCATTTGCATTCGGATAAGTTCCATTTCCAAAGGAGGAACGAATGAAGTTGATGGTGAGTGGATATGGTGTGGGCCCCGGGAGTAACGTGAAAGCAAGGTCTACGTTTGTCTCCCCTCATAAATAAGCCACACCCTTGTACCAAGATTAATCATACGAACGTTCTTGTATTCGAGCTTCACTCTGATACTTCATTTGTGGGTCTATCTCTCAACTGCTCGAGCCTGGCCTACAAACACACGTGTGAGTCACTGCTCTTCTTTGCGACTTTATCACTCTCCATTACCCGATGAATTCGGCATCATTTTGTTGATTTTGGTATCTGGCTGAATTTGGGCTTCTTCTGATTTCTCAAGGTTGCCAGATAAAGAGAAGAAAATTGATGTTGTGATAACCACCGCCAAATACCAAATGGGATCCTCTTCTAAGGCTCCATTTCTTCTTCTAGCTTGCTTCCTAATTGGACTAACCAGTTTTTGCTTGTGTGATACTGATCACACCCACCTACGCCTAAATCAGACCGCAAAACTTGTGGTCAATGTCTCTGAGTCCGCCTCGCAACCCATCCCAGATACCCTTTTTGGTATATTCTTTGAGGTGAAATTCCAATACCCTAATTAATTGTCCAGTTTCTGAACTCCAATTTCATCATCTGTTTCTAGAGCTATCTGAAATTCTTGTGCAGGAAATCAATCACGCCGGAGCTGGTGGATTGTGGGCCGAGCTCGTCAACAATAGAGGTCATTTTTAACTCTTGGAATCCCACTTGTTACTGATGATAAAAAATTGTGTATGTGTGTTGTGTAAATGGTAAAATGTGGGTTACAGGTTTTGAAGCTGGGGGGCTTCACACGCCCTCCAACATTGATCCTTGGAATGTGATTGGGGACGAATCCAGTGTACAGGTCTGGACCGAACTTTCATCGTGTTTTGAGCGAAACAAAGTTGCACTTCGGATGGAGGTGCTTTGTGGTGATGGTAGCTCAAATGTTTGTCCAACAGGTGGAGTTGGAATCTACAATCCCGGATATTGGGGCATGGTAAGAGATATTGCATCACTATGTCACTAGTATTGCCAACATTCATTATCCTGCATGTATGTAGACTAGATTTTGATCTGGTTTGCATCTTCTTATGGGGAAATGATCATTTTGCAGAATATTGAGAAGGGTAAGAGTTATAAAGTGGCTTTATACATTCGCTCGTCGGATGCAATCAATGTGTCTGTGTCTTTAACCAGTTCAGATGGATCAGAGGTGTTAGCTTCCTCTAACATAGTGTGAGGTTTCTGAACTTTCTAGGATAGAACCTAAGAATGAATTTTCTCTTTGCAAGCGAGCCTCATTGATGTGGTATGCTTATTACAGGTCTGATGCTTCTGATGTTAATAACTGGACAAAGAAAGAGGTCATGCTTACAGCTACAGGGTCTAATACAAAATCAAGACTTCAATTGACAACCAACAGAAAGGGAGTGATCTGGTTCGACCAGGTCTCGGCTATGCCAACTGATACGTATAAGGTAGGCATTTATGATTGCTTCTTTATATGGAAATATGTGATTCTTTCTCTCCATGTTGTCTGCAGTCCAAACAAACATAAACAGACCATGTGTGACATGTTCATCTGCAGGGCCATGGATTCCGTTCAGACCTTATGGAAAAGCTGATCAATTTGGAGCCTCGATTTCTCAGATTTCCAGGTAAACTCGGAGCCTATATTCATAGAAGGATTGGCTTTTGCTGATTTGTGAGCTTGTGAAATTATGTGATCCGCTAAGCCTCTTTTTACAAGGAAAGCATTGATGCAGCTGTTGTGTTATGCCAGGCGGTTGCTTTGTCGAAGGGGAATGGTTAAGAAATGCTTTCCGCTGGAAGGAAACGATTGGTCCATGGGAAGAAAGACCTGGGCACTTTGGCGATGTTTGGATGTACTGGACTGATGATGGACTTGGTTACTTGGAATTTCTCCAAGTATGCATATATGCTCACTTTAAATTTTCTTATAGCTCTTTATTTTATAAAGCTATATTAGGTGACTGAGTTTAACAACTGTTAGTATCTTATTGCAGTTAGCTGAGGACTTGGGGGCTGCTCCTGTATGGGTAATTAACAATGGTGTGTACAAGCAATGAATCTATTTACTTCTTCAGAACCAACTAGATTTATGTCCAATATCTCATTTTAAATATTTATTTCTTTTGCTTCTATGGAATGCAGGAATCAGCCATCAAGATGAAGTTTCTCCCTCCAGCATTGCACCTTTTGTCCAGGTGCATATTTAACTAGTAGTAGAGTAGTGCTATAATCATAGTAGATGAGGTTGTTTCTCTTGTGCACTTTATATATGACTTTCTATCTTTACCCACTAAAGTTGTAATTCCTAAATTCCACTTCATCATGGATTCTCTGCCTATAGGAAATGCTAGATAGTATTGAGTTTGCAAGAGGCGAAGCTAATTCCACATGGGGTTCTGTTCGGGCCGCAATGGGTCACCCGGAACCCTTTGAGCTTAAGTATATTGCAATCGGAAACGAAGATTGTGGAAAGACGAACTACAAAGGTATATATACATCGTTAATGAATAAATTGTGTCTGCAATTTCGATATCATCTTCTCAGTAAAGAAGTGTTCAAATATTGTCATGTTCTGAAATAAAATGTTATGGAGGTACTCACCTGCCTTTCATTTGAATTGTCCAGCAAATTATCTCAAGTTTTATGCTGCCCTTACGAGTGCTTATCCAGACATTCAAGCGATCTCTAACTGTGAGGCATCTAACGGCCCATTGGATCATCCTGCTCATTTATACGATTTCCATGTAACACTCTTGACTTCTTTTCTATGATGGCTTTTACATATTAACTTTTTTGCTCGTCTAACTTGCTAACCTGTTATGTGGTCTGCTGCCTACTCAGAGATATGAATCAGCTTCGCGCCTATTTTCCTTGACTCATGCTTTTGACAAATCCCCACGAAATGGTCCAAAAGTAAGTGCAATATTTCCTAGAAGATTGTTGGTTCAGTTTGAACTTGGATCTGTTTATATATTGACCCTGAAGTATAATCCAGGCTTTTGTGAGTGAATATGCGGTGACGGGTAATGATGCCGGAAAAGGAAGTCTTTTGGCTGCACTTGCTGAAGCTGCATTCCTTATAGGAGTGGAGAAGAACAGGTTTGCATGTCATCATATGCCTAGCTAGGTGATAAGTTATTTCAGAATTCTGTTAAAGAAAACTGAATTCTTTTCCAACCAAAAATTGCAGTGATCTTGTTGCAATGGCAAGCTATGCTCCTCTTTTTGTGAATACAAATGACAGACGGTATGTTTCTAACTCTTTGCAGAGCGAATCTTATTTCACCATTTTGGTTATGAAGTTGACATCTTTTTTTGAAAAAATTGGTTAGATGGAACCCAGATGCCATAGTTTTCAATTCATCACATTCATATGGGACTCCTAGTTACTGGATGCAGCACTTCTTCAAACGTTCAAGTGGAGCAACTCTTTTGAGTTCCACTCTCCAGACGAACTCGAGTTCCGTTGTGGCGTCCGCCATTTCCTGGGAGAACCCAGAGGATGGAGAGACCTACATAATCATTAAGGTAATGTTGTCAACTTTCAAAGGCAACTTTGTTTATTATGATAAAAAAAACACTAAATCTCTGAACTACTGTTAGTTTGTTTCTTGACACATTTCTAACGATGTTTAGCACATATCATCTTAATCTCACAGGCTGTAAACCTTGGAAGTGATACTGTCAATGTTAAAGTCTCGGTTGTCGGGCTGGATGAAAATGCAACTAACTTCAAAGGCTCGCAAAAGACTGTACTCACGTCTAGCAATGTGATGGATGAGAACTCACTTGATAATCCAAGCAAGGTATTTAATTCATACCATTGTTGTTTCCGTAGATGTATGAATGCAAAAAGTTCGAAAACCATTCAAGAAACCTGTGCTGCTTTATGATGTTCCTTCAGGTGGTGCCTGTGTCGGCTTCGTTTGAGCTATCAGGGACAAACTTGATTCTTGTTCTCCAGCCACATTCTTTTACCTCTTTTGATCTGTTGAAGGTCTCGAGCTACATTGAAATCAAGGGAAGGAGCAGCATTCCGAAATCGTCAATCTAATCAAATTGCAGATCATGCTGTTAGAATGGCTTATATTTGGGTGCGATGTATGTCGATTAGCTCTCACGTATACTGCTACTATATACATGAATTAGTGGCAGATTAGATGTGGAGATGTAAATAACATAGTCTGGTAATAATCATGTGTTGAATTCCAATAAAACATTACAATGTTGTTTCCAATGCTTCCATTTGTACTGTTCTCACTGATAAGAGATTAAGAATGCTTGAAATGAATGAAGTTGATGTTCCAGATGTGAAAATTGAAAGAAAGTAATGATTAAGGATAAACTGATCCAACAAAGGGAAGCAAATCTTATTTGATGTTGGATACTCAAACATGATCTGTGGAATGGTTCTACTATCTTAATTTGTAATAATATTCGATTCTCCATACCAACACCATGGAAATCTTGGCGGTAAATTTGGCTAAAAACAGTTAAGAATTACAGGTTCAGGAGACAGGTTCAGGACTGAGGTCACTGGAATTTCTTCCTCACTGTTAAAAGCACATTACATGTTCAGGAGTGAGGAAACAAAAGAAATGGCCAATGAAGGCGAAGTTACGTTGATAGTTTCTTACAGAGAACTGGGTGAGAGTGTCCTCATCATCCCAAGTCTATTTACTTGATTTAACTCAGTACTTTACCAACCCGTGCCACTGGAGAAGAACAAATTAAAAGACACAATCTTTTACAAATCAAACTGAGAACACCCATCTCTACAAAATTTCCAGTATAAAAAAAGAAGATAATGTAGCTCCTATTTTTATCCATCAATCAAAAGGTTTACAAAATTAATCACAAAAATGCTTGAAGAAGAGAAACAATGTAGCATTTCATAGATAACAACAGTGCTTTACAAATTGCTTATCAAGTTCAGGTAAGAATTCTAGCATAAGCTTCACAACATCAAGACTATTCTGATTTAGTTTTCTTATCTGTCGATGTCCTGAACAGCAGCTTAGATACCAACACAGCGAGTAAAGTTGCCACCACAGGCGCAAGCCAATAAACAACCAAGTGCTCCTTGGTTATATGATCGCCCCGAACAAACGCCCATCCCATTACCTGCAAAATCAGTGAATGTAGTTAGTATTATCTACAGGTAGATTTTTCCTTGGCAAGATCAGCAGATATTAGACCAATTCACGAGTTCAGTAGGTCTGAAAGCAACATACTGAAGCAGGATTCATGCATCCACCAGTTAAATCAGAACCAAGAATATTAAGTGTGATCTTGGAGATACTTGAGATCCAATTCTTCATGAAGAAACTTCCAGGAAAGTTTCTTGTCAGTCCCACTGAAATGATGGCGATCATAAATGACAACACTCCTTCTGTCAATGCACCATGATGAATTTCAACATTCAATTTTGGCCCTCGTCCAATATTGGGGATAGTTGCAATCAGGAGCTTGACCCCTGCAATTGACCCAAAAACCTGAAAAGGGCAGAACAAGCCATGTGACTCTACACTCTCTAGCATATTCAATGGCACTATTCTGTCATATTTTTACTTGGATCACAATGCAACCAATCTGGTAAGTACACTTTAAGCATCCTTGTAAGCAACCCTAAACTTAAGCTATCAATTATAATGTGACAATTCCACAATTCAACAGACAAACCAGCTTGAAATGACAAATAAATTTACAATCTTTAAAAGCCAGAAAAGCAAACAGATTGAGTAAAGCTGACCTGGGTAGGGATTCTAGCACCAAGAGTGAACAGAAACCGGTTAAAGTCCCCGGAAATGGCAGCTGCCAAGATCGTGAGAGGGTTATAAGACCCCCCTTTGCTGATGCTCATGAGTATGGCAAAGAGAAACATGTTGATAATCTTGAAACCAAAGGTAACGATTTCGGCTGTGAGATTGTGAGGTAACCCTAGGACTTGGTGAACCAGGAGCTTTATGACGGAATTCGAGTAAACCCACATCAAAGACAGGATGAAATCGGAAACCAAAATCCAAGTCTTGGTCTTGCTTGGATGATCTGCTCGCCCATTCTTGTGGGGTTTGACTTGTTTCTCCTCTCTCTCTTGCACGATTAGTCCCATTTTTCTCCCGAGAAAGATCGAATTTTGTTTTCTGAGAGTAGTTCTTTTCTGTACAATTTGGGAATTGGTAGGTTTACCACTTTATTGGCCTTCAATTTGTGATCGGAGTTCACATATGAAGCCTTGTTTTCGAGTTATTCATCTCTCCGATGCCTCCTCAATGGCGAACGTGATAGTGGGAATCTTTCTGGAGAGAAGGAAATAACAAACCCTTTACAGGAGATTTTTTAAAAAAAAAAAAGAAAAAAGAAAAAACACATGCGAGTCAGAATCGGGCCAAAAGATGATTGGAGGGGGTGTTGCGTAGCGGAATGTGGTTCTCTTCTCTGTTTCGTTACTCAGGGCGGATTGATGATTGGGCGGGTAAATTTCACCAGCTGAGTCAATATATTGTGATTTTGGTTTTTCATAAAATTCTCAAATATTTAAACTTAAGAAAATATGTAGAACTTTTTTCAGCTCTTACTTTTTTTTTTTTTTGTCAAGAAAATTTAGGGAAGACCCGAGGTCTCAGAAAGCTCTTATAAGGGGATTTACATATGCCTCACCTCCTTGAGGTGAGGGGGGATCGAACCTGCGACCTGTCAGACCGATACCCTGTCATGCTCCACTAGACCAACCCCTTCAGCTCTTACTAAACGAGGAGAACAAGGAGAGGCTGTAGTACGTGGTGTATGCATGGCTCCCTTGATGGACTGGTTCTTCTCTCGTCGGCCACGATTGCCACCGCTCTGACCGACGTCTTCGAATTCGCGTGCTGTGGAACCCTTCTATTAGAAAATACCGTTCATTATCCAACATTGGATTTTGTTTTCGTTTTATAATGTAGGTTTTGAATCTTATTCGGAATAAATGTTCTATACGAATTATGGTGCATAGTTAGAACTTAGTACGCCTTGTATTAATAAACCTAACCAAGGATAAATTGTTCAGATTCGGGAAGGTCGAGGATGAGTTGTGCGTCTTGTGTCAGAACAATCATCAAGAGAGTGTTAAACACATGTGGTTTAGGTGTGGATTTACGAAGAAAGTGCTGGAAGGAGTCTTACAATGGGCGATGATTGGGCGAAGGACTGTGAGTATTGATGACTGGAAGCAGCGGGCTGTGCATTTGAGAGGGCGGAAGTCTTTAAAATTCAGCATGTGGAACATGTACCATAGTGTGGTGATATACAGCACTTGGTTTGCCGGGAACAAAGTCATTTTTAAGAATGAGAGAAAGGAGAGTGAGGTTTGTATGAGCATGAGTATTAATCTTGTTAGAAAATTGCCTGATTGCTAGGTGGAAGTTAAGAATCGAGAGGCTAGAATTTTGCTTGAAAAATTAGGTATCCTTGAGGACGTAATCAGCTAGATTTTTCTAGCACTTTTGTAACAGTTCTTTGTGAATAAAATAAACCTTTTTATTAAAAAAAAAAAAACTAACTTTCATGTCGCACATTCACACTCTTGTAAGTTATAATGCATGTGAGACTGGTGCTTCCATTTCCTCATCCATGCATGTGTTTAACGGATATATGTTTTGATCTTCCCCTAGCATTGGGTTGTCATTAATCGCAATAATTAAAAACTTAAAACCGTAAGCAAATCATTCTTCTGGCATGGATTATTGGGTTGACATTTCTCAACATATAGCTATAGCAAGCAGGGATCAACTAGGAAGAAATTAACAGCATACAATATGCATGCATCAATCAAGCTTTTGCAGCCTCCACTTGATCAACTGTCTCCAGCTTGTTCTCTGCTTTTCCTTGGCCATTTTCTTGGACAGCTTGTGTGTCCGAATCCAACAAAGCCTTACTGCACTCTTCTTCCACCACAGCCATCTCTTTGATCCAGCTACGAACCTGCTCGGTCGCCACCTCATCTGGCCGGAGCGAAAAAGCCGAAACATAAACAAAATCAAATCTTGAGTCAAGGAGATCAAACAAGAGTTACCAATATAAAAGAGAAAAAAAAGAAGACGGAAGCAAGTCAAGCAAGCAACATATATAGATAGAGCACCTAGCCTTGGGACAAGATGGCCTTGTGGGTGCCTAATTATTAGAGGATCCACAAACGCGGTGGCAAACTCCTCAGAGGGCTCCCTCAGATGATCCTTGGCGCCGATTAGGTGGACTGATTTGACCTTGATCGGATCCTTGCAAGCGATTTCGCATATGCCCGGATCTCTGAACTTTGTTCCTGAGATTGATACAAACAGTTTGAAGGGAGGGTGGTCTTTCAACAGCTTTCCCTGTGCTTGGTAGCCCAACAATAAACCTGAGAGTGTTGCTCCCTGAATTCATAATTAACAATGTTAAGAAGATAGAAAACCAATCAATCAGCTTCAAATATATTCATTAATGTGTTCAAATCTTTTGGAACATTAGTTCTTACCTGGGAGAAACCTAGTAGCCCATCAAAGGGGCCATTGCTCGTGATGTATTCGCACAAGTAGGAGATGCATTCATCGAGGTTTGTGTATTCAGTGAAGTCCTAGTAGTACACACAGAGTATATGCTTGAACGTATTAGGGAAATCTGAAATGAAGGCAAGTAATTTAGATGTAAGAAAAGTCATTTACACACCGGGTTGAATTGGAACCATTCGAAGTAAGGAGGTGGGAAGAACCCTTCTATGTCAGATTTGCCACCAGCTGGGAACTTCCCATCTGGGAAATCCTGTTACAAGTTAAAACTTACATTACAACAGAACTTCATATGTAAGCAAACTTATGCTCTGTGACATGCATTTGAATAAATCATACATATGAGAAGTTTGATAGAAGAAAACAAGGCGGGTTACCATGTCAAAATGGGAAAGAATGGAAGGATCCCATCTCCCAATTTGCTTCTTGAGAAAGGCACCACTGGTTCTGAAGCCATGGAGGCACAGGATCTTCATCTTCTTCTTCCCCTGATCTGCAGAACCAGAACCAGCAGCCACTTCCATTTGCTTTGTTTGTTAGTTTGTGAAACTGTTAGTGTTAGTGTTGAAGTGAGAAATGATGATAAACTGAAACTTACGGAGTGGATTGCATTTGCACGTACCCACCACACCTAACCCCTAATATGAGAATGGAAGTCCTTTTTCATAGATTGCTAGCTACCTCGATCAGCTCCTTGAAGAAATGGGCGTGTGGGTTTGTGATTTGATTTTGAAAGTAAGGTGTTGCACGTGAAAGAAATCCCTCTAAGTTGTAACTACTAGTCTCAGTAGTAACATGGATCTTTTCATGAGCTAGCTACAACTACTGCAATCTCTAAACCTAACAAATTGCACCACTTAGGTCTGGTTTTTGTTGGAACCATCAACCAATAACCAAGACATTGAATTACAAAGAGAGGCCCGGATCTGGCCACAAAATTACTACAAGACCCACAAACTTTTTTGGGTTATTTCAAGTTTTAATAAGTTGGCCCCTCCATTTTCTATAATCGCACTTTTTTCTCTTCATGGCATACGATTGTTTAATTTATTAATCGTGTAGATAATACATTCATATGTAAATTAGAAGAGTTTTTTTTTCAATCTATGTGAACTTATATTATTTTGAAATCTCATGTTTTTTCTAACAAATTCAAAGAAAATTGAGTTTTGGTTTAAAGAGTTACTAAATCTCCTGTTGAATACGAAAACTTATGTAAAAATGTTAGAGGTTATCTTCACGTTATGTAGGGTTCAATAACTTTATTCAAAGATTTTTAGCTTAATAATATAATAATTATGAATTTATGATAGTTATTTTGTCAAAAAGGCTAATAAGTTAGTAATAATTAAATACTAGTATAGTATAAGATTTTTGAACAATTAATACAATCAAATTGAATCATGTTATAAAACTAGAGAAAACCATAAGCAAACAGAGAGAATTGAGAAAGGGAGAGAGATCAGATCTCTATTATTAGGTCACCCATAAGGGTCTTTATATAGAGAGTACAAGATGTGGGATAAGATCAAATCTAGGGTTTTAAGCTTATCCATGTACATCCATATCCGATAATAATAATATTATAACACTCCCCCTTGGATGTACATCCCTAACTGCCTCGTTAAAAACCTTGTCTGAAAAACCCAATGGGACAAAACCAAGACGAAGGGAAAAAGAGTGCAGTGTTGTTCTCTCTCTTGACTCGAAAATTATCTTCCATGCTTGATTGAATTGAGCATCCATCCATCCTTTGAGTTGAATCTTGAAATCGGAGAAACTTGTCAATGACATATGTTGTGTCGTATCTCCTTTAATAATCATTTCTTGATTTGAGCAATACAAGCTTCATTATCTTCATATACCTCCGTTGGATCTTCTTCAACTTGATTCGATGACAAATATAAGATCTCTTTCTTTCACGTATCTCGAGCTTCAGGTCGAGATTGTCTCATTATGGACCTTGTATGACAAACTGCCTCGTTAAAAACCTTGCTTGGAAAAACCTAGTGGGATAAAAACCAAAGTCAAGGGAAAAAGAGTACAGTCGTATAATGATGCTCCCCCTCAATTAAACATACATTCTTCATTCGACACATATATATCCTGATGTGTCTTCATTGAAGATTTGGTACTTCTGGACCAACAATTTTATTGTATGTTTGAGGAGACAAACAATTCATTGCCACTTTAAATGACTTTATTGAGGCAATGAAGCAAGATACATCAATGCCCATATTGTTTTGAGATAAGGTACTTCAGGACCTAATATCTCTTCAATTTTCCACTAAGAGAAGAAGACAATCCTTTTCCATACTTAGTGATCATACTACTATATATGGACTTTACATTTGTGCTTCAACCAATCCAAAGGGTCATTTACCCTATTCTATGTATGCTCGAATTACAGGCCGAGACAATACTTAGTGGTTCATAAGTCCTTCATATCAACTTCTCTTTTCATGTAATCGGTTAAGTTTGACCCTCTTCTGGAGATCAAGTCATCAACAAAATGATTACATGAGCATAAGACTCATTTGATCACTCATAAATCCTTTCCTTAGTAGATATTCACTAAGGCGATTTTTACCACATTGTATCCAATTGATTCGGTTCATGTAGGGATCATTTGAGCTTAACCGAATGCACATCATGTGGTTTTGATTCAAATGTTTCAGGCATTTTCAATCCTTCTAGGATTTTCATGTATATTTTGGTACTTAATGACTCCCATAGATGAGTCATTACCACATTCATGAGCTGCAGCTTAAGTCGCCCATCGACTAAAGCAACAAGAATCTGAGCGTGATTGCATCCATAATGTGTGAGCACATTTCTATGTACTTCACTCGAGACTTTATAAATCTCGTGCAATCAGTCAAACTTTGAATCCGAACACTGCATTGTGTTCATTTCATTTTCTTACGAACAACCACCAATATATAGTTGACTGGTTTTATACTCTATGGTGTTGGAACTTCAAGCCCAAAAACACCTTGTTTATATAGCAAATGTAGCTATACTCGAATAGCTTCTTTCCAACATTCTTAACCATTTCAATGTCGACGTTCCTCCTTTATTCAAGGACCATTGTCCTAGACTTTGATTCCAATTGAACAAACAAAGATATCAATGATTACATTACTCATCGACAATCCCAAATTGTCGCCAATGTTATTCTCTTTGCTTTTAGAGTCTTTAGATAGAATTTCTTCAGGAAATCTATCTTCATGTTTGTGTGTAGTCGACATATCATCACCCCTTTTGTGATGTTATCAGCTCTTTTCTCTTTCGAGGAATGATATCTTTAGAGCCTAATTGTCTCTTCACACTTCCGGTGTGATTGAGAAATATTCGTTCTGTTCGAAGTTACTTCTGGAATCTCCAACGCGGTGGTGCAACCTAAGATGGTGCATGTGACTTGACTTTGTCACTTTCATCGTTATCGTTACATATATTTGGTAACATGCTAGCTATACGATCCACTAAACTTCCAGTTTAGTTATCTTTGGATCTAAAATAACAAATTGCATCCTATGCACTCTCTTATATTTTTAGTCTCACATATATTCTCCCCCTAAAGTTGGGATTTTCACCTCGCCATAAGTGATAATCTTAATACCGAGCAAAATATTGATCACCGCTTATAAGCTCAAGGTATTCTTTAAACGACAAGGACCCAATCCCCTCGTTTAATCCCAACTTTCCTTTTGTGTGGCATTACTTCAAAATTTTCTAGGGAGATGGAGGACATATGAAGCAGTTATTTTCTTCTAGAGACAAGCTTCAAGTAGGAGAATTTTCTATAAGCAGTCGGGCCACGTTGAATTAATTTCATGACCCTATTTGATCAACGACACTTCTAGGTCGTGCAAGTCATGTATAAGCTCTTGCCTAGCTATCAATTATGACTGCAATATTGACGACTCTACCTTAGTCGTTTTGTGAATGCGCGTGAGAGCTACGCAATGCTCAACCACTACACTGATTTGATTCTCCTCAGTATTCAATGGAGCCAATGGGTTGAGGCATCTTTCAACATTATGATAATTCACAGTGGCTCACATGGTGATTTATCGAGTCCTCATATATCACTTGAAACCAATCAAGGAGCATAGGAGACTTTAAATTCCTTTATTCGTACTGGCTTTGCTACTAATTTACCAAGAGCACAAGCCTTTCATAGATACAAGGTCACTCGATCTTGAAGAGACTTTAGGTCTCATGTTCTTGTGGTCCTACACCAATCATGCGGACCATTATTTTTCTTGAGTGACCAAGTTAATCATGCCACAAGGACACTTTATTATCAACTAACTTCTGGTTAGTGATACTACCTTGTTCAATGGGATATACTCTTTAAGAGTCATTTGAACCTAACACCAAATTTGTCATGCACATGATTTTGAAAACTTCTGGTTTTCAAATAATAGGTGTTACGACACCATTGACAAATATGGTTCTCTACCATTGAACATGTCGGTGATTATACAATAGTTTGGGAGCTCATCAACTAAAAACAGATAAACCATTATCTTGATAGTAATATTAGATGCCTCAAAAATGGGTGCATTCAGAACTTTAATTTTGACTAGACCGGTCTCCACACTTATACTCATAAGTTGTGGTTCTTATCACTTATGGTATATCCCTTATCTCAGATGTCCTTCTCGACATCAAATTTACCCCCTAACGTCCTAGCTATAAGTCATAACTATGACCAACGGCCGCATGCGTAATATACCGTAACCTCTTTCACACCCTCTTCCGGAGGAGGCATGCTTCAGGCATGCAAGAGGTTGGTCAACCATGACCTTGAACTCCTAGTTCATGCTAGGTACGGGGTTATTTAGGACTAGTTCTGAATATAACATAAACTCATGTTTCTTGTACTACTTTTGGAGTACATGTCATATTTCTTGTACTACTTCTGGAGTACATGACTGTTATGAGATCTTCTAACTCCCCAAAAGTTTACAATGATCTCTTCTTATCCAATGACATCGAGTCTTTTGGCTCGTGTGGAGTTGATGATGATAACTATAATTATAGTTTAGCACAATTCCCCTAGAATTTCAAGTGCTTCATAATTCTCCCAAACATCTCATTTGTCAACTTCAGGTGACAATGAATAATTTACCATCATTATGTTCAAGAATGAATTTTTACAAATATTCCATTTGTCAACTCCAAGTGACAAAAAATAGAACATATCTTGAACCATTTATCATCTACTTCGGGAGATGATATGTTCATCTACTTCTAGAGATGGTATGTTCATCTACTTCTAAAGATGAATTCTTCTCATCACTTACTACAACAAGTAAATAGTTGTATATGTAAATCCACTTCTAGGGATAGTACTCCTATCACTTTCTTCGGGAAGTGATGTTTTCTATCATTACTCACTTCAGGGAGTGATATGCTTTATTATTTCATCTCTTCGGGGATGATTTCAAAATTGTCTCTACGAGGACAATGTCATATATCCATCCGCTTCAGGGGATGATACATTTTAACTTTAAAACAAATAAAAATATATGTAAACAATAACATGAATAATTAAATTGAGAAACATGAATAAAGAAATAAAATACAATAAAAGATTGTCAACTTCTGGTGACATGAGATTGAATGTGAAGTCTTCCAGACCTCGAAACCTTTCAATCACATACTTCGGGATGTGATATATAAGACCACTTAATCGATCACATACTTCGGGATGTGATATATAAGACTTAAAATAAGACTGCTTAATCACATACTTCAATATGTGATTTGGTCTTTTATTATCTACTCCAAGAGATAATATTTGTGGTCTTTTATTATCTACTCCAAGAGATAATATTTGTCATAGAACATTTGTCATCTACTTCAAGAGATGACTTAGTATAAACTTTTATTATCTCATCCACTTCTGGGAATGGATTCATTTGTTTCATCCACTTCGGGGGATGAGAACTATCAATTAGAGTATAGTGTATTGATTATCGCTTCAGGGATAATCATATTGAAGTAATCACTTCAGGGATTACATATGGATATATATTTTCTAGGAATGATAATTACCACTTCAAGGGTAATATAATCCTTGTCTTTCCAACTCTTCCGGAGTTGAATCAAATTTTACATCTCTTCAGGAGATGAAAGTATGATTATAATTTGTCGCTTCAGGGACAAATCCATGTGTTCAAAGTAACGATCGATTCATGTATGCAAAGTCATATACACAGATAATCAAGTACCGAACAATAACTCAACAAAGAACGAGATGAAGACACAAAAGCAAATTCAATTTAAAACTTAGAGCAACTCGATAAAATTCAAACGTTCATAGAACGTGATTGATATGGCTTCCATATCAACAATAGCTTATAAGCATGATAAAACGAAAAACCGATAATACTGAGAAGATACGTACAAAAGAGTAATGGAATCATACTCCAAATTGATTAATCAAGTACTACGATTGAAGAAAGCGGTTGAAATTCAAGTATCTTCAATATAGTCAAGTACCCAGGCGAACTAAAACAAAGCGAATTAATCGGAAGAATATTAAAGCAAATCACTCCAATCCAATAGAATATCAATCTACGTATGCTACGTATGCAAATTCAATTGGAGTAGAAAAAAAAAATATTGAGCAAGAGATTTAATCTACGTATGCATACACACTTCAATCAGATATCAAAGCAATCGTGCTGATAACGTGTTATAAAACTAGAGAAAACCATAAGCAAACAAAGAGAATTGAGAAAGGGAGAGAGATCAGATCTCTATTATTAGGTCACCCATAAGGGTCTTTATATAGAGAGTACAAGATGTGGGATAAGATCAAATCTAAGGTTTTAAGCTTATCCATGTACATCCATATCCGATAATAATAATATTATAACAAATCAGCGTTTTTCCGAGTGAAAAAGGCTAGTTTTGACAAGGAGCAAGAGTAATTTTGGGGTATGAAATAAAGAATGTTTACATTATTTTTAGAAAATAAATTATATGCTTTTGGATTGTTTTTATTATTAAAAATCATAAACTCATAGTATACTCTAATATTAAATTCAGCAAAAATAAACTAAATAATCATAGAAAATATTTACATATGAATTTATAAAAGAAAAATAATCTGAAAAAATAACCAAGTAGGAGTATCTATAACCGTACGGCCGGGTTCGCGTGATTTGTAAGCGGTCGGGTCGGCGTAATTTATACGCGGTTGGGTTTGCGCGATTTATACGCGGTATATACGCGGTTTGGTTTGCGCGATTTATACGCGGTTTGGTTTGCGTGATTTTTAAGCGAAGGGGTTTGCCATGCTCTATATATACACAAGGGGTCGGTTTGTGATTGAACAGAGCAAGCCTCGGTCGGAAAATTACTCCCTTTGTTGGTAACGTAAACCCGTTCTCCCTCTTTATGTCGATAGTTCAATCAGTCGATTCTTCGTTTTGGCTCGATGGTCAAATTCTCCGTTCAATTAATTCGAGGGTTTTCTGCCGGCTATGGAAAGGTATTTCAATTTGCCCTAATTTCATGATTAGGTATTTCAATTAGGAATCCATTCGATCGAAAGGTATGTCATGATTCTAGGGTTCAATCCTTCTTATATGATGTGTTGCCTTGTTTAAGCAAGTAATTTCGTGTTGAGTATCCTCTAGTTGCCCGAGCATGGTTGGAATCTTACGTTCTCTCTCTACTGATCATAAGTCGGATTTAATGGCAAAATCATTGTTCCTCTTAGATTCTATACTTGACAGATATTTGTCCCTGATCATGGCCAGAAAAAAGTGAAATACAGCTTGTCGGTTTACCTGCACTTTTGTTAGCATCATATATGAGGGCTTATGGCATCCAAGGGTAATTTTCTCTTCAAAATCTTCGTGTGTTTTCATATATGATTGTACAAAACTTAATTATATATATACAGTTTAATGATGTGGTTAGCATAGAAGCAAGAGGCCTATACCATGAAGTAAATGCTGAAAATTTTAGGATACTAGTTAAAACTATGTGCTACTGTATCGTGAATGGTATCTAATCTAAGATTGATATATCAATCACTTATTTCTTTTGAAAAACCATGTTTTACTTGATACAAGAAACATGTTTATGAATAATGTGTTTCATTTGTTGATGAAGGAATATGTGTTCTTAAATTGATGTGAAACTTGTTTCATTTACTTGATGGAAAAGCAAGTTTCATGACTTTCATCTACTTGATGTAAAACTTGTCCGATATACCCGATGAAAAATAAATATCATTTACTTGCTGCAGTCATATGGCCTTTTATTAAGCCCCTCGGGAATGACCCTTGATTAAGTCTTATGAGAATGTCGCTTGAAAGTGTTATTTAAACCCTTGAGAAAGTCCCTCGAAAGTGTCTCATGAGAAAGTCCCTTGAGAAAGTCCCTTGAGAACGTCCCTTAAGAAAGTCCCTCGAGAATGTCCCTTGAGAAAGTCCATCGAGAATGTCCACGAAAAATGTCCCTTGAGAAAATCCCACGAGAATGTCCCTTGAGAAAGTCCATTGAAAATTCCCCTTGACAAAGTCCCACGAAAATCTCCTACGGGAAAGTCCATTGAAAATGTCCCTCTCTTAAGTCCCTCGAAAATGTAAAGACACTGGGAAAGGTTTTGTTACAATCACTTGTCGGAAATGTCCACAGGTTATGTGCTACTAGATCTTGAACGTTATCTAAGATTGACATATAGGGACTCATCTACTTTATTGCTTTAAATTTTGAATTAGTGCATTTTGGAATCTCATAGGAAAAGGCATATTTTCTAAGCTCAAGTGTTATTTAAACCTGCCTATTGCATATGCTATGTTGCAATTCCGGAAGGCTGCTCAGATGCAAAGGTATTGTATATTCACTTGCAGAACGTCTCCCTTATTTGTTATATTTAATTAGCTGAGTTGCCTATGTTTAGCTATGAATATAAAAGGATATGAATTGTTTGAGTTGTTGCATCGACATCTAACAGCCTGTTCATCTTTGATAAGATAGAATGAAACAAGTGCTGAATTTGATCATCCTTTGTAGAAAATTACTTCACAGAAAAACATTCTTTAACATGGAAAAAAAACATGTTTTTATTGATGCGAAAAGGCATGCTTTCCTTGATGTAAAAAGTTTGTGTTTACTTGATGAAAAACATATTTCATCTACTCATTGGAATAACGTGTCCCTCGTTTAAGTCCCCTATGGATTTTGACCCTCAATTAAGTCCCTTGGAATTGTCCCGTGAAAAAGACCCTTGAAATTCTCTCTTTATAAAGTCTTTCGGAGACGGCCCTTGAAAAGTAACCCGAAAATGTCTCTCATAAATGTCCCTCGATATAGTCCCTCAAAAATGTTGAAGTCACTCGGAAAAGTCCCTTTGGGTTGCAATGCTTTGGTTTACTTGGGTCCTTCAAAAATGGAAACTTGTTTTATATACTTGAAACAGAAACTTGTTTCATTTACATGATGGAAAAAAAGTTTCATGACTTTCATCTACTTGATGTAAAACTTGTCCTATTTACTCGAGGAAAAATTAATATCATTTACTAGCTGTAGTAATATGGCCTTTTGTTAAGCCCCTCGGGATTGACCCTTGATTAAGTCCCATGAGAAGGTCACTTGATTCTCTTGGGAATGACCTTTGAGAAAGTCCCTCAAAAATGTCTCTTGAGAATGTCCCTTAAGAAAGTCCCTCGAGAAAGTAACACGACCCTTGAGAAAGTCCCTCAAAAGCGTCTCTTGAGAAAGTCCCACGAAAAATGTGGCTTGAGAAAGTCTCACGAGAATGTCCCTTGAGAAAGTCCCATGAGAGTGTCCCTTGAGAAAGTCCCACCAGAATGTCCCTTGAGAAAGTCCCATGAGAATGTCCCTTGAGAAAGTCCCACCAGAATGTCCCTTGAGAAAGTCCCACCAAAATGTCCCTTGAGAAAGTCCCATGAGAAAGTCCATTGAAAATTCCCCTTGACAAAGTCCCACAGAAATGCCCCTTGACAAAGTCCCACAGGAATCTCCTTCAGAAAAGTCCATTGAAAATGTCCCTCTCTTTTTTTTTGATGAAAAAAATGTCCCTCTCTTAAGCCCCTTGAAAATGTAAAGACACTAGGAAAGGTTTTGTTTCAATCACTTGTCGGAAATGTCCACAGGCTATGTGCTACTGGATCTTGAACGTTATCTAAGACTGATATATAGGGACTCATCTACTGTATTGCTTTAAATTTTGAATCATTGCATTTTGGAATCTCTTAGGAAAAAGGCATATTTTGTAACCTCAAGTTTTATTTCAACCTGCCCATTGCATATGCTATGTTGCAATTCCGGAAGGCTGCTCAGATGCAAAGGTACTGTATATTCACTTGCAGAACTTCTCCCTTATTTGTTATATTTAATTCAGCTGGGTTGCCTCAAGTCCTGATTTTAATCATCCTTTATAGAAAATTACTTCACAGAAAAACATTCTTTAACATGGAAAAAAAAAGCATGTTTTTATTGATGTGAAAAGGCATGCTATCCTTGATGTAAAAAATTCGTGTTTACTTGATGAAGAAAATATTTCATTTACTCAGTAGAATAACGTGTCCCTCGTTTAAGTCCCCTCTGGATTTTGACCCTCAATTAAGTCCCTTGGAATTGCAGCGTGAAAAAGACACCTGAAATTGTCTTTTTATAAAGTCTCTAGGAGATATCCCTTGAAAAGTAACCCGTAAATGTCTCTCGTAAATGTTCATCAGAAATGTCCCTCGATATAGTCCCTCAAAAATGTCGAAGTCACTCGGAAAAGACTCTTGGAAAAGTCCCTTTGGGTTGCAATGCTTTACTTGGGTCCCTCAAGTTTGGAAAAATAAGATAAGATACAGAAGTGGGTAACATATCACAATGGGAAAGAATAGAAGGATCCCATCTTCCAATTTACTTGTTGAGAAAGGCACCACTAGTTCTGATCCCGTGGAGGCACAAGGGCTTCATCTTCTTCCCCTGCCCCTGGTCTGCAGAACCAATGCCAGATACTTTCATTTGCTCTACTAGTTAATTCCTGAAATGGTTATTGCCAAGGTATGATTATACTTTGAGGAGTGATGATACATACCTACCGCACATAACCCCTATATGAGATTGGGTCTTTTCCTTGAAAAAACTGGGGATTTTCTACTGTGAATTTAAGCGCAAGATCAGTGTGTGTTGCACGTGAATTTAATGCATCATGCATGTTCCATTGAAATGATTGGAGTATTATTCCAGAGCTGAACTTTAATTAATGGGTTCATGTTTGGTATTTCCACAAAAACAAGAACAAGGACTGTACAATAGTGTCAGTTATGGTTGGTCTGTTGCCAACCAAAAATCATCTGTGTAAACTTGGCAGGAAATACTAATAGTGGCGCGAGTGTGGCTTCAAAAATATGTGTACCCTTATGGCTGGTGATATTATCCAAGACCAAATTTTACACCCCCAAGTGGGTACTCTTTCATTGATCCTAATGAAACGTTTAGTGCGTGTAGACAGTATTTCAAGCTGGATTGAGAAGGATCAGAAGCTTAACAACACTGACTGGCCGTCTAATTATTATGGTAGATTAGATCAATGTCATGATTTTTGCATGGTTGATTGTCTTTGTGTTGCTTCCATTTTAAAGTCCAAGGTTGTTGGTATAAGAAGTATCCATTGTCAAAGGGTAGGATGAATGCAAACATTGAATTAGCAAACTACTGATCTGCCTTATCCAAACTGTTTGTGGGTTCCAAGGCCTTGGCTTCTTCATAGTCGCAATTGGATGTGGAATTCAATTCAACGCGGGCATTACAGAGGATATGTTAAAAGTCTTTGATTGTATCAACTGAAATGGAAAATTACGAATCGAGGGGGACAAAACCGCAACAATATATGAGCATCCGAAACACATAAACAAAATGAGCTAAGGAGCTGTCAATCAAACAAAACGAGTAAAAGAATGAACAAGATGTACAACCGTCCGAACAAGCTGAAAGCTTGCCGTTATCTCATGGATTGGTTGTTGATTCTTGCTGTCGCTTATGCTGTCCAGTTCAAGGACCATTGTGACCCATGGACCCGATTATAAATAAGCCCAATCACCTCTCGTTACCTCATTTGAAAAAAAGAAGGGTTGATTGTTTTCAAAATCATTTGTAAAATATAAAAGTTTTCTATACTCCTTTCATATCTTGGAATATGAAACCTTTGAATGTTTTTTATAGTCAACCTTTTTTTAATAAACTTTTCTTATTTCTCTTATCTCTTTTAAATTATAATCTCTCAACTTCTACCGCCTTTTTTTAATACACTCTTTTCTTAATTTCTTTCTACAATTTTTTTTACTTTTTTATTTATACGTTTTGCCATTAAGTTGACTATATAATATAATTTCCTTTATCTCTTATATTCACCTACAATGCTACAATTTCATTTCATATATTTTATATATTCAAGTGAAATAAGTGATCAAATTATGTACGCTATATTTACGTAAGAAATTTTAGTTTATGAACTATTGAATAACATTTAACCAATTAATTTATGTTTTAATTTATAACTACTTTTAAATTTATGGAATTTAATTGAAAAAAATAATTATAAGGAATAAACTACATATATATACATCTATATTTTTTTTTCTTAAACCAAGAACTTTAGGTAATATTGATTACATGGAAATCCAAATATCATGTTGCTAACTTTCCATTTATTTTAATTTTTTTTTTCATGATTCAAGAACTATTAGTATTTTTATTTTAATATGTCTTTAAAACATTTTTTTCAACTTTCATATTCAACCATATCACAATTTCTTTTAACATTTTTTTCAAGCAATTTTATTTATTTTTCCACCAATCCTCACTTTCTCTTCTCCATTTTAAACCTTTTTCAACTTCTTTTTCTTAACTTCTTTTCAATCAACTTATCATGCCATTAGATCCCTATGTTCTATACTTTATTTTTAACCTTTCTTAGCTTTTTTAAACTTCACTTTTAACCTCTTTAAACATCATTACAAAAATTTATTTCAATCTCATTCCC
Source organism: Polygonum maritimum (assembly GCA_963924305.1). Taxonomy (NCBI): domain Eukaryota; kingdom Viridiplantae; phylum Streptophyta; class Magnoliopsida; order Caryophyllales; family Polygonaceae; genus Polygonum; species Polygonum maritimum. The sequence continues at coordinate 9,395,544 of OZ002733.1, read as the reverse complement.
TTTGTATGATATAGATATAGAATTATTGTCAAGTTTACTATTTGTTATGTTTATAAAATATATTGAATTATTTATTTTAGTCCTTCTATGTTTTAACATAAAAACTTTCCAATCTTCCCTTAACCCACGTCATCATCACCACCCTCTTTTCTACCAATTTTTAATAAATGTACTTTCGAAAAATCCTCCAATCATCCATTATATCCTCACTTCCATATTCATCCTTTCTTTTGCCAAAGTAAAATAAAATAAAGTTATTTTCAACCTTCTCAAATCCCTTTAGCTTTCACATATCACCCCTTGTAACAAATATTGCACAAAACCACCCATTGTTACTAATCAGTTGCACAAAACTACCCATTGTTTATGAATTATGATTATTTGCAATTAACCACTCAAAATTATACTTTATTCAATTATTCAATAATTGTTTTGCCAAATTTATTTAAATATATCATAAAATTTGATAAAGATAATGACAAGACCTATTATCTATAAAAATCCTTAAATTTATTTGATGATTGATAATCAGTTCTAATCTTGTTGTAGTTGATTTCATATCCAACGAAAAGTAATAATACAAGAAATTTTAATTTATTGTCTGATTCACAAATATTAACATCTTCCATTTTAAAACATTTGACACTTTAGTTGTTCGATTAGAAGGTTTATTGTTTTGTTTTACTGAATAATCTATACTCTATATTAAAGCCGGAGAATTTCGAACCTCCACGTTATTTCTGACCCCACTTTATTAACAATTTTATATGTTTTATTTTTCCTAATTATCTAATCTTTAACTTAATCTTTTTTCTTACCCATCAAATATCTATCTTAAAAGGTATATTATTTATCTTTAAAACTTCTTTAATTTTCTAATCTTTAATTTTATCTTTTTTTCTTACTGATCTAATATCTATCTTTGAAACAATATTATTTATCTTTAAATTTCTTTCTATAAAAGATACGTACTAATTAACTTAACTGTTCAATTTCCATTTTAATCTATTTATATATATAAGAATTAATATATAGTATAGATTATAGTAGATACACAAATTAACGAAAAAAAATGACCATTACCCGTACATAGTACGGGTCTTCAACTAGTTAATATGAATGTAATCACCGTGCTGCTGCTTCTTCTTCTTCTTCTTGGAAAGTTTTATAAAATTTGCATATTACCCCTCTTACTTTCAAAATTCTTGTATAAATTGCACAAAATCACAGGCCATGCAATCCATAAACCATTATAAGCAAGTTAATGCATACTGTATAAGCAAGTTGATAAAATCACTTGAAGGCTCAATTGGGATTCATGAATGAATCACGCAAAAGCAGATATACGTATATTCATAGAATGACGCTAATAAGTTTTGTAGATAATAATAGAGTGTGTGTTACTTGTATGATTTCGAATGTCGCACTATAATGAAATCAGTGGCTAATGCAGAAATGTTGGACAAATTATTAAACATTGACCAACCAACCCTAATTCTTTATTTATAAAACATTTTAATAGTACATTGCACCAAAAACACATTTTAACAGAGCAATGCATTAAACACGTTACTCGTGTGATGAATGAAACTGTAGCACAAATAAAAAAAACTGGATAATTTCACAATTCACAAAAGTCAAACCGGTAGATGATTAATGTGACTTTGTTGATCACACTAGATTGATTATTTCTTGCTTAAGTTCGTAAGTTGCTTCAAAAATGACTAGAAAATGTCAAGTGAGGAATTAATTAGTTTGGTGCATCAAGTTGTAAGCTGTACGTACGAAGTGGACTTAATAAACGAAAAAATGACTTAGCACCAAAAACTGAAAATAAAATAAAATAAAATATCACACATTCACAACTCAAGTCATATTTTCAAACAAAATAAGAGTATTGTTTAATCTAAGCCAATCATATGTGATCAGTATTGAGGGAATGCTCCTCAACACGTGGTTGTATGAAATGAGCGGAGAAACAGTCTCCACACAATACCGATTTTGCCAGTCTTACAACGCCACTAACATGGAAAGACAGATTACAATAATACACGTGATCGATGATAACGAATTTAGGGAGGGAGGTTCACATATTTTGGCTCGCAATTAATAAATTGGCAATGTGATCGACGACCAACTAGCTTAGAGTATGGATCGTTGTGTGGATGTGTTTGTAACTGGGACCAAAACCAATTTCTTTCTCGATCATTCTAAATTGGCACATCTTTTCCATCGCTTTCTGCTCCCAGACTCATTAAACTCCTCATTTGTCATATTATGCTTTTTATTTCCAATCAATATTTCTATAAATTTTACATGGCCTGAATAATTCAGGTCGCATGTCCATTCCTTCATCTTTTTAAAGAGAGGCCACTAATCTATTATGTTTGCACAAGCACCACAAAACAACCACAAATAATTAAGGCGTTGAGTGAAGCTGTGCAAGTAAGTAGTAAGTAGCCATGGCTGCTCGCAGGCTCTCTTCACTGCTCTCTCGTTCTCTCTCAAGCTCTCCTCTCTTCAAATCTTCCCCACTTGGTATTCATTTCTTCCATTTCTCATCTGGTTTGTTTTTTCTTTGTTAGTTGCTTGCATTGGTTGCTCAATGTACTATATGACTCTGTTTTCTCCCCTGCCTGTGTATTTAAGAATGAGTGAACTAACTCAGAATTCAATCTTGATTCCAACAAAAAAAACAAACTGAAAATTTGCAGGTAGTGGAGTTTCATCAGGCTATGGAAGAATCCTTAGCCGCTACAGCACATCGGCTCTAGTCGAAGACCCGATCATACCGCCCGTAGACATCAAATACACCAAGCTTCTTATCAATGGACAATATGTGGATGCTGCCTCCGGTACTACTCTCTTAGGCTATTTTAGTTCTTTTGTAATATGGCCATTCATCCGTGAAGTTCTTTTTTTTTTCGTACAATAAAGTTTGTGTGGCCATTATTAGTCCATAAGCACTAAGAAAATGATGGTGCACGAACTAGAGTAAACAAAGAAGTAGTCATATATAATTCATATGGCATATATATCATACTCCTACATGATCTTTTTTTTCTCCTAATGTGTTCATCTTGGCATATGATTGAGAGGTTTGAGTGTATTTGGTTTTTCAGGAAAGACATTTCCAACCTTTGATCCTCGTACCGGTGATGTCATATCCCACGTTGCCGAGGGCGATGCTGAGGACATCAACCGAGCTGTGGCTTCTGCTCGCAAGGCGTTTGACGAGGGTCCATGGCCTAGAATGAGTGCCTATGTACACTATCTTCTTGTGCATACATATATTATCCACATAGATGTAGTAGCTAATAGCTAAGGTTCTGGAATCTTAATTGATTCGATTTCGTTTGGATTCAACGTTACAGGAGAGATCAAAGGTGCTGTTCAAGTTTGCTGATCTTGTGGAGAAGAACATTGAGGAGCTAGCCTCTCTAGAGACATGGGACAATGGGAAGCCTTACAAGCAGGCTCTTAATGAAGAGCTTCCTTTGTGTATTCGCATTATCCGATATTATGCTGGTGTGGGCTGGTTCATATGTGTTCAGCTTAGTTGTACTCTTGATGACAACTGCTTAGTTCTTAGTAGGAAAGTGAACCAATTATGCATCATGTTGTAGGGTGGGCTGATAAGATCCATGGACTGACTGCTCCCGGGGACGGTCCGTACCAAATGCAGATCTGGCACGAGCCGATTGGCGTTGCAGGGATGATAACTCCTTGGAACTTCCCTTTGATCTTGTACACGTGGAAAGTCGCCCCCGCGTTGGCTTGTGGTAACACTGCTGTCATAAAGACTGCTGAGCAAACGCCTTTGAGCTCTCTCTTCATGTCACAACTCCTACATGAGGTACTACTAATACTAATACTATACAGCTAAGACTAAACATTGCAAATTGTTACATAATCCAATAACTTGTCTATGTTGTGAATATATGTTGTTTGGTAGGCTGGTGCTCCTCCTGGTGTACTGAACGTCGTTTCGGGTTTCGGTCCTACAGCCGGTGCTGCACTTGCTAGTCATATGGATGTAGACAAGGTAAATTGAACAGAATTTGATTTGTTTGTCTAAAGCATGTGTGTCAAGGAGATGGGTTCGTTGCCTTAGCTTCTACTAAACTTAATTGTGGTCTTCTTCTTATTCAGATTTCCTTCACCGGATCAACCGACACCGGAAAGATTATACTCGAGTTAGCCGGGAAAAGCAACCTGAAGCCGGTGACTTTGGAGCTTGGAGGAAAGTCTCCTTTCATCATTTGTGAGGATGCTGACATAGATCAAGCTGTGGAGTTAGCCCACTTTGCTCTGTTTTTCAACCAGGTATCATCTATCTTTAGCTATCTTCCTATCATAGATAAAAAAAAATTAGAGGATCTTGACTTGATTCAACTTGTTGGATTGGATGGTTCAAGGGCCAATGCTGTTGTGCTGGATCCCGGCTGTACGTCCACGAGAAGGTGTACGATGAGTTCGTCGAGAAGTCAAGGGCGCGCGCCCTTAGACGCACGGTTGGTGACCCTTTCAAAGCCGAAATAGAGCAAGGCCCTCAGGTGAGACGTTAATCTCCCTACACCAAGAAAATGCACTACTTGAAAGATAAAAGAGTTGGTGTTTTTGACATGAAGAAATGTTGCAGATTGACCCTGAGCAATTCGACAAGGTGATGAGGTACATAAAATCCGGCATGGAGAGCGATGCGAAGCTCGAGTGTGGAGGTGAGCAGATTGGATCAAAGGGCTTCTTCATTCAGCCTACCGTCTTCTCGAATGTCAAAGACGACATGGCTATCGCCCAAGATGAGATCTTCGGTCCGGTCCAATCCATCTTGAAATGGAAGTAAGTCAAAAGGTTTTCTTTTACCTACTTATGAAATTGCTCTTGTGGGTTTTGATGATGATAAACAACGAGCTCTTTTTTTTTCGGTTTCCATACAGCGACCTGAAAGACGTGATCAAGAGAGCAAACACGACGCGTTATGGACTAGCTGCGGGAGTGTTCACGAGCAGCCTGGACACCGCGAACACGCTAGCGAGGGCGCTCAAGGCAGGGACGGTGTGGGTCAACTGCTACCATGTGTTTGATGCTGCAATTCCATTTGGAGGGTACAAGATGAGTGGCATTGGAAGGGAAAAGGGTATACATTGTCTCAACCATTACCTTCAAGTCAAGTCTGTGGTCACTCCTCTCAAGAATGCAGCTTGGCTCTGATGTCCAGCTAGTCATTGCCAATAATGCCTGCTATATCATGCAATTCTTACCGTGTAATACTAGCTATTATGTGTTTTCAGACCCAATAAACCAACTTGTTAATTGTTTTGTATCTAATACTTATGTGTTATGTTTTATTCGAGCTTCAAATTCGCCTTGTTTGAACTCGGTTTATCCCAACCTTATTCGATCGAACTGAATCCTACAAAGCCTGCAACTAGCCCTTACAAATTTAACATGAACAAGTTCCTAAACATCAACCCTTCAATCACAAACCCAAATTTAAACCCTAGCACTAAACAAAAACACCATAAACGCTTGAACCCCTACTAACTTACAAGTAACAAGGCAACTTTGAGTCTCTAAATTAACCTCAAACATATGTAACATCTGGTTGAATTGATATAAACACCCTACATGTATACAAAATTGAATACCATAGAACTTTACATACACCCCAATATTAACCTTCATAATATAAAGTAACTCTCTGATGGTAACCAAGTGTCATCTTTTTTAACCCATGCTACCCTTTTCACCCAAATACCCATAAGACATGCACAATTCCAAATAGTCACATATCAGAATCCTATTTAAGGTAAGATTATTTACACTAGGCTAGTAGCTCTCAACTTTCCCCATGGAACTCAATTCCAACCCATTTCACAGAGGCCTGAAAAGAGACCCCCACCTCACAAATACACACACTTCCCCATACCTTTCTATTCCACCTGTGTCCTCTACAAAAATGCTTCGGGATTTGAGGAGAATCTTTTTGTTTCTTTCTTTCCAGGGGCATTCTGGTAAAACCACCCCTGTAACCGCTTATTAACCCTGAGAAGTAGGGGAAAAACCAAAAGAGAACAAAAAGGACCCATGTGAGAGCAGAGAGTACACTGTTATGGCGGATTTGGCTCACGCAATCCACGCCCTCTCCTAAAAAGCAAAACGACGACGATCATATCTTCCGATTTTCTTCCTTCCACCTGCTCGTATCCTCTGTTCTCAGAGCAGAATCAGATCAAAAAATTCCCATTCAAATGAAAACGGAAATGGCTTCTGCATTTTGGTTTGGTTTTTTCTTCTCGTCTTAGAGGCTGAACGAGCGAGTTGGCATGATTCCGTAAGAGTACGGCAGAAATAATGCAGGCCAGGCTTTGTAAGAAAAAATGTTGAATTCAAACTGGCGCTTTTTGATTCCTCTGCAAAGCTAGTAGCTTTGTTTTATTTACTCTTCATACGAATGAGATCTCTATGAGTTGTGGCTCGTCCGGATTTGAATTTTAAAGGCGCCGGAGGAAGACGAAAGCGATTTTTTGAGGTTAGTACTATTGCTACCTTGAATCTAGAAGCCAGGCACTAAATTAGTAATTTTCAGTTATTAGCATTTTTTTTATTTTTGGTTGAGAAGAGAGATTCTCGTGAAGGCTTCAATTTTGGGGTTTCTGGAGGTGGTTTTACTGTTTGATTTTCAATTCGACGAGTGTAAGCTTTGCCAACTGGCCTGGGGAGCGGTGATTCATTGATCATGTGTTGCCAATTTTCTTAGTCTCATGATAATATTGTGAAAAAAGCTACCAGCTTTTCTGGGGTTTTAGTTATTACTGTCTTTTTCCCCAACCACAAACCATCATCTGTAACCTGATTGCCTTCCAACCAATGTTAAAAGTTTTTGAGGTGCGTTCTTTCTTGTTTTGCAGCTTGCACATGGCAGATTCTGGTTATTTGCTGCGAACTAATGCTTTTCTGTAGAGAGGGTTTTGTTTGTGCTGATGATGGTAGGAGGATTTTGCTTGTGTGAGTTGCAAGGGTATTTTTCCTCCATTTACGGATGATTTTTTGCGTGTTTGAGCTCTATTATGTGTGAGAGGGAATTAACTGGTACTATACTCAACTTGTGTACAGGTTTATTCAATGCTTGCATTTACTGAGCTTTGGTTGTCCCGTCCAGCTGCATCTTTGATAACCGAAAGGTAATTTTGGTCTCTTCGTCTCTCACCTCATTTCATGGGATTACACTTGTAAAGTCTTGTGTTATGTGAAGAAAAGATACTTTGAATGTGCATTTGTTCTATGGAATGAAACCCAAATCCTAGTGACTTGAACACTCATACGTCCAAGAATTGATTGTTGAAAAAACGAAATTGGGATTTCTTTTGTTTGGGTGTAGGAGGAAGTTGTTAATGGCTTTTGGATGTTCCACCGGGGACCACTTTCATATCAATTACTATAAACTTTATTAGTCAACCAGCCCTCTTTCTTGATGAGTCCTTTTGCTGTATGCATTTAATGTCTTGCAAGGATTTTCTGTAGAATTTTTGTCACTGTAGGCGAGCCTTTCTGCCATGGTAGGGAATGTACAGTCCTTCATTGATGGACGCCTTTGTCTGTATAGTTTGTTTCAAGCTTTGCAGAATTTGTTTTATAAAATTGAAGCATACTGATATTTTTTGGTCACTTGTTTAATGCAGAGAGTGTTGAAGCATTGCTTTTCATCACCTGTATGGCTTTGTTCAAAATGGCAAACCTAGGCTTGCTGGAGTATACGAGCTCCCTTATCGTCCTTGGCCTCGTATATGCATCATTCTGCAATGCAGCGCTTTCTAGTTGGTTCGATTCGAGTTCGTCACCATGCAACTCGACTGGGATCAGTTGCAAGGGCTCCACTGTTTACGGTGTCGATTTATCATGCAATGAGTTGAATCCCTTGAACCTTCCCTTTCCAATCAGCATTGGAGACTTCAAAGATCTCAAGTATCTCAATCTGAGTCAATGCGCCCTAACTGGCCAGCTCCCAATGAGCTTGTGGAATCTAAGCAACCTTCTGATATTGGACCTGAGTGGTAATATGCTCACTGGGACACTTCCTCATGCACTTTCTGGCCTGAAAAAGCTCCAGAGGCTTGTGCTTGATGGCAACAACTTTTCTGGAAGCTTACCATCCAGCATTGGTCTTCTGAGTGAGCTTGTGGAGATCTCAGTTAATGCAAATGCATTCTCTGGCACCCTTCCTCTTGAGATTGGGAATCTCTCCAAGTTAGAGTCTCTTGATCTTGGTACAAATGGATTTTCTGGGAGTCTGCCTACTACTTTGGGAGATCTACATCAGCTCTCGTCTTTGGACGCCAGTCATAATAAATTCTCAGGGGTTATATTTCCAGAGATGGGAAACTTGGCAGGAATGCATATAATCGATCTCTCATGGAATTCCTTATCAGGGTCCATTCCGACCGAAATTGGAAACCTGAAGAACCTGCATTCATTGATTCTGGGCAACAACAATCTGAATGGAGCCTTGCCATCGTCACTGGGAAATTTGACAGAGCTTGAGGTTCTTAAGATTCAGAGCTGCAGACTCTCAGGAACTATCCCAAGAGGATTATCTAGGCTGGTCAATCTGTATTTGCTGAACATAGAGCATAATATGTTTGAGGGTCAACTCCCTTCAGAATTTGGGAATCTTACAAACTTGGTATACTTTCTTGCTTCTGATTCTGGATTGAGTGGAAGAATTCCTGGAGAACTGGGAAGCTGCAAGAGCCTCCAACTGTTAGATCTGTCATATAATTCACTTAGTGGTTTGTTGCCAGATGGTCTTGCAGGATTAGAATCAATTCAAACTCTTATCCTCAGCTCCAACCATTTGACAGGGTCAATTCCTAGGTGGATATCAAACTGGAGACGAGCAGTTTCCATCAGTTTATCTAGGAACTATTTTACTGGATGCCTTCCGCCATTGGATTTGGAGAGCCTTTCCTCATTTGATGCCAGCTCAAACATGCTCTCAGGTGAGTTATCTTCTCAAGTATGTGCCGCAAAGTCTCTAAGAACACTCATTCTATCCGGTAACAAATTCACCGGTTCTCTTGAGGGGAAATTTCGAGACTGCTTGAATTTGACACATCTGGTTCTGTCTGGAAACAATCTTTCTGGTCAACTACCTGGGTACCTTGGGGAGCTTCAGCTGATCATTGTAGAATTATCAAGCAACAAGTTAACAGGTATTCATACTAAAGAGGCAAAGCCTTTTCATGTGTTTTCTATCTCTTATCTTAGATAATATACTCATGAAGAATTTTAGATATTCTATGCATCTAGGATTTACTAGTTGTTACTATGCTCCAATCTTCTACTTGTATATTTTCTATGATTCTATCTCCAGTTTTAGATAATCTATCTATTGCCCTCTCCATAACAGGAAGGATCCCTGATGGATTGTGGGAATCAAAAAGTCTCATGGAGGTGTCTCTTTCTGACAACGAGCTTACAGGAGAGTTACCTGATGAAGTGCTTGGCAGACTGTTGAGCTTGCAGAGGCTGCAGCTGGATAACAACTTTCTTGAGGGACGCATTCCAGCATCAATTGGCGAGTTGAAGAATTTAACCAACCTTTCTCTTCACGGTAACTTGCTGACTGGAGGGATTCCTTTAGAGCTCTTTCATTGTACAAGGCTGGTTTCACTGGATTTGGGTGCTAACAGACTGATAGGCCAAATTCCAAAGTCTATTTCTGAGCTGAAACTGTTGGATAACCTGGTATTATCACAGAACCACTTGTCTGGTACAATCCCAAACGAGATATGCACTAGCTTTCAGAAAATACCTTTGCCTGATTCAGAGTACATTCAACACTATGGGATGCTTGATTTATCTGACAATGAGTTCTCTGGCCCAATCCCATCCACAATTGGTCAGTGCATTGTGGTGACTCAGTTGCTTTTTCAGAGGAACAATCTGAGTGGCCATATTCCTCCCATTTCTGCTCTATCTAACTTGACCTCTATTGATTTGTCCTATAACCAATTGTCAGGTAACCCTTTTCCTGGGTTTTTAGCACTAAGAAACCTTCAGGGGCTAGTTCTCTCTCATAACAAGCTTACGGGCTCTCTCCCTAAGGACATGGCCTCCATGGCTAGCTTAACCAAACTTGACTTGTCATGGAATCAGCTTAGTGGTGTTATGCCCCCAAGTTTCTTTAGTATGAAAAGTCTATCCTATGTTGATGTTAGTGCCAATTCCCTTTCTGGACATATTCCTTGTGATATCAAAACCCTCAGCTCTCTTTTGCTTCTAAATGCGAGTGAAAACAAGCTATCTGGTCCATTGTGCAGCTCTCTCTCTAATCTAGCAATGCTCTCTGTTCTTGACCTTCATAATAATGCTTTGTCTGCAAACCTGCCTGCCACGCTATCAAATCTGGCCTTCTTGACATATCTTGATTTGTCTGGTAACAAGTTTGAAGGCGTTGTGCCTTCTAACATCTGTGACACAGAAGGTCTCTCCTTTGTTAATTTCTCAGGCAACAAATTGTCTGGATATGCTCCACAAACATGTGCCAATGGTGTATCACCTGCTGAAGCCTTGCCTGTATCAACTTCTCACAGCTTCTATCCACAAGCACGAAGTCTTTCAAAGCCCGTTTTGGGAGCAGTGATCAGTGCATCTTTGGCCTTCATTCTTCTTGTTCTTTGTCTGTTGATTGGAAGGACATCATTGAAGCATAAAACAAAACAAATTGAAGAGGAAGGGAACGGCAAGCTTATAATTCCAGTTGACACGGATTCTTCAGATGAGCTCTTTGGAAAAAAGATGAAAGAGCCACTAAGCATCAACATTGCCACTTTCCAACACTCCCTTACAAGGATCCACCTATCTGATATCCTGTCAGCAACCGACAATTTCAGCAAGACTTACGTGATTGGTGATGGCGGATTCGGCACTGTTTATAAGGCAGCTCTCCCTGAAGGACGAATCATGGCAGTCAAACGCCTTAACGGTGGTGGTGGTCCGTTTCATGGCAACCGGGAGTTCCTAGCTGAGATGGAAACTATTGGAAAAGTCCGTCATGAGAATCTGGTTCCATTATTCGGCTACTGTGTCTTTGGGGAGGAGAGATTCTTGATCTATGAATACATGGAAAATGGAAGCCTTGATGTTTGGTTAAGGAACACAGCAGATGTTGCTGAGGTTCTTGACTGGCCAACTCGTTTCAAGATCTGTTTGGGCTCTGCTAAAGGTATCGCCTTTCTTCATCATGGGTTTGTGCCTCACATAATTCATAGGGACATTAAATCAAGCAATATTCTGTTAGATGGGAAATTCGAGCCTAAAGTATCCGACTTCGGTTTGGCTAGGATAATCAGTGCATGTGAGAGCCATGTTAGTACTGTTCTTGCTGGTACATTTGGTTATATACCTCCGGAGTACGGACAGAGTATGACAGCTTCCATTAGAGGCGATGTGTATAGTTTTGGTGTGGTGATGCTGGAGCTTGTTACGGGACGGGCCCCAACCGGGCAAGCTGACCTGGAAGGTGGGAACTTGGTGGGTTGGGTTAGGCAGATGGTGGCTAATAGGAGAGAAGATGAGGTTTTGGATGAGTCTCTGTCAAGTGTGCTGAATTGGAGAGGTCAAATGTTGAGTGTTCTTGGCATTGCTAAGATGTGCACAAGTGATGATCCGCGTAAGCGTCCTACAATGCTTGAAGTGGTGAAACAGTTGGGGGAGATCAAGACTCAAGAATGATTCACTACATGTGAGGTTTGATTCTAATCTCGTTAACACGAAGGTTTTATTAGTAGATCAGTTTCTTTTCATGTTTGTTAGTTGGTTGTTGTAATGTTGGAGTGACTCCTGAGTAGGAATGGATGTAAATAAATGTGACTAACAAGTAGAGCTGAAGAGGAAGGATGAAGTTCATGTTGAAAATGTTGTTTTAAAACTACATTCATAACTTGTCAGTGACGCTGTATCATCCTAGCTCTTAAAAGCTACAGTATTGATTGTGTTTGCAAATTCCTTTTTTTTTCTGTTTTCGTGAGCAGGAGCAGTAAGATGACGAATTGAATCAAAGCAGGTTTGCAATAATGATCATTGTAAGCTCAGAACTCTAGAGAATCCATGACTAATTGAAGTTGTGCATTGATTAGTCGCTAATGCCGTGATTAAAGAGCTCATAATCTCCGATCTCCCTGATTTCCGGCATAAATTGGAAACTAAAGTTGGTTTTGACTTTTTGTGTAAAGGGCTGTCTTGCTCCCTAATATTTGTTCCTTCTTTGATGTTTGGATATTAAACAAGCTATATCTACATCAACCTACATATCTACATAATTTGGCAACGGTAGTTTGGTCAACAAGAGAAGGAATTGAAGGCTACCTGGATTAATATAATACACGGTCTGCAGACGTTTAATATGTGGGTTGATACAAGTATGCTTAAACAACTAAATAATACAGTAGAAAGCATGAAATCAGAGCAATGATAATAAGTTGGTTGAATTGTACGGTTTAACAGCTCTAAGATAAGGAATTAAAGCAACGGTAGTTTGGTCAACAAGAGAAGGAATTAAAGTTGGTCTCTCTCCTTCCTTACCAAACTGGAAGGACATGTTCCATGCTTATAACAATGGAGCATTTAAAAAACCATCAAGCTTGATCATAAAGGAAAGTTTTTTTTTGCTCTTATAAGATCAATGCTCAATTCAATTGCATACTCGTCTCATTTCATTCACTCACAAATCATAAGAGATGAAGGGTTGGATTGGGAGATGGATCATGGCTCCTTTCTTCTCTGGCTGCAAATCAGGATCTGGTGTTGTCGTCACCACAACAACTCGCCCGAACAGACAACTACCTTCAAGCTCGCCTCGTATGGCTTCTCTATACCCATGAGTTTCTCCTCTTTACATCATATGTTTGGTGTCAATGAACATGTTTATCTTTGGCTTCACTATATAGGTAAAGAAGAAAGGGCGAAAAACACTATAACGGTGAAGACAAGGAATTCCTTTAGGCCTACATTCCAGTTCCGAAATCCCAACATTAGTCGCGGGATTCATAGACTAATCCGAAGCCTTAAAAATGTTTCTCCAATATTCGGTAAGTTCTTTTATTTGGAGGTGTCATTAAATTCGGTTCATGAGCAACTATACATAGTCATGTTTCTCATTGTTTCTTTGGCTGGTGTCAGGTTATAGAGACGAAGAAGAAGTTGAAATGGAGATCGGATATCCAACAGACGTTAAGCATTTGACGCATATAGGATGCGACGGGTCTATGATCACCACAATTGACAAGGGCGAAAGCGAAATCGAGTCTAGAGGTCGCTGGGATCAAAAGGAAGCCCCAGAGCCCATGTCTTTGCCATCAATTACTCATGAACAGTTGGAGATGGCCATGGCAGCTCAAGTTAGTTGCACAAAAGACACCATAGAGGTTGATGAGTTTGTTCTACCACATTCGTCAATATGTTGAAAAATGATTCCATTTGTGTACTTGAGAGCATGATTGTAAATTTGTAACAACGAGGACCACTCCCTTCAATTCAAATCTGATCATTAATAAGTGTATATTTTGATCAAATCTTTCACTTCACAAATAAGGTCTGTTTTTTTCAAATTCTTCATTTAGTGGTTCTAAAATGTTTCATAAAAAAGATAGCTACAAATGCTATAAACCATAAATGTTTATTATTCTTGTAATAATGGACCATCGCCGAGAAGAAAAGCCCATCACCGTCAAAATTCGGCCCAATTTGCCAGCCCAAAATAATGAATATCAGGCTCAGGATCTAGTTTGTGCAGTTTTGGGAAAAAAGGGGAAACCGCCGGAAACCAAAGATCTGACCATCTAGGGTTTTCGAGAGATCAATAGAAGCTCGGAAGAATTTATCAAAATTTCGCCCCCAAATTATTCAATCGGTGAGGAAATATGTCAGACAATCCATACGAGACTGCGAAAGGAGGAAGGCTGTGCTTCAAAGGCGGAGCCCTAGCCAGTCGGAGCCAAGGCGTCGACAAGAAGAGCAAGAAGAAGAAGAAAGCAAAGAAGCAGCCGGAGGAAATCGGAGAGCAGATCGGAGGTGAAGCCGCCGCCGACGCCGGAGAAGCCGCCGGAGCTGAAGGCGGCGGAGGAGAACTGATCTACACTATCGACGCTGCGAAGAAGATGAAATACGAAGACATTTTTCCAGTCGAAACAAAAAAGTTCGGCTACGATCCGAACGCGACAAAGGCCAAGTCCGTTGAAGCTGCTCTTGATGATCGCGTTAAGAAGAAGGCCGATCGGTACTGTAAATGAGATTTTCGTTCAGCAATTTGAGTTTGTAAGCTCTGTGCTTTTAGCAGATGTTTTATCCTGTCATTGATATGTTTACAAGACGGTTTTACATTTGTTTGTGTTTTCCAATCCATCGTATTCATCCTTCCGAAATATACATGAAACGATGAACAAATTAGTTTTTTTTGGCAACAAAAGGCCATAAAACTTAAATTGTTGAAAACAGATTGAATTGGAAGATGTAGGCATCACAGCGAGCCAATTGCTATAAAGAAGAGCTAAGAGGCTTTCTGGAGATGACAGATGCTATTCCAAATCCTTCGCAGAGAGCCGGAGTGTGGCGACGGCATAGCCGTAGCTCCAGCTGCTATGGAGGAAGGATTCGAGTTAGGGTTTTGGATGAACTTTGTGTCATTATTTATAGTGAATTGGATGAATTGCAAGCAGCTCGCTTGGGCCTAGGTTTTGCTAGTGAGATTGGGGTATAATAAAACAAGCTGGAAAGGTTGTTGTGTCAATAATCCAGCCCGTCCAATTGAGAAATGTGTTCTGGTCCAATTCATCCCTGCAAGTCCCAGTTCAAAGAAGCCTAATCGTTAGACCTGTTCAACTTCGGGCTCGGGCCGGGTTCGGGCCGGGCCAAAAACAAAATTTTGTCCACATCAACGGGCCGGGCCAAGCCCGGCCCGAACATTCGGGCCTATATTTTTGTCCGTGCCCGCCCATAAATGCGGGCCGGGCTTTTCACGGGCCAAACGGGCCCATAAATCCGATGATTAAATTTAATTTTAAATGGTCAAAAAATTTTAAACATGTACTAATTTTGTAACTAACTCATTCTTAACATAGAAAACCGAGATTATTAAGGTAACAAATGAATATAAAGAGTATCTAAACAACTTTACAACGTCTAAAAGTCAAGTTGACATTTGACTACTAATCACAAATCAATCCAAGTAGAATTAGATAGAGAAAAGTAAGATGAGTATATTGACGATACTAGTAAATGTGAGATACAGATACAATTACGGTTTGGTATATAATATGTAGAAAATATGTAATAATACGTTGATATTGTTGTTAATATTTATTATATCATTAAAATAGTATAAATATTCGGGCCGGGCCGGGCCAAGCCCGCGGGCTTTTTACATTGTCCAAGCCCGGCCCTAATTTTTAGCGGGCCGGGCCATACGGGCCAACACCTATGTCCAAACCCGTTTTTTTGCGAGCCGGGCGGGCCGGGCTGGACGGGCTAGCCCGAAGTTGATCAGGTCCACTAATCGTGCATCCTCGTTTCTCAGCTGGTTTATCTTGTTCAAACTCCATGGAAGAATGCAGTTCACTGATTCAAGTTCAACTCCATCTGAAGTATGGAGTTTTCTATCCATGACTAGTTAAGTAGGTTTGATAAGAAAAGAAAAGAAGCCTAGGTTTGATAAGAAAAGAAAAGAAGCCTAGTTGCATCCGACTTTGCGATCATAATGCTTGGTGAAGTACTGAAGTGTTAAGAGAGGTGACACTAGTCACAAGCGGGGTGGTTTCCAATGACGAAAACCTGTTTGGTTTCCGACGCCAAAAACGAATGTAGTTCATATTAGAATCAGTGTCACAACTCACAAGCTATGTAGTTCATATTAGAATCATAATAAGGTTCCAATGACGAAGACCGTTTAGTTTCTAACGACAATCCAATGATGAAAACCGTTTAGTTTCTAACGATAAAAACGAATCTAGTTTAAATTAGAATCGCGATAAATCAAGATTAATTTTTGTGCCCTTTCCTTCTTCTCTATACTCATATAATAAACATGAAAAAAAATCACCTCCATTTTTTATGGGTCAATCTTTTTAGCGCATGGCTAAATCTCGTTTTAGAACAGGTATAAATATGGATTTTTTACAATTTTGCCCTTGTCATTTTAGGGCTTCCTCTTCGCTCTAACGCAGTCCTTCCCCGCAGCGCTCTCCATCTTCGCTCTTCATCTTCGGTCTCTCTCGACCGTCTTCCTCTTCCGCCACCGCCTGACGACCGCCACCATCGCCTGACGACCCTCTTCCTCTTCGGTAAGCTGTATCTCTCACTCTTCTTTTGGAACCTACTGATTTATTAGGGCTTCACCGATGGTAATTTTTGTCAAATTTGGGAGTAGTAGATTCTGTGCGAGATTGTACTGGTAATTTTGGGCTGAAATTATGTATTTTCTTCATCTTGAGAACTAGAATGCTTATAGGCTATAGCACGTATGCGTACACTGCTAGAATATTGATTTGGAGATCGGTGGTGGACATTAGGTTTGTTCGGAAACTTGATTTAACGAAGAAGTTGGTTACTAAGAATGTGTATGATGTCAAACTTGATTTAACCATGGATGTTTCAGGGTCTGAGTATCTGAAATTCATGTACTAAACACATTGGATCTAATTGTTGTACCTCAATTGGCATTGACAATCTTAATGTTCACCCTATTACTAGCTGAGAAAATTCGTCATATATACATATGGATGTACAAAACTACAATAAGAGTATTCTCGCACAGACGGGACTGTTTGTAACTGCACTGTGACTAGGGATGCACATGGGGCCGGGGCGGGGCGGATAATGCATTCCCCATCCCCATCCCCACCATCTATTTGTTTCCCCATCCCCATCTAATCCCCGTGGGGATCGGGCCGGGGAATACCCATCGGGTTTGGATATGTTAACGGGTCCCCATTTATTGATTTTTTTTATTGATGAGTCTTATTTACTGTTAGAATTCCTAAAAATTACCTCAAATTCTAAGCAAAATTATAATATTTAAAACTATACAAAAAATTATAATATTTTACATATAGACTATATAAAATAAAATTTAAAATAATTTACATATAGATTATAAAAAATTAATTTATAATATTTTACATATAGACTATAGTTTGAGTATATATTACATAGTCATATAAAATAATATATTATTAATATCGGGGTTGGGTACTAAACGGGGCGGATAATGGATTCTCCGTCCCCGCCCCATCCCCGTCGGGGAATTAAAACCCGATCTCCATCTCCGCCCCACTCCCCACTAAGTCGGGGAATCCCCACCCCATTCGGGGCAGGTCCCCACGGATCCCCGTCCCCACGGGGCAAATGTGCATCCCTAACTGTGACCAATCCATTTAGGAACCATAGCTCTTTTGACAAAAGGAGGCAGCAAGAGATAAACTTAAATACAATCAGCTTTGACAAAACAGATTCCTTGCCCGAAGAAACGATAGCTCTTTTATAGTTTTAATTTTATTCAGCAATATGTGCTCTTCAGATTGAAGTTAGTAAACTCAGGCTTTTTTTTTTTTTTTTTTTTTTTTTTGAAAAGGTAAGAATTCGAAATACCGGACAAACCCAGTAGATCGAGAGACCGAGACAAAGCTCGGTAGCCGGACAAACCGACATAAAAAGCAAACACAAGAGAAACGAAACAAATAAAACAAAAGCAAAAACATGACAAACAAAAATACAGGCACCCAAACACCCAGCCAAGAAACTGAAGAGCTTGCGACGAAGTAGGAGAAAGGCAATTCCGCGGGTTAGATGAGGATCTAACACAAGCGTGTAGAGCCGCCGGAGAGCAAGACAACAAGAAGCCGACTTGAGGAGGTGTGACAAGACGCCTGAAAAGGAAACACACCTCCCGGACAACATCCGAAACATCATCTCGAACCACAGTCAGAAACTCAAGCAACCGACTAGAGCTTGAAACCTGCAAGAAACGCAAAAACTTGCACCACAAGATTGATAAAAAGGAGGGTTAAAGATATTACTCCATTGGTATACGGAAGTTCTCCCTTCAAGGAATTCATTCATTTTTTGCTTAAATATGGGCTAGTTTTCTTTTATGCTCAATTGACAAACAGGGAGTTTCAAACCAAAGTATACAACCACACATAATACTAAAATGATTCATCAGCTTATTTCCGTTCATTGTACAGACCTAGTTGGTTACATTTATCAAGATACAGACAATTATCCAAAACATCATACTTGCACACGAAGTTGATCATAGGGATAACATTTTGTCATTCATACACTCATATTTTGTATATTTGGGATTATGTGGTTATGTGGTGAGTTAACACCAAGCATGTCAATCTTCACCTTCTCTCTTTCTTTATGTTTCTGAAGTTCAATAGAGTTAACAGTGCTCTTATTGTTCTTATATGGTTCAATCCCACTCTTGACGGTTTTCTCAACCAGAGTGGGTATGGGGTCAAAATTTTCACAAGAGTCCTCAAAAGGATATTGCTCAGAAGAGATTTGTTCAAGAGGGGATTGTTCAATGGGGTCTTCAAACGAATTTTTCACAGGACAACAAGCAAGGTTCAACAACACCTGATGGGTCACTATACTCTTTGTCGCCTTTCTTAAGGTCCTTGAGGATGGACGCCCAGATTGTCTCAAGCTATCACCCCCTTCAGCCGCCTGGCTGTTGACTCGAACAGCTCTCCGGTCTCTCCCCCTCGCTCGCTCTAGGATCTTGGCTCTTTTTTGTTTGCTCGAGATTACGAAATCTAGGGTTTACTCCGCTCATCGACCCCAGCCAGTTTTTGCTTTGGCTTGACAGATTTGAGTTGTGATTGCTCTTACCAGCATGATTTTGGGACAAGGAGGCACAAATTAGAGTGAGAAATTGGTACAAACTGCAAAGATTTAGGGTTTGAAAGTTTGGGCTTTTGGTGGGCATAGGAAACAAAGGGAAAGGGGAAAGGGAGTTTTTTATGCTTGTGCTTTAGTGAACTCAGGCTTTTGGTAGTTAGAAGAAATCAGATAACATTCCTTATTTGATTATTTCTTCTCCATGTTACCAAAGAAATTCCGAGGGTAGGGAATGTAGAGCTTTTAAATACTGAACTCCAAAGCAATAACTCTCCTCAAGCTCACACCAATGGAAGCAGCAACATTCCTTCCCCACCACCTTTGCATGGTTAGTCACTTAGGATCCGTTCGGATTATTTCTTGCATTCTAATGCCTTATCAAGAGTGGTCCAAAATCACCCTTTATATATTCTTTATTGGCTGTTTTAGGTGCCATTTTGGGCATTTATCACTAGGCATTTCTTCTTCCAGAAAAAAAAAAATTGTTATAATGCAAAGTTTAGTATACTGATTGCTCTTCAATGTCTGTCATATTTTGCATGGCAGATTTAAATGGGTCTACTTATGGAACATCTGATATCCAAAAGAGTCTCCAAAGCTTTTATGAATACAACATCATGCTCAGGGATCAACTTGTAGCTACTCAGTCAACACTTGATGCTCTAACAACAAGGTCATCATCAAATTCAGAGTCAAGGCATGAATGACACTGCTATAAGTATCTTAATTTAACACGTGTGAATATTTATTTTTGGTGTACAAAAGTGATTATGATGTGAGTATTCGTTGACGGCATCCGCCTTTGAGGGTGGAACGATTACTATACCGTGACTCTGTAAGTCATATGTTTCATATGTAAGGCCAAAGACAAAAGGTTGTGGACAGATTGCTGTATCTCTTGTAAATTTGACATTGCCAAGAAAATAGAAATTGACCTACAGCTGAATGTGGTTGTTGTGATGATGGTACTTGGCCCTTATGTGACATTTTATGGTTTGTTTGTTGAATGTGGATGTTGTTCTATGTTGTTGTATGACTTCTATGTGCTTTATGTTTCTTATGTTGTTCCATTTATAATGAGTGTTGTTATTATGTTGAATAATGTGGTTGAAAATGTCTTGAAGAAAAACACACAAGTACCGTCAATTTTCATAACACCAAATACATGACTCGATTAAAATGTGTTAGTTGTGGGTTAAGTAATGCTATACTCGATTAAAATGTGTTAGTGCTGGGTTAAGTAATGCTATATAGATGCGAATTTTAACTTTTCACGTACTTATAAATCGTCCATTATAAATACATGGAGAACCGCGATACGTCCATACAAATATCATGGACAAAGTTTAAGGGTCCATAAGTTTTTCATGGACGAAAATTTAATGACCATTAAAAAATGTTGGACAAGGTTCGTAAACTAAAATTGATGACACACCCGACCAGTGAAAATGTCTGGACAGTACTAACTTGTCCACAAGTTTTCTGTGGTCATGTATGAACCGTCCATCCCTTTTTAATGGACAAAGGAGTGCACTATAAAGTAATTCGGGGGTGCGCTATACAGAAAAGCCGTTTTTTTATCCATTTTCGTGATGAAAGTTTGAGTCGATTCATTAGTCATTTTTCTCTAAAGGAAATAGGGCAAACCGCCGTCCCTGAAGTCTCAAACCCGAGACCTCATGATACTACCGTGAGTGCTCGACCAAAGCACAAGTTTAAGTCTGTGCTGTAAGGTCTTTCCTCTTCTCGCCATAAACCCCAAAAACCTTTTTGCCGCCAGAGCCAAGAAAGAAAAAGAGAGCAGCCATGGCTTCCAAGCTTCCGGATAAGCCCTTACAGGTGACAACACACAAGCCTATGTTCCTCCACCAAGCTTTCTCCATCCTCCACACCAACATCAAGGGCTTCTTCCGAGACCTCCACTCCTCTTTCCACCGCAATTCCCCCTTTTCCCCTCTCCCCGAAATCGAAAACCCTAACCATGCCGACATTCTCAGCCTCGGCGTCAGCCTTCAATCGGCCTTCTCCAACGTACACGAGCACGCTTCCAAGGCAATTCAACGCCGTCTTCCTTGCTCGGCTAGGAGCCCGGCCTGGGCCCGAATTCCCTCGCCTGGCGACTCCCAAATTGCGCCCATTGCTAAGCGTTCGAGTGGTAATTCCGTGGCGGATGACGATATTGAGGAGCGTTTGTCCGGTGTTGTTGTCTATGCCTTGTGCAATTCGAATCAGGATTTCGTTCTAGTCTCTGGTCCGCACTCCAAGGGGTCTATGAGCATGCTGTTTTTCGGTGAGGAGGATGCTACTTCGCTTCTTGAGCAGATGAGATCGGTTCAGCCACAGGCGTCGGTTGGCACTAGAGTCGTTGCTGTTCCTTTGAATAAGGTGATGAGTTTGTCTTGCTGTGTTTTGATTGGGACTTGAAATGTGCTTTTTTGTACTTGCTTGTTTGATTGATGGCCATGGGTGTATTTTGTTTTGTAGGTTTACAAATTCAAGGCTGATGGTGTAGCCTTTAGGTTTATACCCCAGAGATCACAACTCAAGAACGCTGTGCAGGTTGTTAAGTTTAATAACTGTCAATGAATTCTTGCCAACAACTTAATTAGAGTGCTTACTACGTTTTGACTGTTGATACTGTTTGTTGCATGTTCATTTTCCTTTAATCTGATTGTCAACATAGCTAGCTAAATATATAAGTATCAAGTCTAGATTTACTGTTTTTCTGGGCATGGTAGTCAGCTTTGCCAGAGCAGCTATTTTGCTTTTGCATCTGTGTGAATTTTACTAGAAGAGTGATACTTGACTAAACAGTGGGACTAATTAAAAGAGAAACACTGTTAGTTATGTATATCCACTTATGCTGTGATTTTTAAAATTTAATGAAGTAGGTTATCACTTATCAGGGCCTCTATGCATCCACCTGACTGATTTTATTGTTTCTTTTGCTCAGGAGATGCAGAGAGCAGGTCTTCAGGGCACATTCTCTGGTGTCCCGGTTTTTCAGGTGTAGTTGATTGTGACTTTTAATTCATTCATCATGGAGCTTTCAATTGGCTGAAACCATAGTGTTTAAGCGCACAAGTTTGTTAAAGGGAACAAGTGTTCCTTGATCCTTTTCTTGTTTTCCCAAACGAGGAGCAAGTATTCTCACTTCTCAGTGCTAACTGCTTGGCTTTATAAGCTTAACTAGATATGGATCATTTATTGGTCTGGTTAGGAAGCAGTTCAGAGTAATTTTTTGTGACCCTTGGTCTCATAAGAATGGCCCTTGTCACTTCTTCACTGAAAGGATTGAAGTAGTATGCTTTCTCTAATCTTTTGAACATAAATTGTGGTTGCAGTCTGAGAACTTGGTTTTGAAGGGACAGAATAAGTCATATCGTCCTGTTTTCTTCAGAAAGGTTGGCCTGAAACACCACCATTCAACTTTTCTTACATTACTATAGTTACTTTCTTTTCCTTGTATCTGATCGAACTCTCTCCCTTCACTGTTGCATCGATATTGAAGGAGGACCTTGAAGATATATTAAAGAAAGCCTATGGTGTACCAGGGAGCTTGTCTCCTATGCCCAAACAAGTAGATATTCAGGTACTCTATTTTCCAAATCATGTGGACTTTAGTTAATTGTGTGCTCCTGTCCATGCTGATTATTCTTATTTTGTCCAGGTTGGTGCTTTCGAAGACATAGTAAGCGTGATGAAGGTAACACCCTATCCTGGTTTCCATATGTTTGTTGGTGTAATCTTATCAGTCTAATTTTGCAACTTGTTTACACCCAATGCTCTGCTGTATTAGGTTAAGAAAATTGAGCTGATATGAATTATCTTGTATGACAGGACGCTTCTTCCAAATGGGATGATGTTGTTTTCATTCCGCCTGGATTCGATATTGGAAGTGATGCGTCACGCATAGGGAAAGCCTCATCTTCCTAGGTTAGGATCTAATGAAACTGATTTTGTATATACCTGCGTGGGTAGCTCTTAAATTTTAGGTGCACTATACTTATAGTGTCGTGAATTTTTGTAATAGTTCTTTCCTGTCAGATTATTGCCTGCTTGTGGGAGTTGAAAAATCCCCATATTGTTGGATAATAGAGATATCCTGATTGCTGTTCTTGTTTTGATGTGTAGTTTGCAGGCTTCGAACGTCTCTTGTTTTAGTACATAAAAAATTGTGTAAAAATCTATCAAATTAACGATTGATTTGTAGGATTGGAGTCCATTTCAATAAAATCCCAATCAAGAGCCAAACATTGGCTGATATAGTACGTTTTACACAAGAATTTTGAATCTTTAATTAGGGAGATTAAATAAAAGCGATATCACAAATATATATAGCAAGATGAAACTGAACTGCTAGAGATGAGATCCAGCATTGGCATTACGCAAAAAACCTCTTAGCACTCAGCTGACGAGTCCTGAATCTGGGGATTTACTAATGAGAGGTAAACATGGAACAAGTGGTGTTGAAGTGATGCGTACGACGCTTGATGTCGTAGCCCTTGACAATCACGAGCAAACAACGCACGTGGTGATGGAACCACGGACGGATAAAATCACCAACCACCCGATAATTGGACGCCAATGTCACATCCACTGCCAACAGTAAGCCAGAGCTGGAATCGAGCAGGTCTTGCATCATCCGCCCTGCCCCATACATCGGCTTGCTCTTTGTTCCTAGGTACAGCTCCAACGTTGTCACATGATCTCTTTCCGCCACCAGCTTCTCACCCTGTACACAATCAACCTTAATCCATTTTTATGCGTTCTTGAGTGAATTACTTATTGATCAGACACATAGGTTCATATACACTTGCACAGTTACAACTTACACTATCAATTAGCTAACTTTAAACTTAGGATCCGTTTGGATAGCGAAATGGAACACTTCAAATTATATTATCAAATGCATTAAGCAATAAATCCAAGCGATCTAATCAGACCCCTATATATATTTGAAATAAACAAGGGCTGAATTAAACAATGATACAGTTATATGGACCATTATAACGGCATACATTATGTCACATGGTATCTCAATTGACAAACCCCAAAAGCTAAAACCCCATCATGGCGTCAAACAAAAACTAAAATATCATATGAACCACAATTCTTGAGCTGGAATCTTGACTGAATTTAAAAATATACTCCCTCGTGTCTCTTTAGAAATTTGCACATATATTAAGGAAACTATCAAATGTACTATTTTACTCCTAATTATTACCTCACTTTTTTACTTTATTGAAAACCACTACTAATAAACTGCTAATGATTATAAGGGTAAATTTGTAAAGTAAATGCCAAAAATGTAAAAAGACATGTATTTTAAAACAAAATTTTAGAGCTAAAAAGACACATTTTATGAAACGGAGGGAGTATACATTTTCCTAAAACGAATCAATGCTTTGTGCAATTAACCAAGTACCTGAGAAACTGCAAAAGTGAGACGTTGGAAAGACAATCGGGCAGCAGGCGGGAGAATGTGAAGCCCAAACACTTTGGAATGGTTATCTATCACAATCTCAATTGAAGTGTTGCACCACATTATCTTTGTTGACACCCCTGAACCATCCACTCCTTCCGCTAGCACAAATTCCCTTACTCCTCCGACCTATTAAGCATAATTAATACCCTTAATTAATCAAAATTTAGCAAGAACTCAAACGATTAAACCTCTAAATGTAGCATCTAGAAGTCACCAGTTCGACTCTCATATGCACAATGCACTCACCTAAAAAATTACATAAGTTAATTTGAGTACGTACCTTGACTGAGATTTGGGGCGGAGGAGGCTTGGTGACGAGGTAAAACACGAGCAATGCGGCCGCGAGGCTAACCATAAACCGCCAACTTAACTGAATCGCCAACCAAACCGAGCCATCGTACGTTCCAAATGACAAGTACTTCCTAAACCCTCTTGATCTAAACCCTTCTTCATACTCGTCTAATTTCCCATTATCATGATGACTAAACCGCCCCAAGATATCAATCTTGCTACTGTCATCATCGTCGTCGTCGTCACATTTGCTTGAAACTATAGTACCACCACCACCACTACTTGCCACATTCTTGTATTGATCATGAGTACTAATCTCGACGAAGGGTGACTTGCTATCGAGTGCGTTGCTCATGAGAGACTCCCTCGTGGACGAGCAACGGGAGCTCGAGAAGGCTGACCTTCTAGAAGCTTCCGTGGGCTTACTGGCGTGTTGGAACTCGAAGCTGGGTGCGTTGGAGATGGTCGTAGACGGGCTTTGAACGTAGTAAGAGGGCGGAAAGAGAACCTCCTCCTCCTCTTCTTCTACATCCATCCCCATGGAAACCTCAATCAAGCTTGCTAGCAAATAGCTAAGGTTTATTGAATATGTGCATGTGTTGGATTTGTTTCACAAAAGAAGGCTTTTAATATGAGACGTTAGCTGGCGCGGAGTATTAGTTTTGAACTATTATGAGGGCCCAAATTGGTATAATTAAAACCCCTTTTTTTTTTTTTTTCCTCTCGCGTCCAGTTCGGCTAGTAAACCCCACCTACATCCGGACCGGGTACTGCAGTGGCCCTGTGAAGGGGGCGACCCTTCCAATTCCGTTGCTCCATCCACGCTGTCAAGGAGATTCGAACTTCGAACCTCTTGAACAAGCGCTTAAGGGGTCAAGTGCCACATCCCACTAGACGAACGGGTGATTGGTTATAATTAAAACCCCTTTGATTGTGTTTTTGTGGACACTTGCTTCTTGTACACTAAATGTAGTATAGGTGATCTAAATGTGTGTGTACTATAGTTAAAGTAATAGAAGATTCAATGATGGTTCTCTAGTCCCTAGCATTTGGCATGAAATTGAATGATAGCTCGGAATTTGCAAAACCCACATCTTATATTTGTGTTAAGGTTAAAACAAAGTGTGCCAAAATGTAAGTGTGCCAATGGCCCAATAGGCTAATAAAAAGGCATTGCTTGATAGCATTTTTTAATTGATTATGGGACAGCGTAACTTAAGGGAATATCAAACTTGATTTGCCCAACAAAATCTCCATGAAAAACTGCTTTACTTGTTTGCTTTACACCGAATTCTTTCGTAAAAAATACTCCCTCCGTTTCATAATAAGGGTCGTTTTAGTACTTAAAATTTGTTTCATAATATGTGTCGTTTTAGGTTTTTAAAGTGATTTATTAGGGGTGAATAATGATAATTTTTATTGGAATGTGTATTTGTTGATTAAAGTTGTTCATTCATTGGCCAAAAAAATATAATGAGTGGTAAGATTAAGAAAAAGTTGTAAGTTTTAAAGTAAATGATTGCTTTTCTTAAAAACTGTGTTAAGAGCTAAAACGACACTTATTGTGAAACGGAGGGAGTAGTAAACTTAAGATCATGTATAGTGCGCATGCATAATGCAACATTGCTTCCTAGCAGCTTTATCTTCAAGTTAAATGTTTCACTCCAGATTATCAGTTGGGATTTGTGAGGAGGGTGTAATTATGGTTACCACTTACTAGTCTTAATTATGATGCCCATTAATTTTATAATGGATTTATGATCACGCTCGACTTTCTCGGGTTACTATTACTATACTCCCTCCGTTTCACAATAAGTGTCGTTTTAGCTTTTAACACAGTTTTTAAGAAAAGCAATCATTCACTTTAAAACTTACAACTTTTTCTTAATCTTACCACTCATTACATTTTTTTGGCCAATGAATGAACAACTTTAGTCAACAAATACACATTCCAATAAAAGTTATCATTATTCACCCCTAATAATCACTTTGAAAACCTAAAACGACACATATTATGAAACAAATTTTAAGTGCTAAAACGACACTTATTGTGAAACGGAGGGAGCACAAAGTATCTGGCATCATCAATCAAACTATTTCTGTCAGTATGGGAGTATTGTATTTCAAAGCATATACAGCTTCATTTGTGCATTATTCTCAACTCATTTATTGTCAGTGAAACGGATTTTTTTACCAACAATCATGAACACTTGATGGCGAATATAAATAATGAATATTTGGTGGAAGATATACATACAGTCTACACTCTTCAGTGACATAACAGTATTGTGTGAGAAAATAAAGTGGAGGAAATTAAGTGCCCATTAAAATGGTCATCATTCCCATGGCAGACAGAATAAATACATCTATCTTCGGTAATCATTCAGTACATGCTACGGAGTACTTATGACTTAATTTGTTATAATAAGCAACATTTTGTAATATAAAAAAGATGCGCTTGTCATCATATATTATGATTATGCTTGGAAGATACTTAATTATCACCAAAATTTTGGCAGCCCACGTACACATCTGATGGCCTTTTGGTAATTTTCCACTCAAATTCATATGAGAGGTTTAAATGTCAAGTGTAGAAACTCAACTAGCTGTACCCGTTGTGCCATGCACGACTCGTGTTTTTAAAATTTTTGAATATTATATAAATATAATATTAGTGTTAAAGATAAAAATTGTTAATAAATCAATTTTAAAAATATAATTTAATAAATCAATTGTTAATATTAGTGTTTTATAATTGATTTAGTATACTATATTAAAATTGATTTAGTATCAAAGATAAAAATATAATTTATTTAGAGAAAGGGGCTTCCATTTTATAATTATTTTTTAAATTCGAATTTTTAAAACTATTTCGTACATAAATAGATTAAAAAGGTAGTTGAAAAGATAAGTTAATTAACATGTATCTTTTATAGAGGGAGATTTTAAAGATAGATATTAGATGAATAGAAAAATGATAAAATTAAAGAATAGATAATTAAGGAAATTTTAAATGCAAATATTATGCCTTCAAAGATAGATATTAGATGAGTAAGAAAAAAAATAAAATTAAAGATTAGATAAATAAAAAAAATAAAACATATAAAATTGTTAATGAAGTGGGGCCAGAATTAACGTGGAGGCTCGAAATTCTCCTGCTTTAATATATAATATAGATTGGTAAAGCAAAATAAAGTAGTGATTCGAGTCATTTATTAAAAACGAAGCTTAACATTAGAATATACAACCCTAGTTTCTTGTAGCTAAAATCGCCATATGTGCTAGAATTAATGACACGTTCAAACTGTCGGAGTAAAATCTCTCGAGGGAAGTGGGTGGCGAAGCTGCCCACTTCACTTTCATGAGGCCCCTAGCCTCCAAACAAATTCAATTCACTATGAGGCCTGTTTGGGCGCGTATAAAAGCCCAAAAAAAAAAACTACTCTTTCTTCATTCTCTTCTCTCTCTTCCTCCATTTCACTCTCTCCCTCTCTCTCTTCTCTCCCCTCTCCCCCTCTTTTTTTCTTCCACCGGATCCACTAGGCGGCGACGTCGGCCACCGAGGTGTAGTAACGTTCGAAGGTGGCTCCCCCCTCTCCCCCTCTTGTTTTTTTTCATTTAGATCCGGTCGACGGCGACGGCCAGAGACGACGATACCTAAAGACGACGACAGGCAGCGGTGTCGTCGACGACGCCCAAAGACGACGACGGGGCAGCGGTGTCGGTGGGAATCAACCAAGGTGGTCGGCGTTGGTGGGATAGATCTAGGGTTCTAGATCTAGATCTAGAAATTGTAGATCTAGATCTAGAAACCCTAGATCTAGAAAAGTGAGCGTCGACACCGCCCTTCTACCGTCGTTCCACCGTCTACCACCGCGGTAAGCAAGCAAATCGCTTCGTTATGGGTTGTGTGTGTGACAAGAGTTTTGTATGACACGGTTTTTAGTCTATTTTTTGTGTGACAAGGGTTTTGATATAGGTTGTATGTGTGTGACAAGTTTTTTGTTATAGGTTTTATGTGTGACAGGGTTTTGTTATGAGTTTTGTGTATGACAGTGCTTTTGTTATGGGTTTTGTGTGTGACAACTCGTTTTTTGTTCGTATGACAGGTTTTGTGTTTATAGGTTTGTGTGTGTGACAGGCTTTTGTTACTCCCTCCGTCCCATTAAGTTTGTCCGCCTTTCCATTTCGGTTGTCCCAAAAAGTTTGTCCATCTCTCAAATCTTTCCATTTTCATCTACACATTTTTACACTTTTACCCTTATCCAATCTCATATATTACATTTACTACCCAATTTTATCATCAACTTTATTACTTTTTCCTATACAATTACAAAATTACCCTCATCTATCCTTATATATTACCCCCATTATTCAACTTTTTCATCAACTTTATCACTTTCTACACCTTTTATTAATTACCGTGCAAACCGTCCTTTATGGACAAACAATATGGGACGGAGGGAGTATGAGTTTTGTGTGTGACAAGGCTTTTGTTATGGGTTTTGTGTGTGACAGCTCGTTTTTTGTGTATGACAGGGGGTTTTGTTATGAATTTTTTTTGTGTGACAGGGTTTTTGGTCTGTTTTTTATGTATGACAGGGGGTTTTGTTATTGGTTATGTGTATGTGACAATGTTTTTGTTATAGGTTTCATGTATGACAGTTTTTTGGTATGTTTTTTGTGTGTGACAAGTATTATGTTATGGGTTTTGTGTGGCAGGCTTGTGTGACACGGTTTTTAGTCTGTTTTTTTTTGTGTATGACAGGGTTTTTGGTCTGTTTTTTTGTGTATGACAGGGGGTTTTGTTATGGGTTGCGTGTGTGTGACAAGTTTTTTTTTATAGGGTTTATGTATGACAGTGTTTTTGGTATGTTTTTTGTGTGTGACAAGTTTTATGTTATGGGTTTTGTGTGGCAGACATGTGTGACAGGGTTTTTGGTCTGTTTTTTTGTGTGACAGTTTACTTTTTGTTCGTATGACAAGGTTTGTGTTAATAGGTTTGTGTGTGTGACAAGTTTTTTGTTATGGTTTTTGTGTGTGACAGATTGTTTTACTCGTGTGACAGCTTTTGTGTTTATGAGTTTTAGTGGTGACATGTTTTTTGTATGAGTTTTGTGTGTGACAGGGTTTTGTTATGAGTTTTGTGTATGACAGTGCTTTTGTTATGGGTTTTGTGTGTGACAACTCGTTTTTTGTTCGTATGACAGGTTTTGTGTTTATAGGTTTGTGTGTGTGACAGGTTTTTGTTATGAGTTTTGTGTGTGACAGGGCTTTTGTTATGGGTTTTGTGTGTGACAGCTCGTTTTTTGTGTATGACAGGGGGTTTTGTTATGAGTTTTTTTTTTGTGACAGGGTTTTTGGTCTGTTTTTTGTGTATGACAGGGGTTTTCTTATGGATTTTGTGTGTGACAAATTTGATTTTGTTTATATAGTAATTATAATCATAGCCTATTAGCTCAAATGGTAGAACAACGTGCTAAATGCACGGTAATGTGGGTTCAAATCCCACATAGGCTTTGTGTGACAGGTTTTGTGGTGACGAGCCTTTTGTATGTGGATAATGAACGAAAATTGGGGGTTTGTATGACAGGTCGTTTTTTGTTCGTATGACAGGTTTTGTGTGACAGGGGGTGTGAGGTGGGATGCGGTGGAATGGGTGTAAAATTTTTTTTTTTGTATGACAGGTCGTTTTTTGTGTGACAGGGGGTGTGAGTTGAGATGCGATGGCATGGTTGTAATTTTTTTTTACCCAGGGGCATTTTCGGAAAAAAGCCTAGTTACAACATTTATTTTTGTGGGAGGCCTCCCACTACAAAATGTAGCCCACAGGGACTACATACCCATTTCGTCCAAAATCTCTCTGTATGAAAGCTAGGTTTGATTTGATTATACGACGAAAAATAGCTTGCCTGTACTTTCCTTTGCAATACAAATAATCGTACTATTTTAACCAATAATTTCCATCTACATCCAACCTGTGTTTACACCTGCATCCACTCAGGGACTAAGGGTGCCTCAATTGTGGCATTGGGCATAAACAAAATGGCTTCGCAAGAAAACATTGAACCATCCACATAACTTGATTAAATACCAGACATAACCTTGAGCTCTCGACTCTTCCAATCACATGTCCTGAATGAAGTCGTGCATGACATGATCGTATCGCAGAGCGCCATTCTCATCATAATGCAGAAGCAAGTAGCAGTTGTCACAGAAGTAACAAGGATTCTCCCCAGCCCACATGTCATCGAGTGTCATATGTGTGGCCTTGAAGATTTGGCACACGCTGCATTTCTGCACCCTTAATTTACTCTGAAACCCCACCAGGGGATACGCCGCCCTGTTCCTGTAATCTTCCGGGTGCACCAGCCTCATGTCTCTGATCACTATCTCATGCTTGCAATCACCCTGTTCAATTCTCACAAACAAATCAACAAAGCTTTCATTTTACTTTGTCGAACATATGAGATGATGATCTTTACACTGACAAAGCAAAAGGGTTTGGGAAGGAAGTTTATGTTCAAGGGACTATACCTGGTGGCAGTAAAGGTATCTGGCACCCGCGTGAAATTTCAAGTCACGGAACGACATCTTCTGCATTTCAATTGATCTGAAATGAGGAACGTGTGGGGTGCTTGTTTTACCAAGGAAAGCCTTTTGATTCGTCTTTGTCTCGCCGCCATACATGATGTATTCCCATTTTGCAAGTGCTTCATCCTTGGAGTTTTTTAGCCAATCAAGAATCGGTTTACTATAGTCAATAGCAGAAGGATCCCTCATATCATTGCAAAATATGTCCTGCGAAAAGAGCAAATCAGAGAAATTGAGCAAAATGCCGATGCTGAAATTAATGACAGAAAAAAAAAAGTGATATTTTTCATGTGATTCGTATCTCTATGAGCAATAACTTAATGTAGGCTATAAGTTGTGCACCTCAATGAGGAAATACCCAGAGGGATCATGCTGGTTAGCTTTTCTCATAATTACATCCGTCATGCAATGTATTGCGTCTCTGAGCTCTGTAAGCTTTTGCTGTCCTAAAACCATAATCTCCTGGTTCTGCAGAAGTTATGCAAAGGCATCATGGACAGCAAACATATTGGAAATTTAGTCTAAACCAGATTATATATAGAAGATTCTCCATCGATTTTTAGATAGATAAAATCAATTTCATGTTGACCAAACATTAACAAACTGCCCACCTGGTTACTCGCTAATCCTTAAAAATAAATAAAAAAGGAACAAAAGGAAGGGAGAAAAGTAATATTAAGACAAGATGTTTCTGTGTAATTTAGGTCAATGGAATAAATGGGCGATTTATTTTCGAACTGGAGACTCAATTTTCATAAATAGCCAAGATGAACAATATGCCACAAGATCCTCATATTAAGCAAACCTTTATAAATGATGAACAATTAAGAATTAAGATACAAAAAATTTCACCAGCGAAAAGTTCAATTATTCAGTAAAGGAAGGGAAAACAAAAGATGATCTTGGAATATTTTCTTTTTATTGTCAGCAATTATATAGTTTTGGCTCAAAAATCCATAATAAGTCTTTATACAGTTGGTAAACGAAAGGCTTTTGCTGCATTGCAGAACTAAAAATCAAAAGCACGGATCATGCCATTGTGAAAGCATGATTGTGCCTTCCCTTGAACTCCCCACCTCATGAAACAGACAATACTATATGGTTATCATAAACTTTTGTTGGATACTATTATCACGGCAACACTAAAAAAAGAAGTTACCTTCAGTGCAGGATTTTTGATACTATAAACTTCAATACAAAGAATCACTTCAGGATCACGTATGCTCACATGCTCACGAATATTTGATGGCTTAATCTGGTAAACATCGACAAGACCCATATCAGCAAACAAATGTAATGTCCATTTTCTGTATCAAGAGTATTAGTTCAATAAGTTCTATCTTTCACATTTGACTCCACTAGCAGTAGTCTTAAGTTTCACCCAAAATAAATAAAAACTAAAAACTAGCAGTAGTTTTACATAGCTAAGCATCACCATCATGATAGCTGATTTGACAATATGCAAGCCAATGAAGCCTTTACTAGCATATTTCAAGATGAAATCAGAACCGGTAGCCAAGTAAATTAATTATGTGTGCGTGTCTATGCACTGTGACAATCCACATCCACACATTATAAAAAGTTCTCACTTTCCAAACTAACACAATTGTATGAAAGCAAGAAACTAACCTTTGTAGGGCAGCGTATTGACTCAAGAGACTTAATCCTGTCGGAGTTATCTGAAGATATAGCAGCAGTTTGATTATGCCTGGTGCAATCACCACAGTAGAAAATGTCAAACAAAACAGCAGAGAAAAAGAAAGGTACAGATGCTAATAAATTGATACATTATAAGGAATAACGTAGACGCATACTTAAACGAATGAAGTTGTGTCGCTGCCCTGTCCTCTTTCTGCTTTTGTCTGATTTTAGCAAGTTGTTCAACCTTTTCAAGATTACTCTCCTATAATAAAACTTGCATGGTTAGTCCTTAATCAAGCAAAAAATATAAGAGAGGCATTTTGGCACAACATTAGAATTTTCCTGGTGAAAGGTGCTGGAGATGCATTAAGAAACAGCTTTTGGCAAATCTGTATTAGGACAATAATGTATCTATCCGCATGCAAGGAGAATATAACATAAGAAAAGGCGTACAGAAACATCTTCTCTAAATTGCACAGAAACATCTTCTCTTAATATTTCTGTACCCTAAATTACACAGAAACATCTTCTCTTAAGAAAAGGCGTACAGAAAGGGTCCTACTATCATTTAAAGCTTTGTATTTGGAGATTTGGGATGGTGTGTCTAACACTAACACTACCCAAGAAAAGCATAGACTCCCTTTTCCAATCATGAACCTCAACTGCACAAGTTTCAAATTTTGATATAGGGGGGAAATGAAATAAGCTAATACCTGTCTTGTAGTAGAACTTCCTCCCTGTTGTGAAGAATGTTCATTGTTCTACAAATCCCATTATATATCATTTATTGATATTCAGAGTATTGAAAATGATAATGGCTGGGGTAAGGAGAAGACAGGAGAGATATTTCAGTGTATGCAATTGCTTATAAACAAACCAAAAGTACCAAATCTAAGCACACCCATCAATCGGTACCTTGAATGCTTCTTTCATAGCCTCACATATTAGCTCTTCATCTGTGAAAACTTTAAGTTCATCCACCCTAAAATAAACAGCAGAACAATACCCATAAACAATTATGGAAAACAAGTTCTGAGGATAAGCAAACAGAAAAGAGAACAAGATGTTACGATATGTCTTCCTCCTCATGAGCATCAAATGGCGATTGAGGTTGTAACTCAGCCTTTAGGTCCTCAAGCTCATGAAAGATTGCACATTCAAAATCAGGAACACTCGTAAGGCAACTGGTGAGTTTTGGGAAAAAGATGGGTCCTCCTCGAGGAATGGAAACATTGGTTCCATCATCTGGATCCATTCTGCTCAGATTCTAATTTCGAGACAGCAGGTCTTCTTCTGTACCAAACAGAGATTATGGACCTAACTCATGCAAAAACAAAAAAAATCACCTTTTGAGCAGTAACACAAAACAATCAGAATCCCCTTTAGATCAGTTCGAACCAAAAAAGACATTAGAAACAATATTTAATTTGAGAAGGACGAGTTCGAACCGACCAATTTTGGAGACGATATGCGGACGATGAAGGGTTCTTTGCGATCTAAACCTTCAGTCCTGATTGTTCATCCATCCATCAATTGGATCAACTTTTCTCACAAAAACGAATCAGTTGAATGAACACGGGCCTGTAAAACGACCAACCCATGTTATGTTAGGGATTTTACTATACTAGGAATCCCTAAACAGCTAAATTCACATGAGATTTACCAATTAAATGACATAAATGTCCATGGAATGTCATCCTAATATTGCACGAGAGCAGAAAACAGACTACACATCATAGCAGATCATGAATGTATTGATAGCAGTCATGTAAGGCCCCGTTTGGTACTATACCGGGAATCGGGTTGGAATGAGGAATGGGGTTGGAATGGGAATGAGGTGAGGAATGGGAATGAGTCATACCTCAATTTTATTGTTTGGTTAAGTTTTCAGAATGAGATTTGGGAATCAGATTAGGGTTTTGATTTTGGAATTCTAGCCACCATAACCACCCATTTCTCCCATCCTCCGTGAAAATTACGCCATATCTCACCAGTACACTATCACAAAGAATTAACAAACCCCTTCCCACAAATTCACTTTGTCCATAAAACAACACTCCAGACCAATATTTAACCTAGAAGATGGATCATAAGAAAGGGGAAAAAATCAACATATAGAAATTAGGGATAAGGATCAAGAGGAGGAGGGAGAAGAAGGTGGAAGACAGAGTGAAAGAGGAGGAAGAAGGAGTAAGAGGAGGAGGAAGACAGGGAATCACTCAAACCTTAGCTTTGAGCAGGTTATGGGATGTAGTATATTAGGAGGGTATGGGAATGGCTCATTCCCATTCCTTTTGTCAAACCAAACGTGTGGAATCGGTTTCGACGATTCCTAACCCGATACCTTATACCGAAGGTATAGTACCAAACAGGCCCTAAGTATGGGGATAATTAGTATGTACACTCATCTAATGCAAACTCCATCATGAATTTCTTAAGCAGTTTCTAGGATACATTAGAAGAGCAGAATCAGTTTGCTTTTCTATCCAAAAAAAAAACAATTCGAGTGAATTAGGGTTTTTGATCAATACACGACTCTTGGTGAGATTCTTTCGTACGTAGACAACCAATTCTAGCAATACTGATGTAAGAAACCGATTGAGAAACTAGCCAAAAACTTCAATCGAGAATGTAATTGCAAAAACACCTATAGCGAACAGGATACATCTTGTAGCCTGAAAACTCGACGATTCCAAGGAAACGAATCACTAGCGGAACGTCTTTCTAAATACAAAGAAGAAAAGATCTGGACAAAATGTAACATCAGATCGTATCAATTTGTTAAGATTAAACCGGCGAGCACAAATCACAACCATCATGGAAAACACAATCACATCCCAAAAAATCAACGGAAATAAAGAAGAAACATAAGTGAACTTAGTGAGCAACAATTGGATTGATTACCTATGGACTGAGCCTTCCACGATTATCACAAGCAAACGACGCTTGCTGTTGGGAAGAAGAAAGAAAGTTGGATCGAGAAGAGGAAGCGAGCCAACTTGACACTGTTTTCTGCTTGGGCTTAGCATTCGGTTCGGACTGAAATTCGAGAATTTACAACGGAACCGGCCTAAAAAAACCTAATCATGTATTTTATAGCATTATCGGTAAATTTTATTTATGTATGCGATCAATATATTATTTATAGTTTTAAAAACTATTAAATTTAAATTTTATTCAAATCTGGAACAAGATATGTTAATTAAACTAGTATGCACACTATCTTAATAAATTATCGATACAATGTCACTATCATACCAGCAATCTTGTAAGAATGATGAAAGTCATATAAATCGATAAATCATTCGACATTATGCCATTTATTGAAAAGAGTTGTGCTCTTTCTACATCTAATCTCACGAGTAATAAAAAAACTCAGAGTATGTACTCAATGTACCTAAATGTGGGCTTGGAAAAATAAACCCAAGAAACTATGTGTGTGCAGATCTCAATATTAAAATTTTTACTTCCCTAATTATGTTTGGCAAAAAAAGGCCTCAATATGTGTATTTTAAATACAAAAAAGACCTAATCTCATAGTTTGTACTCCCTCTGTCCCTAAATATAAGTCCCATTTTCCGTTTTGGGCGTCCCAAAATATAAGTCCCATTTGCAAACTTTCCACTTTTGGAAAAATAAATTTACCACATTACCCTCATCAAACATTCAAATTACACCTTTTCTATCTCTCTCCTCTACTTTTACTATATTACCCTCATCACATCATTCAAATTACACCTTTTTTATCCCTCTCTCCTCTCCTTTTACCATCTTATCCTCACCCAATCATTCAAATTACACCTTTTTCATCTATCTCTCCTCTCCTTTTACTATTTTATCCTCACTCAATCATTTAAATTACCCACTTTTCAACTTTTTCTTAAAACTTGTGCCCAAACCCAAATGGGTCTTATATTTAGGGAGGGAGGGAGTAATAATTTTGAAGTGATGGTCTAATATTGATTTCAGAATAAGGGCTCCGAGATCTTGAAGACGGGTTTGAGTATCACGTGAGAAAAATATAGTCCGGAATATTGATTTTTAACGCTCACATTTCCATATCTTCAAAGGAATCTATCGAATGATCAAAACTTGCCGTTTCAAGGAGAACCTTGGTCTTCTCATGCGCATCGTCATCTCTATCAACTTCCTCTTGCGCCACAGGTTCGTAGTCCACGCCAAGTCCATATGTCCGAATCATCAACATATAGAACAACGCCCCAAACAAAGCAATGCATGTTAATAACTAACAAAATCCGATGTTGATTAGCGACCTAGCACGATTAAGTGAATTGTCCCCATGGCAACGCACAACACGGTGCCCATCCTCCAATTCGATGTAGCATCCTTTGGGCATGAGTCTTGAGTCCCACAACATGAACCCGGTAACCACGAGCCAAGTACCCTCGAAAACCACGCTCAACGACCTAATGAAATTATGCCAGTATTCTTAACAGCTAGCTAGGGTAGTTCTGCTTATGAAAGAGATAAACTCTTCACACTTTCAAAAATTAAAAGATAAAATGTCCATCATATACATAACTACATACGTTACTTCTCTAATTGCTAATTGGTTTTAAAATGAAACCTCGTTGATTTATGTGTCGCCTTACCGCGCATATGCACACACGTTACCGTGTGAATTCTCACCAACATTAACACGTTAGATATATGATCCACAAACTTTAACATGACATCAAGGAGACGCCAAGTGCTATTGACGTTAGTACGTCTCAAAGAAAAATACCTGATAAAACTAATTACAAAGCTTGTTGACCATGCTATCCCTAAGAGCGTTGTTCCCAATGCGACCGCGACAATTAGTCTAAGGAGCGAATGATATTGGCTTTCTAAGCCCATGTGGTTGGTCGAGTGGAGTTGGAAAATGAGAAATTGTTGGGCAAAGGCGACTCCGCATACAAATTGTACGATCTTGTTGTGGTGTGACGCCAAATGGATGGGGCGTACGAGCTTATCAAAGGTTAGAGCGGTGGCGGCGTAGGCTATGGATGCGAGGGCGATGGTGGAGTGCTCGATATTCTGGAGGTGGTGTGAGGGGATGGTTCCGTCGGTATCGAGCGGTGTGTGGCGGGTCGGGCTGATCACGAGCTCCGTCACGATGAAGGATGTGCAACCAAACATGATGACATAGAGTTCTACGTGACGGCAAGGGGAGAAAGGGAACCATATGAGAGAAATGTATTTGTCAGCATTGGTTTTTTTTTTCGATCAAATTTGTCAGCATTGGTTAAGAAGAGCTTCGTGTTGTTAAACAAGTGCCATAGACCGACCAAGAGGAATCCAAGTCCCGGTAGTAGCACGTGTCCAATTAAAGTACCCATAGTCATGATCGGTTTGCCAGGGTAGCATAGCCAACTTAGTAACTTGGATTAGCGTTAGAGAGAATGACATAATTAGCTAAGTAATCTTTCTAATAAGGTGTTAACGAGGGAACACAAGTGCTTGTGTAATTGTGTGTCAGGGAGATTTGAGGGAGGGGGTGGGGTGCATGTGTAAGAGGATGGAACAAGTGTATGAGTTAAAATATGTCAAATTCAAAGGTTAAAAGGGCCTCGAAACTTTTTAGGATACTGTGAATTGTGTGAATCAACAAAGAAATCGAACCAGAAACGTAGCTAGTTTGAGAGAGAAGAAAGTAGAACACTCGAGGAGAGAGAAGAGTTTTGGGAAATTTTCCACGTTTTCTGATTAGCTGTAACAAACTACAGTTCACAGTATTTATAGCTATTACAAAACGAGCTAACTAAACTTGCCACATCAGCAGCTAATATCATACATATATATTAAGCCTTCATTCCCCTATAGCCCCCCCTCAAGCTGGACGTGATGAGAAATCAAGGCCAAGCTTGCACGATAGAAAATGATGTTGTTGAACTCCCAACGGTTTAGTGAAAATATCAGCAAACTGTAAGCTTGAGCGAACATGAACAGTACTAACAAAACCTTCTTGCACCATATCACGAACGAAGTGACAATCAATGCGTAAATGTTTAGTACGTTCATGAAAAACGGGGTTAGCGGCCAAGTGCTGTGCAGCTTTGTTATCACAATGCAACGGAATCGGACGAGGAACTGTCACAGCCAAATCACTAAGCAAACCCTCTAACCATACCAGTTCACTAGCAGTGTATGACATACATCGATATTCACTTTCTGCAGTGGACTTAGACACAGTTTTCTGCTTTTTGGACTTCCAGGAAACCAAAGACGAGCCCAAAAATACACAATATCCAGAAATAGAACGACATGAGAAGCTACAACTTCCCCAATCAGCATCACAATAAGCAACTAAACTCAAATCAGACTTGGCTGGATAGAAAAGGCTACCATTAACAGTACCTTTAAGATAGCGAAGCAAATATAAAGCAGCTGCCATGTGAGGAGAACGAGGTGACCCAACAAACTGACTCAGTTGTTGAACAACAAAAGAAATATCAGGCCTCGATAATGTGAGATAGAGAAGACGACCAATAAGCCTCCTATATGATTCAGGATCATCTAAAACCTCACCAACTTCAGGTTGTAACCTCAAATTCTTTTGCATAGGGAAAGAAGCAGCTTTACAGTCCAACAAACCAGAATCAGTCAAAAGGTCGATGATATACTTGCGTTGATTCAGCCGAATGCCTGCAGAATCCTTGGATATTTCAATACCAAGAAAAAACCGAGCAAGACCCAAGTCTTTGATTGTGAAGGCCGTGTGCAGAGATGACTTTGTAGCAGTAATTTCATCAACATCATCACCAGTGATAAGTAAATCATCAACATAAGCCAAAGCTACTATCATAGAATGAGGGGTCTGCTTAATGAACAATGAGTAATCTTGTTTGGATTGTTGAAAACCCAACTTAACAAGATGTTTAGTAAGCTCAATGTTCCATTGTCTACTTGCTTGCTTTAAACCATATAAGGAATGAGTAAGCCTACAAACCTGTCCCTTTTGAGCCTTTGAATATCCTGGGGGAGGAACCATATAAACCTCTTCATCCAAGAAGCCGTGTAAAAAAGCATTGTTGATGTCAAGTTGATATATGGGCCACTCTCGAGCTGCAGCTAGAGCAAAAAGAACACGAACAGAGGTAAACTTAGCCACTGGAGAAAATGTATACTTGTGATCTTTGTCCTTGATCTGAGTGTAACCCTTAGCAACCAAACGAGCTTTCAATCTTTCAACCTGACCATTTGGTTGGAATTTGACCTTGTAGACCCACTTTGATCCAACAGCTGTCTTGCCAGGAGGAAGAGTAGTAAGTTCCCAGGTATTATTCTGCTCCAAAGCTGTCAGCTCCTTCTCCATTGCTTCAACCCACCCTTTATCTTTACTAGCTTGTGCATATGAAGAAGGTTCATGAGTAGATAATACATGAAAGACAGCATGTCTGTAATCTGCAGAATAATCAATAAAATCCTTGGAAGAAACCACATGAAATGCTTGAGAAAATATATCAGTTTCTGCAGAAACTTGGAGCACATCATTTGTAGGTATAGTAGGACAAATAAAATCTTGCAAATGTGTAGGGGGCTTATGAACTCTAGAAGAACGTCTGAGAGGGGGAATGACAGGTAAATGAGATGATGTGGGAACAGAAGAATGATGATCAGAGGATAGTGAAGGAATATTTGTGTTATGAGGGGATGATGGTGAAGAATTTTGAGGTAAAGAAATATCAGGATGAATACCCACTGCTTGATCAACGGGTTTAGAAGAAGATCCTGAAAGAAGATCATGTGAGCCAGCTCTGTGAGGCAAATA
This sequence comes from Polygonum maritimum, assembly GCA_963924305.1. Classification (NCBI taxonomy): domain Eukaryota; kingdom Viridiplantae; phylum Streptophyta; class Magnoliopsida; order Caryophyllales; family Polygonaceae; genus Polygonum; species Polygonum maritimum. Next base: position 9,354,850 of record OZ002733.1, on the reverse strand, counting down.
AACAGTAAAATCTTCCACTGCAGGAGACACCAGGGGCAAACTAGGAGATTGTTCTTCCAAATCAACATCAGCAGCAGATTGAAAAGGAAAGCAATCTTCTCGAAATTGAACATGCCTAGCTACAAATACCTTTTTTGATTTTAGGTCTAGCACTTTGTAGCCCCTCTGTCCTTGTGAATACCCAAGAAGAACACATCTAAGAGCTGTAGCATCAAGTTTAGAACGAGCACTTTTGTCTATCAAGGCAAAACATAAGCATCCAATCACTCGAAGATGATCAAGACTAGGAGCCCTATGATATAGCAATTCAAAAGGAGTTTGCCACTGCAGAACAGAAGAAGGAAGGAGATTGATCAAATGAGTGGCACTAAGAACACAATCACCCCAATATTGCAATGGTAAATTGGCATGAAGACGAATTGCTCGAGTAGTCTCAATCAAATGTCTGTGCTTGCGTTCTACTCTGCCATTTTGTTGAGGAACACCTGGACAGGACCGTTGATGAACAATTCCCTTACTAGAGAACAACTCCTGCACCTGTTTGTTCATAAATTCTGTTCCATTATCAGACCGTACTATTTGCACCTTAGTCTGAAATTGTGTCTCAATATATGCCAGAAACTGAGCAATCTGTCTATAAGTCTGATCTTTATTTCTAAGCAAAACAGTCCAAGTAGCCCTGGAATAATCATCTACTATCGTCAAAAAATATTTGGAACCACAATACGTAGGTGTCTTATAAGGACCCCACAAATCCATATGAACAAGGGCAAAAATCCTTTTAGCACGAGATTCACTGACTTTAAAGGGCAATTTGTGATGTTTAGCAAGAGTACAAATATCACATTCATAATGGTTCAACCGACCACAAGCTGTCTTAGAAATATGTCTAAGCTTTGACAAAGAAACATGACCCAATCTTGCGTGCAACAAGTCAACAGAAACATCTTTATTACATACTGAATTCAAAGTTTTAGAAGACAACAAATCAGTAGCTTTCCCAACAACACCAGAATTCTCCATAAACGTCTCTGAATCTTCATGCAGCTCACTACTAAGCTTGTATAAGCCTCCTCGTTTCCTACCAACAGCAATAACCTTCCTAGAGGAAAGGTCCTGTAGAACACAATCATGTGGACCAAACATAAACACAAATTTCTCATCAATGAGCAATTGAGGCACAGAGATCAGGTTGTGTTTGAACGAAGGTATATACAGGACATTATGCAAAGTTAATGCTTCAGAGATCCTCACAATACCATGTTGTTCAACAACTCTGACCATTCCATCCGGGAGACCAATCTTAATTGGTTTAGGCAGATCACAAATATTAGAGAATAAATTTCTGTTGTAAGTAACATGATCCGTAGCACCCGAATCAACAATCCAAGTACAATTCTGAAACACCAAGCTACTGTCATGTGAAAGAGAAGTAAGATTACCTGCGAAGTTAATAGAATTGATCTAACCAGAGCTAGGTCCCTCATCTTTTGCAAGATTCTTCCCTTTCATCTTCTTCATTATTCTGTTAAAAACAGCATTAACCAGTTTATCATCAGCATCTGCATCATCCATGCCTTCATCATCATCAAAAGGTGTATTCTGAGTGCATTCCGTGTCTTGCACATTAGCTAACAGCTTTCCATTGGCATCAAACCTTGGTCCTTTCCACCAATCCGGATAGCCTATCAATTTAAAGCATCCTTCCTTGAGATGACCAATCTCTTTGCAAAAATCACATTTTCTGTCAGACTTATCCTTCTTGCCATCTCTATTATAACCCTGACCACCAAACCTGTTTCCAAAACCTGAACCTGAAGCATTCATACCTGATTTCCCATATCCAGTATTAGAATTGCCATTAATTCCATTCCTCCCATAAGATCCATTACCAAACCTGTTTACAGCTAAAGCATCGTGTGCCTGCAAACTTCCACTAGTTATGTCCTTCTGCCTTTCTATTTGCACCACAGTATGAAAAGCTCTATTCAAAGATGGCAAAGGTTCCATCGAAAGAATATTGCTCCTAACATTCTCAAAGGTATCTGACAACCCCATGAGAAATTGCATCAACTTATGCATATTCTCTCTATCAACAATTCTTTTCATCAAACTACAGCCACATTGCTCAATTACACCGCAAGTACAAAGCTCAGTCCCTTCTACTGACTGTAACTCATCCCAAACTCTCTTTAACTTGCTAAAATAAGCACCAACACTCAGATTTTCTTGTCTAATATTGCTCAGTTCTCGTTTCAGCTGAAAAATCAGAGGAGCGTTTGATTCTGCATACCTTTCAACAAGCTCATTCCACAATTCCTCAGCATATTGCACATATATGAAATTTTCAGCTATCTCACTTGTCATTGAATTGAGTATCCAACTCATCACCATGAAATTGCAGCGTTTCCACTTCTCATAATCATCAGAGGTTCTAGAAGGCTTAGGATACATTCCAGTTATAAAACCTAGCTTCATTTTTGCACCTAGTGCCATCTTAATGCTCCTACTCCAACTAGTGAAGTTCAATCCATTGAAACGTATAACAACTAACTGGTTTCCAGGATTGTCAGAATTTGCCAAAAACAAAGGATCGTAAGAATCAGAGTTACCTCCTATGTACCATCCGTATTCCTTCTCCCTCTGTTTCCTTGTCATCGGCGAGCGAAATCGTCCTCCATGACCTCCTCGCCTTCTCATCGAACGTGCTCGTTCTTCTCGATCTTCATGTCTCCTCTTCTGAGGCGACCACGAGAAGTCGTTCTCAAATTCCAGATATGAATTCGAGCGCGAATTCATCTCCAAATCATGATCTCTGGACCTTCGTCCACGAACAGGAGACTTCATTTTCTCCTTTCCTTTGTTCCTCCTCAGAACCGGCGATCCGGAATCTTCAGCCCTCTCCTTTCCATTCCTCCTTGGAATTGGCGATTTTGAGCGATCTCCAGTCACGGATTCTCTATCCTCAGCCATCTTCTTCAGATCAACACGAAATCGTGAAGAATTATGCGAAAAATTTCACGATCAGTTCCCGATCTCAACCTAGAGTTCCGATCTTGAAACTCCGGCAATTTCTAGTCTCAGCAACTTGAAAAACCTTCAATAGCTCACAAGGATCGTCCTTGTAGCTCTGATACCATGTGAATTGTGTGAATCAACAAAGAAATCGAACCAGAAACGTAGCTAGTTTGAGAGAGAAGAAAGTAGAACACTCGAGGAGAGAGAAGAGTTTTGGGAAATTTTCCACGTTTTCTGATTAGCTGTAACAAACTACAGTTCACAGTATTTATAGCTATTACAAAACGAGCTAACTAAACTTGCCACATCAGCAGCTAATATCATACATATATATTAAGCCTTCATTCCCCTATAGATACTTTAGTAATGATCATATAATTTTTTGAGATTATGATATATAATTCTAAATTTCTGTAGCTTATCGAGTTATTTTTTGGGAAATTCCTCTTGGTACCCCCGAGGTTTCGACTTTTCCTTTTGGTGTTCCACGAACTTTTTTTTTCCTTTTGGTGCCCCTGAGTTTTACAAATAGTTCTTACCGTAACCAAAAGTTCATATTTACCACTTTTCCATCCAAAAAAATACTGATTTCTATTAAAAAAAATAGCTAAATTAAAATCCAATTTATTTAACCCATTTAATCTGCCTAAATGAAAATAAAAAAAAATTTAATTAAACATAGACAGGAATTACTCGGTTCCTCCTTTGATCCCTGGGCATGTGCAGAAAAAAGGTAGGAGGGTAATCAGATTTGATATTCATTTGATCAAACAACCCCTCAGCAATCATGATAACAATGCTACTAAACCTCAATGGATCATCACTGGCAAGTTTCGAAACAAAATAGCCACCAGATGACGCCCCCCTGGCGATCAAAATAGCTACCAGATGATAATAATTTTCATTTAGGTAGATTAAATGGGTTAAATAAAGGTATAATACATACGGAGGCCCCCGTACTTGTACAAAATGTGCAAACGGGTCTCTGTACTTTTTTTTATTCTATTGAGCACTTGTACTTATCCGAATTTGTTCTATTTAGCACTTGTGTCCCAATTAGTGTTTGTGTGCATTTTACGTGCTTTGTTTAATTGTCATGTAATGACCACGTAACACGTTTTTTTTTCATTTAATGTCCACATAATGCAAATTCAAGCCACGTAACACTTTATAATGTCACGAAACATCGTAAACAAAAAATTAAAACAAAATTGATTGTGGTGTTTTACGGTGTTTCGTTGCATGCATTACACAGTGTTCCGTGGCTTGAATTTGCATTACGCAGACATTACATGGCAAAAATTGTGTTATATGGTCATTAAATGGCAATTAAACAGAGGGCGTAAAATGCACGCGGACTCTAATTGGGACATAAGTGCTCAATAGAACAAAATTGGATAAGTAGAGGTGCTCAATAGAACAAAAAAAAGTACGGAGGCCTGTTTGCACATTTTGTACAAGTACGGGGGCCTCCGTATGTATTTTGCCGTTAAATAAATTGGATTTTAATTTAGTTTCTTTTTTTTAACAAAAATCAGTATTTTTTTGGATGGAAAAGTGGTAAATATTAACTTTTGGTTACAGTAAGATCTATTTGTAAACCTCGGGGGCACCAAAAGGAAAAAAAAAGTTCGTGGGACACCAAAAGGAAAAGTCGAAACCTCGGGGGTACTAAGAGGAATTTCCCTTATTTTTTTAAATATGATACTTTATATTATTTAAGGCAACACTTGTACTACCACTAAATTTGAGTAAAATGTGTACTCAAGTAAAAGACTATTTACTATTTATTCATTATTGTTTTTTAGCTATATTTATAAACCAATTGTAAACTAAAAAATTGTGTAGTAGTCAACGAGTATTCCATATTCTATGTGGTAATTATATCTATAGAATAATCGAAAGATTAATTTCTTGTCAATATTTGTGGATTGGTCATATATATATATATATTTTTTATATATATGTAGATTTTTTTTTAATAATAAAAGCACTCCTAATTTTGTATCAATTTTCAAATTGTTTCTCTCCTTAGGAAGTTGAGATGTTACTTTGACACTAATGTCAAGTTGAGATAATGTTTAAATGACACAAAATGGTGGATTTGTTTTCAAATTTGTACGTGCTTTTTGAGAATTTGGAAAATATGATTTTTTCATATAGAATTGAAAATGAGATAGTTTTGTAAAATATTAACATGCATTGTCATGCAAATGTAAGTAAGTGTAGTTGAAGAAAGTCGGGCCCGATAGATAGGTAGAATGGGACGTGTCGGTACGACCGACCATATGTGTGTATGCAAGGTTATCAGAATCCCGACTCGATCCTACGATTCCAACGATTCTACGACTCAAAAGTCATAAATCGATCCACGATCCTAAGTAGGATCTTAGTAAACTAGGATCTTAAATGATTTAACATAAAATTCTAATTGGATTTTGATTTTACACACGACTCTAACGATTCTACGACGATTCTAACGATCCTACAAACGATTCTTGTGATCCAAACAATCACTATTATATTTATATATTATTACTATGATCAACGTTTATGTCTCTTATCCATTAAATTATTAACCCGATTCATCTTAAAATATTTTTACTCATCAAATTAATAATGATCATAAAATTTCAGACTTTATATATAAGAAAATTCACAATATATTAGGTTATCGTATATTTTTTAGTTATAATGTAGGATCTTACGATCCTAACGATCCGATTCTACGATCCGATCCTGCTACCCCCTTCCGATCCGATCCAAGGATCTCGATCCTGACAACCTTGTGTGTATGAACCTAGTATATAAACCCATGAGATTCCACCTTAAAACCAATTGACGATAGGGGAAGTAGCTCATGAGCTTATATAGTATTTGATTTGTATTCTTATTTTAGATGTGGGATAGATTATATTTTCCATATTAGTTTTATCTAATTTTCTGAAAATTTGTAATATCAGGTAAAATTCTATATGAAAAATAATTTGGTAGTATTTTAAAATTACTCTACAAATGTCGTTATTTTATGGAATTATGCGGACTTTTGAGAAGTTTGGGAAACCGACCTAATTTCCAAATTTACATCTGAAAATTTAAAATCCTCATTTAAGTCGGCTTGGACAATAAGGTAAAATACAAAACGGCAATAAATTTACGAACTTAAAACTTTCCTTATATTAAGTCGGCTTCTGAGTCTAGTCTGCGTGGAAACGCAGCAGAACCTGGCAACGGTAAAAAAAAAATTAAAAAAACTTGCCTTCTATAGTCCTATATAGTCAAGATTGGGCCCCGCTCTTCTGTAAAAACCCCACTCTTCTTTACGCTGCTCTCTTCTCTTCTACTCTACTAGTTGTCTAGTTCCGTATACCCCTTTGCTCTTCTTCTGTGCCCTCGCCTTTCGCTCCATACCTCGCTTGCTCATTATCCAATGGCTCTCTCTCCAATTCGTTAATGGCTTCCTCTCTCGCTGTTCTACTGTCCTCTTCCGTCGCTGTATGAATTCTCGGCTCCATCTATGTTGCTTTTTTGTTGTCGTGCTCTCTATTTTGGTACTGGTTTCTGTATCGTATTTTTTCGATTTCGAACAAAATAGGAAAGTTTTTCAGTGTTTTGAAGTTCCTGCATGTTTTTCTCTTCCGATTTGGGCGAAGCTATTGTGTGTTTCTTGAAGGAATTGCAAATTTGCTACTGATGCGTGTTGCAGGTTTAGCTAGTTTGTAGAGGTCACTGTTCGTGCTGAAACATGGCTTCCAGAAGTGGCGGTGAGTCTTCAAGTCAGCCGCCACAGAGGCGGTTGATGCGAACGCAGACGGCCGGAAACCTAGGGGAAACCGCCTATGACAGTGAGATTGTGCCTTCTTCTCTGGTGGAGATCGCTCCCATCCTTCGTGTTGCTAACGAAGTCGAGAAGCACAACCCTAGGGTTGCGTATCTGTGTACTGCTTCCCCCCTTTGTTTTAATTAGGGAGTCTCTTTTACTTTCTTGATTGGGAAATATCCGGTTCAGCAGTTTTCTAATCCTGTTAACCTTTCATCTTTGCTCTGTACTCTGTAGGTCGATTTTATGCATTTGAGAAAGCTCACACATTGGACCCCACATCCAGCGGGCGTGGTGTCCGGCAGTTTAAAACTGCTCTTTTGCAGAGGTTGGAAAGGGTATGTGTGCTCACTTCCTAATCACTAATAACTTCATGCTCTGGAAGGAATAATCAGATCTACTTACTGAAATTGGAATCCAGTTATATGAAAGCATTAGGAAGCAGCATTTACAAGTAATACAGCAATGAGAAATTAATTGCCATTTTGGGCTCTAAAACTTGCCTTTTGGGTTTGGAAAGAGAACTAAATCTTTGTAAGGGCATGTTCTATACTGATTAAGTGATTAGCAAGGTGCAACCTATAAGGTCATGCCCAATTGACTGCCTATCCTTGAGAGTATCAGGTTAATTATATCGGCGTTCATATTATGAGTTCATGCTTTTCGGTTTTTGTTTGTTCTATTGCTACTTATGAGCTCTTCTTTCTTAGGAGAATGATCCAACATTAGTGGGTAGAGTTAAGAAAAGCGATGCACGAGAAATGCAAAGTTTTTATCAGCATTATTATAAGAAATATATCCAAGCCCTGCAAAATGCTGCCGATAAAGCTGACCGGTAAGTATTTTCCACAGTTTTTAGGGAAACAATTGGATATCTTTCGTGTTTTACTCCATTATCATTTTATGCTATACTAGTTATGACTTATTGAGATTTTCTCTTTAGCGCACAACTAACAAAGGCCTACCAGACTGCCAATGTTCTCTTCGAGGTGTTAAAGGCTGTTAATCTGACACAGAGAGTTGAGGTTGATCGTGAGGTGACACTTGGTGATACCTGATGTTCTTTTGTTGATGCTATGTTAGGTACACTGCAGCTATTTCTTTTGACATTAGCTTCATTTGCTCACTTACAGATATTGGAAACTCATGACAAAGTGGCAGAAAAAACCGAAATTTATCTCCCTTACAATATACTTCCTCTTGGTCCTGATAGTGCTAATCAGGCAATTATGCAGTATCCAGAGGTTTGTCATAATATTCTGCTGTGTATGTTCGGTCAACCAGTAATTATATGTTTTTTTTTGAGTTTCTTAACTGTGTAATGCAGATTCAAGCAGCTGTAGTTGCACTTCGTAACACTAGGGGCCTTCCATGGCCTAAGGAATATAAGAAGAAAGCAGATGAAGATATTTTAGATTGGCTTCAGGCAACTTTTGGATTTCAGGTATTGTATCATTTTTTGAGTTCTCGCCTTTCATCTTACATGCTTGCTGTTTTGTATGATTATGTTATTTATAAACCTTAACTAGTCTGTCATTGTGTTCTGTTTTGCAGAAAGATAGTGTTGCAAACCAGAGGGAGCACCTGATTTTGTTGCTTGCAAATGTGCACATACGTCAGTTTCCTAAGCCTGATCAGCAACCCACGGTTTGTTCATGACAAATAATATTGCCTTACATATTGAAATAGGAACGGCAAGATATTAACTTATAGCACTGAAACATATTGACAATTAGTTGGATGATGGTGCACTATCTGAAGTGATGAAGAGATTATTTAAAAACTACAAAAGGTGGTGCAAATATTTGGATCGTAAGAGTAGCCTCTGGTAAGTCTACTAACTTTGAATATTTCTGGTACTGGCTAAGAAAGCATTTTTCATTTTAGGTTGAGAAGGAAGTGCATTATCATGATTTTGTTTTGAAGGCTTTCTTTTTTGCTTCTCTATTCTCAAAAATATTTCCATCACTACCTCATTAGTTTCAGAAACAATGTCCACATCCAATCATGTAAATAGTTGCATTACACACACAAAACTTATGATTTTTTAAGTTAGAAACAAATGAGGTGCCATCCATTTTCGTTTCTTAAACCTTATAGACCTTTCCTGGCCTTTTCTTCAGTGGTATATTATCCATTTATCAAAATTTCCCCTTTTTTAAAGATTGGAGTCTGATAAATACGAGAGCAGCAGTTAAGCAAGGCATGTGAGCTGCTTAACGGTTATTTAAGTCACCATATAAAATTGCTGACAGCAAGTAGGATATATGCGTTGAAAATAGAAAAAGCTGAATGTGTGTATTGAAATTTGTAGAGGAATGTGGAATGCAGTTCTGTAAACTAGCAACAATCTACAGAAGGAATACCCTATGGTCCTAGAACTAGAAGTAAACCCTCTCCTGCAAGGCAAAGCACCATAGCGTTGCCTAAAGTGCAAAATTGCTCTCAGATGCTCTTCCACTCTCCTCCGTATTATCTACCTCTTTAACATTACTTTAAGGCTTATTTGGCTTCCCATGTCAATCATTGCATTATTTGTGATATATCCTTGGCCTTTCTAGTGGGTCGTGCGTGACTGATTTTGATTGCTCCTATGTGGGCCTTCTGTCGTGGATCTTTTCATGTTCTCTGACTTTGTAGTCCCTGTGCATAGTATTGCCTAATATGTATCCAAATAATAAGAAGAGTGCAGGCTATTTAAGTGGTTTATGTGTGATTGCTAAACTAACAAGTCCATAAAAACCCAAATCAAATATCAAGCATCACATCAAGCATTAAAACATATGAAAATTTCAAATCTTGCCAAACACACTTTAAAGTAAAATTAAGTATAATGCAAATAAGTTTATAAAGTAAGGTAACCAAACACACTCCTAAATTTCCGTGTGGAAATATCTTGTTTGCTACAATTTGAAGTTTTGACCTGTAACCATATGCATATCGAGAGTGTGAAAAGGCTGCTTGGGTATGGAATTGAAGCACTTTGTTCCTATTTATGCAATCTTGTCTTGTTTTTTATATTTTTACTTTGTCTTTACTGCAGGTTGCCTACTATACAGCAGGAAATGCAGCAGCGTAAGCTTTTATACATGGGCTTGTATCTGCTTATCTGGGGAGAAGCTGCAAATTTGAGATTCATGCCAGAATGCCTGTGCTATATTTACCATCATGTATGCTCTTTCATGTTTTTAAAGTTGTGGTTTCATATTTAGTGATGCTTTCACTATTCTTTTTCTACTTTTATGAAAGATCTTTGTGTAGCATATTGTAATACACTAGAAAAAAAAGTAGTTTTATTGTAGAATTAGTTTCAAATCATTGTAGCAATGCAAATAACTTCAATTTTGGAAATTTATTGTGGAAGACTTGTCCATTTACTTATAACCGGTGTAGGTTATTAGGTTCAGTTAGTAAATGCATATTTCACTCTCTTTGATTGAATTGAATGAATCTTTATTTGAATTAATGGATTAATTAATCAGATGACAGAAGTTTATATAGAAATAATTTTAGCAACACTGATGATTTGTTTATTCTGATATAAGGATGTTTGTAGATGAAAATTATATATCTTTAATGTGCCATATTTAGAAAGATTCTCTTACATAAGGTTGTTTGCCAGTTTAAGGTGTTATCACCTATGGCATGAGTTTTGCTATATCAGAACTGTATGTGCAAAAGTCGTGTATTATTGATATTCTTAATGCTTGTTTCTGCTTTAATCTAGACTTTTGGTGCTCTTTCTTGCTAGATGGCCTTTGAGCTCTACGGCATGCTAGCAGGCAATGTTAGTCCTACTACAGGTGAAAATGTCAAGCCAGCCTATGGTGGTGAAGATGAAGCTTTCCTACGAAAAGTTGTTACTCCAATTTATGAAGTCATTCAAAAGGTGATCCATGTACATTACAATAAATTGAATTATGTTCTTAATGATTAAGCTATGCACCTCAGACCTGTTCTCTGCGTAGGAAGCTGAGAGGAGCAGAAGAGGAACATCTAAGCATTCTATGTGGAGAAATTATGATGATTTAAATGAATATTTTTGGTATTTTCTTATCCATGAACCGTAAGGTTTCCTTAAGATGGAGAAATATATTCAATCAAAGTATTTGATGTTTGTATTTGCAGGTCAGTCGACTGTTTCCGGCTAAGTTGGCCCATGCGAGCTGATGCTGATTTTTTTCATGTTCATGTAGACAAACACCATTTTGACAAGAGTGATGTAAGCCATTATATTCTTCACCTTTGTTTTACTCCATGAATATCATTTCTTTCTTGTTTCGGATTACAATCTACCTTTTTTATTCTGTTCCAACACTGACATTGGTCCACCTGAGATGTATAAGATGGATTGCTTTAAGGGTTAAAGGGGGTGGAAGTAAGTGCCACATTTTTTGTACTGTCTGATTATTTTTTTGTGATTATCAGGACAATAAACCACATGCAAGAGATAAGTGGATTGGGAAAGTAAATTTCGTTGAAATAAGAACATACTGGCACATTTTCAGAAGCTTTGATCGGATGTGGAGCTTCTTTATATTGTGCTTGCAGGTATATATCGCTTTTCTGAGTTAGTTTTCCCAACCATATATATACACATATCTTTCCTTTTACATGGTTACAGCTTTCTATAATTTTTCCTTTCCCTTTCAGGCCATGATAATTGCTGCATGGAATGGGTCAGGAGACCTAGGTTCAGTCTTTACACCTGATGTTTTCAAAAAAGTGTTAAGTGTGTTCATAACTGCTTCCATATTGAGGTTTGGACAAGGTGGGTGCTGTAGCTGGGACAAACTAAATGGAACTTTCGTGAAACTTCATATAAATACAAGCCATAAATAATATATTATAATTTGACAGATCACGTATTTTACCCTACTTTATTTGTATATTCTGTATAGGAAATGCTTATTTGAAAATTCTATGAAATGTATGCACTTGCAGCTGTCCTTGATGCCATCCTAAATTGGAAAGCAAGGCATAGCATGCCGTATAATGTCAAGCTAAGATATATTTTGAAGGTTGTATTTGCTGCTGCGTGGGTGATTATTCTTCCAGTAACTTATGCTTACATGTGGGAAGATCCTCCAGGATTTGCTCGCACAATCAAAAGTTGGTTTGGGAGCAATTTCAGTTCAAATTCACTATTTATTTTAGCTGTTGCTATCTACCTGTCACCAAATGTGCTTTCTAGTGCACTATTTCTATTCCCCTCTATTCGGCGTGCCCTTGAAAGATCAAATTACAGAATCGTGATGTTGATTATGTGGTGGTCACAGGTACATGATAATTCTGTCATATATTACTAAATATTCACAATTTTTTACTGTGAATGAACTTTTTCGTTTAACAAGTTTAGTTGCTGTTGCTTGGCAGCCACGGCTCTATGTAGGAAGAGGAATGCATGAAAGCACATTTTCATTGATCAAGTAAGGCGTATTACTGTCTGTATATTTACATACATACAATAATGGCCCTCATGGCTGATATCTATTTTATTTTTCTGACATTCTGAGTTCTTTGCAGGTATACCCTGTTTTGGGTTCTTCTTATCATTACAAAGTTGGCATTTAGTTACTATGTCGAGGTATGACTCAAATCTGCTCTATAGCTATTCTGTCCTATTCTAGCTTTTGTTCATGAAGGTTTCCCTCAAATGTTGCTAGATTTTCAATGAAGTTTGACATCAATTGTGCTTAGTCATAAATTAGTGGTTGTGCTCGTTTATTTGAAATGCATGCTGCTTGTGTTTGCAGATTATGCCTCTTGTTAGGCCAACGAAGGATGTCATGAGGATTCAAATAAGTGGTTCAAGTTATAAGTGGCATGAGTTCTTCCCTCGTGGTAACATTACTTGGTCCACTTATTGAGAAAGACATTTTTTTTTTCTCTATTTCCCTAGTGTGTGAGAATCTCTTGCATATTTGATCTATTTTGCAGCAAAGAACAATATTGGTGTTGTCGTTGCACTTTGGGCTCCAATCATCATGGTATGGACTACACCAGCTAGTATGCATTACACCTAAATAGTAGCTTTTAAATCTTATCATTGGCGCAGGTATATTTCATGGATGCACAAATCTGGTATGCCATATTCTCCACAATATTTGGTGGTATTTATGGTGCTTTCCGACGTCTTGGAGAGGTATATCTCTTGGCTGTTCGCTGTGGGCCCCTGAACTAAGTCATTTCTAACTCCTAGCTGAGCTCGTTAATTTTCTTTCTTGGATCCAGATTCGAACTTTAGGAATGCTGAGGTCCCGATTTGGATCATTGCCTGGTGCTTTTAATAGTTGTCTTATGCCACCTGAAACGTTTCAACAGAAGAAAAAAGGATTTAAGGCCACTTTATCTAGGAGATTTCCTATGGTGAGATTTTCTGGAAGTACATATTTATTGGTTTCTGCTTTCCATCTGTGTTATTATTGATATTTCAGCTTCCTTATCTAGGAGATTTCCAATTGCAATATGTTGCTGCTGTGTCATTTTATTATGTCTTTCTGTATACGCAACAGGCTCATTATTTGAATGTGTCAGGTACCATCAAACAAAGGTAAGGAGGCTGCCCGGTTTGCTCAGCTGTGGAATCAAATCATCACTAGTTTCAGGGAAGAAGATCTCATCAGAGACAGGTATCTTGGCTGCAACTGCCTTTTTTTGTATTTTCTTTCTTTTTTTTTTGGTTTGAATGTTGTCAAATCAGGAAGGGGGTTGTCACGTAGGCTTATGAACCCGTGTGTGGAACTTGTATATTGATCATAAAATACAACTGATATGTTTTTTTAAAAGATGTGTGATGCAACTGAGCATATGGACTATAATAACCAGATTTAAGACAATTGCATTTATTCATTTGTTAAATTAAACGGTCATCTTGAAGGGAGAAAGATTTGCTGCTTGTTCCTTATTGGGCGGACCGTGATCTGGATCTCATACAATGGCCACCTTTCTTGCTGGCTAGCAAGGTTTGAATCTGAATTTGTTCCATTGTGTATCTGAGATATATTGTAACCCTTGGATTCTCAGTTGAGTTTGTATGCAATACAGGTTCCTATTGCTGTGGATATGGCGAAAGACAGTCATGGAAAGGACGGGGAGAATGAGCTGAAGAAGAGGATTGCAGCTGATGACTACATGTCTTGTGCTGTAAGGGAATGCTATGCATCTTTTAAAAGCATTATTAAGATCATGGTCCAAGGTGACCATGAAAAGAGGTAAGTTCTTAAAAAATAATTCCATGGCTACTGAGATTTATTACAATATAAACGCTTGAGATTTTCAAATTTCAGGGTGATTGAGTACATCTTTTCTGAAGTTGAAAAGCATATAGAAGCGGATGATCTCATTGCTGAATACAGGCTAAGTGCCCTCCCTAGCCTCTATGAGCACTTTGTCGAGCTTGTCAAAATCTTGGTAAATCAGTCCTGGCATGTGTGTATGTATTTTTTAGGATGGAGGCAAATTTTAATTACTTAACAGTATCAAAAAATTTCAGGTGCAGAATAAGCCAGATCAAAGGGATCGGGTTGTGATTCTTTTCCAGGACATGTTGGAGGTGGTGACAAGGGATATCATGGAGGATCCTTTATCTAAGTGAGACATCTACTTTCCTTTTTTATCATGAAGGCCCTGCTTATCTTTGGTGCTTTTCTCACGGCCTTTGTATTTTTATTTGTTTGTAGCTTAGTAGAGTCAATACATGGAGGGCCAAAGCAGGAGGGAATTGTTCCCCTTGATCAGCAGTATCAGCTATTTGCATCTTCTGGGGCAATTAACTTCCCACTTGAGGCAACAGAAGCCTGGCAAGAGAAGGTTTGTGATTGCAAAAGTACCTGTGAATTAAATTATGGCTTGTCCATGTCCTGAACTCTGAATTCTTTTCATGGCAGATCAAACGGCTTGACTTGCTGCTCACTGTGAAGGAGTCTGCTATGGATGTTCCATCAAACCTGGATGCTAGGCGGCGTATGTCTTTCTTTACAAATTCCCTGTTTATGGATATGCCACCTGCTCCAAAAGTTCGCAATATGCTTTCCTTCTCGTAAGTTTTCAGAACTCTGATGCTAGGGTCAATGCACCTTTTTTTTTCTCCCCTTTCTCCTTCTACTTATTCCACAACTTCCTTAAAATTCTTTCTGCAGTGTATTAACTCCTTACTACACTGAGGATGTTCTTTTCTCACTAAGAGAATTGGAGTCACAAAATGAAGACGGAGTTTCCATTCTTTTTTACTTGCAAAAGATCTATCCAGGTTGATATACAGATATCTGTATTTGGTATCATAGACATGATTCATCTCAGAAAATTTCTAACCATACGGTTTTTCTTTTTCTGAATATAAAAGATGAATGGAAAAACTTTTTGGAGCGAGTAAATTGTCAAACTGAAGAAGATGTTAAAGAAAATGAAGATTTAAAGGAAGAGTTACGTCTTTGGGCATCATACAGAGGACAGACCTTGACCAGAACTGGTTCTCTCTCTCTCTCTCTCTCTCTCTCTCTCTCTCTCTCTCTCTCATTTATTACCTTGAGGCTTCAGCATTACTTCGATGTGGATATGAGAATTTCTGATATGCATGTTATTTTCAGTTAGGGGTATGATGTACTACAGGAAAGCATTGGAGCTGCAAGCATTCCTTGATATGGCCATAGATGAGGGTACTTGTTCTTAGCTCTGTTAAAGGCTTTTTCCCGTTTTGTTACATACCCACTTCTCTGTACTAGTTTTATTGGGAAGGCACCTTCGAGCTGATTAGTATTAAACCTTTTGTTGCATTTGAAGTCTTAATGGAGGGCTACAAGGCTATTGAGTCAAATGCTGGGGATCACATACAAGGGGAACGGTCACTTTGGGCACAGTGTCAAGCAGTTGCTGACATGAAATTTACATATGTAGTATCATGCCAGCAATATGGGATTCATAAAAGATCTGGTGATGCACGTGCACAAGATATATTGAGGCTCATGACAACGTATGTTTCTATTTAGCGTAACCATCTTGCTGATTCAAGAGGGAAAATGTGAACATTTGATGCCCATTTATCCCTTTAAACCTTAAAGTTTGTGGCCACTGATCTTTGGTGGCAGATACCCATCGTTACGTGTAGCCTACATTGATGAAGTTGAAGAGTCTAGCAAGGACAGGTCAAAGAATATCCATAAGGTCTATTATTCTGTCCTTGTGAAGGGCTTGAAGGCAGCATTACCAAAATCTAGTGGATCCATGGAACCTGAACAAAATTTGGATCAGGTATTCCCAGTTATTTTTGTGACGTTAATAAATATGTTCCAAGTGTTCTGTATGAATTACCAAATTTGGACATCATATGATTAAACAAGAAGAGTACATATGAACATCGGCAACACTTTTAATGCACATGAGCCATGTGACCCAGGTGACTATAGAATGCATGCATGTAATAATACAGTTTTGAATTATATCAAGTTCCACGTCATCCAGAAATGCAGATCTATTAACTTTCTACTAAGACACTCACAGTCACAATGTTGTCATTTCAGTTAATCTATAAGATTAAACTCCCAGGACCTGCTATCTTGGGTGAGGGAAAGCCAGAAAATCAGAATCATGCAATAATTTTCACCCGTGGAGAAGGCCTGCAAACAATAGATATGAATCAGGTGGATTGTGGTGTTCACCCCTCCTGTTGGATTTTGTACACATGCTTTCACTTTCTGATTACTGACTTGTCTTCTTGTGAAGGATAACTACATGGAAGAAGCTTTAAAAATGAGAAATCTGCTTGGAGAATTTCTGATAAAACATGGTGGTGTCAGGATGCCTACTATTCTTGGACTTAGGGAACATATTTTTACTGGAAGGTAGGCTTCTTTTCTGGATTTATCAGAGGCTTCATTTTTGTAATTATGGCCCTAAGTGTCTTATTTGTATTGTGGCAGTGTTTCTTCCCT
Source organism: Polygonum maritimum (assembly GCA_963924305.1). Lineage (NCBI taxonomy): Eukaryota > Viridiplantae > Streptophyta > Magnoliopsida > Caryophyllales > Polygonaceae > Polygonum > Polygonum maritimum. Next base: position 9,338,083 of record OZ002733.1, on the reverse strand, counting down.
TGCTTGGTTCATGTCAAACCAAGAGACAAGTTTTGTTACTATTGGTCAAAGATTGTTGGCCAACCCACTGAGGTAAGTCTAACCCCTCCTCCCCTGGATTTATTGTGTTTTCCAATTCAAAATAATACACTAGTTGTCTTGCAAACTCTCGCAGTATCTAACAAATATTGTTTAAAAATAATTTTAGGGTACGGTTCCACTATGGTCATCCAGATGTCTTTGATAGGCTGTTTCACCTTACTCGTGGTGGGATTAGTAAAGCATCAAAAGTTATCAACTTAAGTGAAGATATATTTGCTGGTATGTTGGACAACATGGTTCCTCCTAATCCCAACAATTCCATCCCCCCACTTCAGAAATATTTCGTTTTGTTTTCAAAACATGTTTTGTTTTCACAGTAGTATGATTAACAATATGACTTGCTCGTATTTTTGTAAATATAAGGATTCAATTCCACTCTTCGTGAGGGCAATATTACTCATCATGAGTACATACAAGTTGGAAAAGGTCGAGATGTGGGGCTTAACCAGATTTCAATGTTTGAAGCAAAAATAGCTAATGGCAACGGAGAACAGACACTGAGTCGTGATGTATACAGGCTTGGTCATCGCTTTGATTTCTTCAGGATGCTGTCTTGTTATTTCACCACTATTGGTTTCTACTTCAGCACACTTGTATGTTATAGAATTTAAACAGCTCATGGTTATTCTCTACATTCCCCCCTTCAAATAAGCTGGGTTCCTAACTTTCGTCTCTGTTTCACAGATTACGGTGCTTATTGTATATGTTTTCCTCTATGGACGTCTCTATCTTGTCCTCAGCGGCCTTGAACAAGGGTTAAGCAACCAAAAGGCATTTAGAAACAACAAGCCTCTTCAAGTGGCGCTTGCTTCTCAGTCTTTTGTTCAAATTGGGTTTTTGATGGCCTTGCCTATGATAGTGGAAATTGGCTTAGAAAGAGGGTTTCGAACTGCTCTCAGTGATTTTATTCTCATGCAATTGCAATTGGCCCCGGTTTTCTTCACGTTCTCATTGGGTACAAAGACCCACTATTATGGAAGGACATTGCTTCATGGGGGTGCAAAGTATAGGCCTACAGGTAGAGGATTCGTCGTGTTTCATGCCAAATTTGCTGAAAACTACAGGCTTTACTCTCGCAGCCACTTCGTCAAGGGAATTGAACTCATGATGTTGCTGATCGTTTATCAGCTTTTTGGCCAATCTTACAGAGGTGCAGTAGGCTATGTCTTGACAACCATATCAATGTGGTTCATGGTTGGTACCTGGTTGTTTGCTCCTTTCCTGTTTAATCCTTCCGGTTTTGAGTGGCAAAAAATTGTTGATGATTGGACTGATTGGCACAAATGGATAAACAACCGGGGTGGAATTGGTGTCCAGCCGGAGAAGAGTTGGGAATCTTGGTGGGAAGAGGAACAAGAACATCTCCACCATTCTGGTGTACGTGGTATTATTGCTGAGATTCTATTGGCATTGCGGTTCTTTATTTATCAATATGGGCTTGTTTATCACTTAAAAATCACAGAGAGAACTAGAAGCTTTCTGGTAATCCTCTTACATTCAACTTTTATTTTCTTCTCCAAATTTTTTTTGTTACTATGAACCGTCTCTGTTGTAATTATATGTATTTTTTCCAGGTGTATGGCATGTCATGGTTAGTGATCTTCCTGATATTATTCGTGATGAAGGCAAGTGTCATTTTTTTGTTTTCGCTTTTTAGATACCGGCGTGATTATCTTCAAATTTCCCCTGAGCATTATGATTTGATTAATTAATGCCAAATTTCATGGGTGAATTCGATTAACTCTTGTTCACGTCTTAAATTGTGCTATGAATCACTGTTTGGTATCTTGTCTACATAATATTCATCTAACATTTTAGATCTGTTTCATGGTTCAACAGACCGTCTCCATTGGAAGGAGGAAGTTCAGTGCAGACTTTCAACTAGCTTTCAGACTCATTAAAGGAATGATCTTCCTGACATTTATTGCGATACTTGTAATCCTTATTGCGATTCCACACATGACAATGCAAGACATCTTAGTCTGCATTCTGGCTTTCATGCCTACCGGTTGGGGTTTGCTTCAGGTGAGAGCTTCATGCCATTCTATACAAATTTTCGAAATTGGTTTTCTGAGCTACCCGGGTTTTAGACTGTTCTATATTTATTGCCAGATTGCACAAGCTCTGAGGCCTGTGGTGCGCAAGTTCGGTATATGGAGCTCCGTTATGACTCTTGCTCGTGGGTACGAGATAGTGATGGGATTACTTTTGTTTACTCCAGTTGCCTTCCTTGCTTGGTTCCCGTTTGTGTCTGAGTTTCAGACACGTATGCTGTTCAACCAAGCCTTCAGTAGAGGACTTCAGATTTCGCGTATTCTGGGCGGGCAAAAGAAAGATAAGGATAAGTCGTCCAATAACAAAGACTGATTGTTCAGATTCGCCCCGGAATTGTGTATGTTTGGTGAGATTGATGCATGGATGTGTACGTAATGTGTTACCGACAAGCTGTATTAGAGAGCTCGGTAAGCCCTGGATGGTGTAAGCTGCTTTTATTTATTGTAATTTTTGTAGACCTGTAGACAAAATACCTACTAATGGAGGAATCCTTTGCATTTGATTTTGCATATTACTGGACGATTATTGCTTATTAAGTTTAGCATATCACTTTAAAATGACTGAAAAATATGAAGCCGATATTTCGCTGGAATTTACTATTTGTTGCTTACGTTAATTTAGTACTTGAGTTGCATTTCGACAAGATGGTGATAATTGATTATGTAAATATGCTAAGCTATGCTCTGATTGAATCAATATACAAACTTGGCCGCCTAAAAAGGGCACTCAAATCAAACTTGATTGCTTCAATTCGTCCATTAGTTATGCCAACCACTTGTAAGTGTAAATCCCGGTTTTCTACTCATCGCGCATGCAACGTAATTAGTGGAAGCTTTTACATTTTTTAAAAAATTGATAGCGTAGTTTTTTTTTTGATCGGAATTGATAGCGTAGTTTGGTTAGTGCTAATCCTCGAGAGCCCAATTACTTTGCTCATGCTAATAAATTAGTCACGTAACTTAGTTTGTCTTTTCCCCTTGAATGTAAGTCAATGTACATATATATTATTATTCGTAATTGGTGTCACACTAAATCCATGTATATTGTATATAAGTACAAGTCTTAGTGCTCGATCCATTTCTCTGCAGGCCGGCTTGCTATGGCCGCACATGCGGGCGCAACAATTTGAGATTTAATATATGATATCCATAATGCATGCATCGGATGTACACGAAACAATTTGACCTATATAAAATCGATCAGGAAATTAAAAATTATTATAAGAGAATACCAAGAACTAGTTGCGTACTACTTAATGTAGCTTGCTTATACTAGACCAAAAATATGTAGCTTGCTTATATATACTACACTCTACACACACTAATCTTTCCGTGGGTGTTGCATGCAAATTACGATCGAAAAGCCCCGACCAATTAATTTAAGTACGTGGGTAGATTAAGCAAGAACACATGATGAAAAACAATGCATGTAGTATTGGGTTTGGTGGGTATTTTATACTAGCGATCTCCTTGACCCTAATCTTAAGTGCAAAATCCCAATTAAGCTATGATTTTTATGCAACCTCCTGCCCTAATCTTACCCGAATCGTAAGGCAACAGGTCCAAAACGCTGTCATCAAGGAAACTCGTATGGCGGCTTCTTTGCTACGTCTCCATTTCCACGATTGCTTTGTTAATGTACGTAACGTTCGTTCCATGCATGCATCCAAATTATATAGCATGTACTATATGCTCCATGATTTTTTGTATTCCTTCAATTAATCAATTAATGTTTGCGTATGCGTACGTTAATTTGTGAATATGTTCATAGGGATGCGACGGATCGATTTTGCTGGATGGAAGCGACGGAGAGAAGTTTGCGAACCCGAACCTGAACTCTGTGAGAGGGTTTGACGTGGTGGATGCAATAAAAACCGCTGTTGAGAACTCGTGCCCCGGAGTCGTATCGTGTGCTGACTTGTTAGCTTTGGCTGCCCGTGAATCCGTTCGTTTCGTGAGTGTTAATCCAAATATCGTACTATACATATCATCGCATATTCACATCCATGTTAATATACGTACGTACACTTGCATAACGTTAATCACGAATTGTTTATACGTGTAGAGTGGAGGACCTTCATGGAGAGTGCTACTTGGAAGAAGGGATGGACTGATATCAAACCAAACATTGGCAAACACTAATCTCCCTTCACCCTTTGGTACTTTGGATGTTATCATCTCAAAATTCGCAAACGTCGGCCTCAATCTCACCGATCTTGTCGCCTTATCAGGTTCGTATCCGATTCTACGTACCCCTTTTACTTACATATATATATATATATAATACATCATCTTAGGTACCTGATCTAAGCAATTGACGCGATCAATATATACGATGTCTGGCATGTACGTATATGTATGTTTACATGTGTGTGCGCGTGCGTGCAGGTGCTCATACAATAGGCTTTGCAAGGTGCGCGACCTTCAGCACAAGGCTATACAACTTCTCAGGTAGCGGTGCCCCCGACACAACCATGGAGTCGAGCTTGGTTTCCCAGCTCCAGAGCCTGTGTCCTCAAGGCAGCGATGGCAACCTAACCACCTCTCTGGATCAGAACTCTACCGATTTATTCGACAACCACTACTTCAAGAATTTGGCTAGCAACAACGGTGTCCTCCTCTCGGACCAGGAGTTATATTCGAGCGATCGCGACGATGCTGCTTCGACAGCAAAAACCCTAGTCCAGAATTACAGCAGTAACCTTGGCCTCTTCTTCTTTGATTTCGCTAATTCTATCGTTAAGATGGGGAGTATAAGTCCGCTGACAGGATCCGACGGCGAGATCAGGAAGAACTGCAGAGTTGTTAATTGATCGATATGCTTAGATCAGTTGTGAACATGCTATGTATCAATGTATGTACGTTGCTAATAAGGCAGCCTAGCTAGCTTGGCTGCAGGAATGAGTTAGTTGTTATGAAATTGTGTTTTGTCATTTATGACACTAGCAAATCTCGAATCTTGAATCTCGATCATGTGCCAACGTACGTGACACACATTTAACTAGTAGGGCTTGAGTTTCGACCAAAAAAAAACTAGTAGGGCTTGAGAATTTTTTTTAAAAAAAAACTGAAGAATCAATCAATCATCAATAAATATATATATATATATATTATAAAAGCCGATCGTTTTCGAGCCACCACGTTAATTCTGACCCCACCACATATTAGATATTTTTAAAATTTTCTTATTCGTTACCAATAATATCTACTTGTATCTTTTAGTACTTATCTTTTGTATACATAATATCTATTTTTTATCTTTATGTTTTAAATTTCAGTTTTTCCTAACCATATTTGTTCTCACGTGATGTATATATTTTTTATTTTGCCTTCTTAACTATCTTTCGTACAATCACAATATCTATTACTTAGTCAAATGTTTTTGGAAGCCACAAATTTTGTTATCCCCGTACCAACTTTTTCATAATACATTTAATTAAATTAAATATAATCAAATAACTTACATTATAATCAATAGCCGACCGTCACAATATCTATTATGCTACAATATCTATTTATCACAACTTTTTCATAATACATTATAATCAATATCTATTTATTACAACTTTTTCATAATACATTGTAATCAATATCTATTTATTACAACTTTTTCATAATACATTATAACCAATATCTATTTATTACATTATAATCAATTTATATTTATAATACATTCAATCCCCGTACCAACTTCACCATCACAATATCTATTATTAATTAAGTATAAACGCCGACCGTTTTCGAGTCACCACGTTGATTCTGGTCCCGCTTAGTTAGCAATTTTATATTTTTTTCTTAATTATCTAATCTTAATTTTATCTTTTTTCTTACCCATCTAATATCTATCTTAAAAGGCATACTATTTATCTTTAAAATTTCCTTAATTTCTAATCTTTAATTTTTTTCCTTTTTCTTATTCATCTAATATCTATCTTTGAAAGAATATTATCTATTTTTAAAATTTTCTTCTATAAAAGATACATATTAATTAGCTTATCTTTTCAATTACCATTTTAATCTATTTATGTAAGAAGTAATATAAGAAATTAGAATTTTAAAATAATTTAAAAATGCAAGCCCCTTTTTCTAAATAAAATCTTTTTAATCTCTTTATGTAAGAAGTAATCTAAAATATTTGAATTTAAAATAATTTAAAAATAGAAGCCATTTTTTATGATCAAATTATTATTCCTTTCTTTAATATTAAATAAATTTATATATACTATCTTGTAATTAGCTTATATAATATCATTTTCATAATAACTTAGCTTATATCTTTCATAATAAAATAATTGTTGATTAATATATTTTATTTATTTCAATATATAAAGTTTTATATTTCTAAATTTTGATATTATATTTTAGTATTTTCGATTAAATAACAATTCACAATAATTATATCTCATACTAATAAATTATAGTATTAAAATAAAAAAATAAGATCAAACCAAAATAATCAATTAAAACACCACATTTTATATTATATTGAATTATAATGTCTCAAAATTGTGATAATAGGGATAATGATATATATTACAACTTTTTCATAATACATTGTAATCAATATCTATTTATTACAACTTTTTCATAATACATTATAACCAATATCTATTTATTACATTATAATCAATTTATATTTATAATACATTCAATCCCCGTACCAACTTCACCATCACAATATCTATTATTAATTAAGTATAAACGCCGACCGTTTTCGAGTCACCACGTTGATTCTGGTCCCGCTTAGTTAGCAATTTTATATTTTTTTCTTAATTATCTAATCTTAATTTTATCTTTTTTCTTACCCATCTAATATCTATCTTAAAAGGCATACTATTTATCTTTAAAATTTCCTTAATTTCTAATCTTTAATTTTTTTCCTTTTTCTTATTCATCTAATATCTATCTTTGAAAGAATATTATCTATTTTTAAAATTTTCTTCTATAAAAGATACATATTAATTAGCTTATCTTTTCAATTACCATTTTAATCTATTTATGTAAGAAGTAATATAAGAAATTAGAATTTTAAAATAATTTAAAAATGCAAGCCCCTTTTTCTAAATAAAATCTTTTTAATCTCTTTATGTAAGAAGTAATCTAAAATATTTGAATTTAAAATAATTTAAAAATAGAAGCCATTTTTTATGATCAAATTATTATTCCTTTCTTTAATATTAAATAAATTTATATATACTATCTTGTAATTAGCTTATATAATATCATTTTCATAATAACTTAGCTTATATCTTTCATAATAAAATAATTGTTGATTAATATATTTTATTTATTTCAATATATAAAGTTTTATATTTCTAAATTTTGATATTATATTTTAGTATTTTTGATTAAATAAAAATTCACAATAATTATATCTCATACTAATAAATTATAGTATTAAAATAAAAAAATAAGATCAAACCAAAATAATCAATTAAAACACCACATTTTATATTATATTGAATTATAATGTCTCAAAATTGTGATAATAGGGATAATGATATATATTAACCATTAGAGACAAATTTTGAAGGATGATATTGCAAGTAAATTTTATTTAATAAATTGTTCTATAATTAGAATATGTTTTATATTTTTATAATCTCATATGTGTTGTACTACGAATCTGAAAAATAATCTTTTCGTCTAGAAAAAAACAACATTTTCATATGCTAAACTTTTCATTATATGTTTTCACTTAATAATATCTTATTTATAATAAAAATAATTTTAAAATATGAAACGTAAGTCATTGTCGTACATGGCACGACGGGTACACCTAGTTTAAGTATATATACAGAAGAGGTGTAAGTGGCCTCTGCCAAGGAGAGTTATAGAATTCCTTTTACATTAATTTAGATTTTTTGACCAAAAAACATTAATTTAGATTTTAGTTATTAATTTTTTTTTGGTTGAGAGATTTTAGTTATTTATGAGTTTGAATTAGTATTAAGGTTGTGGATTTTTCAACTTAGCCACATATTAGTTACAAAATTGACTTTGTCGAAAAGTCGAAAATAAATAAATATATATATATATATAGACAAGGGAAATAAATTTATAGTTATTTATTGACGTTGTCGAAAACTCATAGTTACCGCTAAAAATTGTTTAAATATGTGCACCACACGAAAAATGTAAAAATATCGTGCGTTTGTGGTCACCACGACCAATTACCCATAAACGATGAACATGTTTAATTCTCAATAAGAAAGTGGCAAACCAAGGATAACATATTGGGTCCTCACTTAATAAAAGACAATATACAAAATGAATTTGTACTAGCTAGCAACATCAAATCAATGTACATTCGACCAAAAAAAACATCAAATCAATGTACAAACGAGGAATTACCCATAACCGTGAACATGTTTTTCAATAAGAAAGTGACAACCCAAAGACAAGATATTGAGTCCTCACTTGATAATATACAAACTGAATTTGGATCAAAGAAAGACTGAATTTGTACTAGCTAGCAACACCAAAGTAACGTAGTGACTAGTGAGACACATAAGATTTACTTCATCGGATCAAAAAAAAAAAAAAAGATTTATTATTCATGAAACAGCGTATACATACAAACAAACAAACGACACTAATCAAATGTACAACAAATGTGCTTGCAGATGCTCTGCCCTTATTTCACAACGTACACCACTCTTAAAATCAAATAAAAAATGACACAATTTTGGTTAACTTAGACACATTCAATTGTAACCGATCAATTGCAATCAAATGGAAATGCTGTTAGGAACACCCATACCAGTAACCCCAGGCTTAGAGTAAGGCTTAAACAACTCGTACGGAACAATTCCCGCCCCAAACCTATTCCTCAAACTCTCATTTCCATTCCTCTCATCAATCACCTCCTCCAACACCTTCAGCTTCTGATTGAACCTCCCGAACGCCGCCTTAACCACCTCGTCCTTCTCCCATGACGGCTCGATCCTCTCCCCGATGTACTCCTCGTCCGGCGAGTGGTTTGAAAGCACCTCCAACACCGCCATCACCTTCGTGGCTTGGATCTTACTCGGAAAGCTCTCCAAGAGAGTCTTGTCCGGTCGCGACACAAACTCGTTCCACTCTTCCTTCGCCGGGTCCTCGTCGGGCATTTTAGTCCTCGCGATCGTGGGCCGGTTCGGGAAGTAGCCCGCGTACGTGTACTGCCCGAAGTTCACGGCCGCGTGCTGCCCCGAGGTGACCCAGATCATCGTGGTCAGGATCTGGATCAGGTCGGCTTGGGTCCTGAGCTCGGCCCAGCCCGATTTCTTGTCTGCGTGGCCCACGTTGCGAATCTCGGCCCACCACGCTTGGAGCTCCACGTCGGCTTGGACCGGGTTCGGGTCGGATCCCGGGTAGTAGTGGCTCACGTATTCGGTTACCCACTCTTCGATGGCGTCCCACAGGATGAGCCCATCGTTCGCGAACGGGTAGTCTTGGATTGATAGTTTTAGGCCGTGTGGTTCTTTCGGGTCTTCCTCCGCCATTCCTCTGCATCAAATCAATCCATCACATAGATTAGAATTTGTTTCTACGTTAATGTATCATGATACTAAAATGGATCGGACTCGTTCTTGAGATACGTACCTGCTGATAAGGTCAGCCGGGAGTCCTTGCAAATCAAACCTCCATTGCTGAGCGTAAACGGCCGAGCTGAATTCCATCGAGTACTTACGAGCGGAGAACGAAGTCTCGATTATTCCGTCGGCATTTATAAGGGCTTCTCGAGCCAGGGCATTGATCTCCATGGTGTACCGGAAATGAGGGTACAACAGCCTATAGATTGGATGCACAGCACTCATTTGTCTGTTTGCTGCAATTATGTAAGGCTCGGTACAACAATGAGTCCTCAACCTGAAATCAACATGAACACATCAAAACCCTCGATCTCAATTGTAGCATATAACATTACGTTACATGGTTTAATTGTATACACATGTAACTATGATCACGTACCAGTGGCTGATGAGTTGATGAAAGGCAGAGTCATGTGCAAGAACATGAGCTTTGGCCAGGCGCCAAAGCCATGAATCTGTGGAGTTAATCAAAGTTGGAGTATAAACTCGCTTCCATTGAGGCTTGTTATCAAGAGGAGGCCGAGTTAGCTCGATCACAATGGGTGCTAGTGTCCCTTGGCTGGTCAAGTAGAAAATCGTTCGCGACCCGTATAATGTCGTGCCTTCGATCTGCCTTATTTTGCCTACATATGGTAGTAATACATCATGGTAGTCCAACATGTACAGCTTCTTTTGTGCTATCGCCTGCAATATGTAGGATCAGTTGATCATACCTAGTTAGTTACTCTAGTCCTAAAAAGTATATTAAGTCTAATTGAAGAGCTAATTGCTTAATGGTGGGTAGTCCAACGAACCTCTTTCACGGTGTCATTGCCGATCTTCCGTTGAATGATGTCGTCGGTTATGGCCGACTCTGGTGGCCCGTAAATCTTTGAATCAAGATTGCTCTTTAACGGCCATTCCTACAAAGTACGTCACAACTATAAGACTTTTGTACTAATGATAACATATAATAGCATATTAAAAAAGATATGTGACATATGTGACATACCGTGACCAACTTAATTCCGTAAGGGTTAAGGCCAGCTAGAGTTTGTCGAGCAAACTCCTCGTCTCTAAACCAACCGTGTTCATCCCCTACAATGAAATCAACAATCAATAAACATACATAAAAAATAGAGTACTAAATTAAGAAAGATTTGTATCCATGGAGTGGAATTTAAAACTCACTTTCAAACATATCAGTGGTCTTGAAGCAGAGAATGTCTTTGCCTGAATCATTGGCATCTTTCAACAGATTCGGCAACAGATTCCTCATCTCCTTCTGATCCTTAATCTTGGGCAAATCGATCCCTTGGCTGAACAACTCATTAATATCGGTAAAATCCGAGAACCCGAGGTTGGGATCGACGATGGTGGCCTCCAAGGTAGGCACAAGCGCGTTCAACACCGCGCTAAGCGTGTTGATCCCGAAGCTCAGCTCCTTAATATCCGCAAACTGTTCGTCTCTTGGAACGTAGAAGGTTCCATTTCCTTTCGACTCCGACTTGGGATCGGCTTTCGTCCTGGGACGCCCCGTTCTGCAACGCCTCGGGTAAGGGTGCGTTTCGGTCCCTCCAAGGACGGGGCGGAGCGTTTTGATGTCCTTGTCGGGATTGCCCAGGTCGTTATAGGTGTCGTAGTCGTAGATCCTGTCGAAGCTCTTGCGCTCTCCTTTGCCATTTCCTCGAAGGTTTTCGAGCTCGCGAGCTCTCAACGACTTCAATCCACTAGGTGTTTGTGATGGCAAGTATGACTGCAAAAAACGTACGTAAGAAAAACGTAAATTTGATTCACATAACTCTCTCCAAATTGTCAAAATGTGTTGATGGACACATTTTACCAAAAGCCTAATGAGAAAGTGAGGAAAGTTATTGCATCCTAATTCACACACGTTACTAATAAACAAAATTCTTGACCAATATAATGAGCTAGCATGTCTTCATATATTTAGTTAATCGATTAAGTCTCTAGGGTAGTATCCTCGATTAAAAAAAATAGTACATACCTTGTTGGTGAAGAAGATTCGTCTTTCAGGGTTTTCGGATTCAGAGTGAACCCATGAGTCGCAGTAGATGGTGACTCGTCCTTGCGGTAAGCCATCAAGGACTATGTGATCGAGAAACATCTCCTTACGGTGCACGTTTTGGACCAAGATGGCCCCGATTTCGCCGAAATCGTGAGGGACATCAAAGTGAGCCTCGTACTCCATTTCTTCCAAGTTCTTCGCCTCACTGAGAACTGCTGAGACGCGAGCCTTTGCATGCGCATCCGCCTTCACTGCACTTGGCTTCTCCGATCCCAGTTTCCCGGCTGCACATAAATTATGACCTTATTCAATATGTATAATTCTAAGACATATATCACAAACGTTATATATATGTATATGTATACGTATACGTACACTGAGGGAGTTGCGAGCTGACGAGCTCAAGCTCGAGAGCAGTGCCGAGCAAGAAGTTGGAGACGTTGTCGAGGGTTTGGCCAACGCCGAGGTTCTTCAGGAAGCCGCCCAAGGTCAGTTTCTCCTTAACAACTGCTTTCACCTTATGAGACTTTTCAATATTACCCATTTCTTTTGATCCTTTTTGTAGGATAATTCTGGTGGGTACGTAAAATATAGGTTTAAATGTGGGTGTACGTGTGTGTTATATGTAAAGTTCTAGGTTTGTAAAAGAAAGGATCGAGGGTGCAATTAATGTGGTGTTTGTGGTATGGAATATGGCAAAGGGAGTATGATTAATTGGTTTGAGAAATTTGGTTGTGGAAATTGAGAGAGTCTGGGTAGGTGTATTTATAGAGGGAAAGAGCAAGAGGAGACTATTCAAGTTGACTAAATGAGAATGACAAAAGTACGTAGAGTATTCTAGGAAGCCTAATCGGATACATCATGCATCATCGTATTTTCACCGTTAAAAATTCAAATAAAAACGTTTAAAAGTTCGACCAAAAAATAAAACGTTTAAAAGGTCTGAAGGGTTAGATCTCCACGTAATGGACAGTAACCTTTTGTAACTTTTCTATCCATGAGTAGGCTCGAACCACGTTCAAGTAAAACCCGTCCTACGTGAAACTGGTGCCCGTTTCATAGTTGGTCGATTTTTCACGTCCCACGTGAAGCAAATGTTGTTGCCGACTCTATCGACTTCTTTTCGTCATGTGTCTACTTTATCACTTAGTTTCGATCCGGTTTTTCGGAACCTCATCCATGAGGATGCTGTAGGATAGTATCCCTTTCTGGTTGGCCTAGTCCAATTTTTTTTCCTTATAAAAAAAAAAGTGAAACCCGTCCAAACTAAACGATATAAACGAAACAAGGAGATTTTTTTTATTATTGATAGTGGTACGTACACACATGTTGTGTGGTCCAAATTAATTACCACCACATCATTTTTACTATGTAAACTCTTTAAACTTCAGGTAATACTAATAGAACTACATCTTTGGTGTTTGACTAGTATTAATCTCATACCTTCAAGACACGAATTTGATTTAACTAAAATCTTAGTTTAAATTTTATATAAAGTTGTTCAAAAGAATAGTTTGATATAAAATCTTGTATTTCTACCAAAAAAAATATAAAATCTTGTATTAGTTTGTTTCTTATGAGATTTATTTTAAAGATATAGTTTAATCGAATAAGATTTATAGGATTATAATTTTGTATAAGGATTGAATACTCCTAAGATTTTTAGGATTTATTTTAATATTTAAGGATTATAATTTTAATAATATATTTAATTGAAGTTGACATGTGCTTTTCTACATTATTATTTTAATCTCCAATTTAGTATGTAGTAAGATTAATTAATTGTATATATTTAATAAAAACTTATATATATAATTTCAATGATATATATTCTTTCATATTTTACATACATATAGGGTTTACAATCAAAATCAGTCAATTAAATTATATTAATAAAGATGGGTGATGTACGTGGTACAATGTGAAGTTGACACTTGTTGTGATAACTATTATTTTAATACCCTTCTCTCTTCAAATATCATATATTTATATGCAGTAAATAAGCTTTATTCATATTAGATAGATTTCCCGATCATAATTTTGGATAGATTCTACAATAATTGACATACGTATTCAAATATCATATAAATTTTGGATTTCTTCAACTATGCAATTCAAGCTTTGATAGGAAAATAAAAAGAAATCAAATATCAAATAATTTGGATTTTCCGATCATAATTTATAGTTTTATGTATTGACATATGCAAATACCAAAGTTTAACAATTATTGTGTAAGGAAAGGATAAGACACATTACATATTAGATAAATTCTAGTCTAAAAATATCACTAAATACAAATATATCTATTGAAAATTATAATGAATGGATTTTCATTATGTGTACAATTTTGGATAGATTTTTTTAAGATTTCGATAGATTTATTATGTGTACAATTTACTGTGGCTTATATAATGAAATTTTAATCAATTAAACAAATTAAATTGTTTTAATAAAGATGAATGATGCGGTTCAATAAGAAATTGACACAAATCGCTAAAAATTATTTTTAAACTCCACTTTAGTATATAGTTATAATTATAATTAATGATGATATGATATGATGATTGATTAATTTCTATCTAGCTTCACGTAACTAGAAATAACACATGCCTACACAAACGTATAGATTCCATTCGACCAAAAAAAAATGTTTTTTTTTTTTACTTTGATAAAGGAAAGAATTAGGCTAGCTCATCGAGAGACTATCCTATGGCATCCAGATGGATGAGGTCCCTAAGGACCGGATCGGAACTGGGAGGAAAAGTCGGCGCATGAAGGAACGAAGCCGCAATATAGTCAGCAACTGAGTTAGTTTCCCTGAAGATATGCCGGATACCCCAACTCTGAAACTTGCCGAGCAGCAGCTGAACATCAGCCCGAATGAGCTCCACTTCCCATGGACAGCTCCAATCCCCCAACACTGCATTGACCACCTGCAGGTTGTCACCTTCAATCACCAGACGGGGAATGCCACGCCGAGTAGCTTCAAGAATCCCCTGCCGGATCGCAAACGCTTCGGAAAACACCACGGAACGCCACCCGAGAAAACCACCATCACAAACAACAATATTGCCTACAGAATCCCTGATAACAAAACCAAACGAAGCCATGCCACAATAGTTTACAGCACCATCAAAATTAAGTTTAACAAAGTTACTAGGGGGTTTAGTCCACCGAGTGTTCCCCCTCTTGATGGTAGTGTGAGCCGATCTCGAGCCCACATTTTTTCCCTCATTAACTGATTGTTTTGAAGCCACAACTCTTTTCCAGTCAGTCATTTGCTTATAAGCAAATTCCATTGTTTCTTTGGGATTTAAATGGGGTTGCCCATTCCCATCAACAACATTTTTATTCCTGAGATACCAAATGCACCACCAGAGGTTAAACACGGATTCAATTTGAGATGTACTAAGTCTAGCACGAAGTTCATTGATAAAATCTAATGGGTGCCGTTTTTGTGCATCAAGAAGTCCCCCCACACGCTCCAATGCAGGGTTAAGTGCACCAAGGGCCTGACGAGCATGACAGCATTCTATGAAGAGGTGGAAACCATCTTCATTCTGTGAAGTACAGAACCCACATCCTTGTGGCACAGCAATATGATTCGCTGCCAATCTGGATTTGGTAGGTAAACCATTACGACAGAGCTTCCAAATGAAGTTTCTTTGTTTCGGAGGGATGGCTAACTTCCAAATCCATTTGAGATCGACTCTAGGACTTGTTTTGTTGTCTTGGATCCATTTCATTGTGGCATTAGTGGAATACCATCCATTCTTGCTTGCTTTCCAGTATAAACGATCAGTTAAATTATTAACTGGTAGGGTGATCTTGGCGATCTCATCAACATCATCAGGTTCTAGGACTTGTCCTAGTTTATGTAGATCCCAGGTTTTATCAGCCCTAATGTATGAGCACACAAATTCGTCCTCATCAATCCCTTGGCGAGCCTCCACTTTGGGTTTGATGTTGAGATTATCAACCCAACAATCCTTCCAGAACCGGATGGTTTTCCCATCCCCAACCTGCCATACTAAACCTGACAGGAACAGGTCTTTCAGACTCATAAGTTTGGACCACTGCCAAGAAGTATTTTGCTGCTTCTTATAATTCCAAAGGATTTTTGTTTTAAGGTATTTTTCACTAACAATTTTGACCCATAAGTTACCCGGGTCCGCAATCAGTTTCCAAAGTAATTTCATTTGTAATGCTTGATTCATTTCTTCTGCTTTAGCGATACCAAGTCCACCGTGGTGAGTAGGCCTACAGATTGAATTCCAGCTAATGAGCGGTTTGAATCCGCTATCCTTATTCCAAAAGAAATTACGATTTATCTTGTCAAGTTCGTCGTGGGTAGCTTTGTTTAGGAGAAAGGATTGCATTAAGTAGTTAGGTTGCGCGGACAGGTTGGCCTTGATCAGAGTAACCCTGCCTTCTTGGGAAAGAGTGTTCGCTTTCTGACTCGGGCAAAGTCGTTGTTCCCTAATCAAAAATAAATCCCAAACATGCAAACACAAGTATAGTAGGCAAGCAAGGGGTCGAACCCAAAGGAATCAGTTTTATTCAGATTTTATGTGATTTTCATGCAAGTAATCAAAGGGGTTTTGAAAGTTGTTTTCAATCAAAGTTATCAAGCAGAGTTCATCCAATCAATTCCACTTTATTAATCCGTTGATCATGAATTCATCCACCTCTTTATATGCTTAGATCAATTCCAATCCCAATCATTAGAAATCGCAAGTCCACGGTCCAAGCAATTCTATAACCCTAGGCAAGGACGCTTAACCTAGAATTAGCATAGAGCACAGGGATAATAGGAAATCAAATCATGCAATCAAGCTACGAGTCTCATGCATAATTTAATCATTGAATACTCTTCCCTAAAATAGTCCACGGTCCTAGAATAGAGTTGTTTCGAGAATAGGAAAGATGTATAGACAACAACCAATCCTAATTCAAACAATAGATCTAAGTCAATCAAACAAGTTGATCAGGCTCATAAAATCAAACATAGATCATGGGATGAAGCTCAAGAGTATCAATAAAGAACTAAGGATAAAGAGGGTACCAGAATTTCACAACTTCATAATAAAGCTTCCTTGATTGAATAAACTCCAGAGGAGAGTTAGTTCTCCATTACAAAGAAAACTCTAATCTTTATTTGAAAGACAATTGATTGACAAGTATTTTTTTCCTAAAAGCCTAGAAAGGTTCCCCTTATATAGCCCCAAAGATCAACCTTTTCGGACTAAATAAGATAGGAAACCGAAAGATAAGAAAAGAAACAAGATAGAAACGCCAAGATCTCGTCAGCTCCGAAGTCGGCTACCACCGCGCCCGCGGCACCAGATCCGCGCCCGCGGCGGCCTTCAAATGGTCAAACCGGGTTCAGCTTCTACCGCGACCGCGCCTTAGGCAACGCGTCCGCATCCTTCACGGTTTAGGTTGGTTCGCTCCTCCACGCCACCGCGCCCGCGCCATAGGTAACGCGTCCGCGGTATCCATGCAGTGGCCATTCTTCGTCTTTAAGCTCTTTAACTCTTGATTCTTCAAATCTTGTGTCTTCGGTCTTGATATTACAATAACGCTCAAAACTAACCTAAACACTCTCAATATAGCTCTAAAATACAAGAGTTAACCCATACAAAGTAGAGCGAATCAAATTCCCCCATACTTAGATCTTGCTCGTCCTCGAGTAAGCTCAAAATAAATATGACAAGTAAGCACATCTAAGATCTCAGGAAATACAAGGGAAGATAAAAAACACTCAACTCACAACCCGAACCCAAAACAATAGAGAAATCATGAGTATAAAACAATGAAGCTCAAACACACACCTCACAACAAAGATATAACACTCAAGCTCTAAAAACATGAAAGAGAGCAACCTAGGATCTACCCAAATCTAACATATAAGCCCCAAAGTCCCCAAGCAAGAATGATCCTAAAACACTCGAATTTTTCCGCTCAATTCTGCTTAGGCGCCCTTTCGGGTTTTCACCTAACCGCTCATTTCATTTTTCAATAGGTGTGCTCACAAAAACTCACAACTCTCATGAACCTCATATTACCCCAGCCTAATGCTGGTCCGGGTTACCTGCTTATTACCTGAGCCGCCCTTTCGGGTTTTCGACTCATCCCAAGATTTATATGCCTTTTTTCAATTTTTTATGGCTCTTTCTATCTTTTTCTTTTCTTTCTTTATTATGAAAAAATATGGTGCAAGTGCTCCATGAAAAGAAGAAAATCCAAATCTGAAGCAAATAGCTAACTAAGCTAACTAGGATAAGCGAATGCGAGTACTCCTTCCCCCATACTTAAATCCTTCATTGTCCTCAATGAAGCAAAGAGAAAGGATAGAAGCAAGGAAGAAGGGTATATCAGAAGACTCACAATCGATGAAGAGGGGTGGAATGGAAGAACTCTTCATATGTGGTAGAATAGAAAAGCTTCGTATTTCCAATCGGCGGGTATATCGCGGGCGCGGCACTAGAGGCGCGGGCGCGGAATTGATGCAGAGAGGGAAGTCAACGGTGGAGATCACCGCGGGCGCGGCCAGTGTGGCGCGGGCGCGGGTCTCGTGCAGGAACAATGTCTTGACTTCGTCTCGAAAAACGTGATGTGCAGGGAACCTTCGTATCTTGGCTCTTCTTCTTGGAAGATGGATCAATACTTGAACTCGAACCGTGGAGAAAAGAACTCTCGAGGAAACAAAGCTCCCCCATACTTAGGCGTTTACACATGGCCAAAGAATGGAAAATACAAAGATGGATGGAAAGAAGAAAATAGAATGGTGGAAAGATAGAAGATGGAATAGAAAGGATATAGATGGATGGAAAATATAGAGGTAGAATGTGACCAAGAAGTCATCTTTTTTTTTTTTTTCTTTTCTTGTCTTTTTTCTTCTTTTTTTTTCATAATAAAAACGAGCTAAAACCGAGACGCAGTATGGTTGCCGCGAGCACGGGCTAGTACCTGTTCGTCGGGGCGCGCTGACGATCCACCGCGGGCGCGGCCAAGGAGGCGCGGGCGCGGTTTCACGCCAAGCATGTCCTTTCGGACCTAGTACCTGCATGTTAACTAAAAAAAAACACAAGCAAATCCTAAGCTAGGAATGGAAAAACAATCTATCTAATCCTTGGGTTGCCTCCCAAGCAGCGCTTTTGTTTAACGTCGTTGGCTCGACGTGGATACGATCAATACGGGTCCTCATCAACATCAATCCGGACCGTGTTGCCACCATGGGATATGGAAAGAGATCCATTGGCAACGTCAATGACCGTGTTGGCGGTTTTCATGAATGGACGACCAAGTAAGAGAACCGGGTCGTACCGCCCTTCACCTATCTCCATCACATAAAAATCTGCAGGAAAGATCAAGCCCTGTACCTGTACTAGAACATCCTCAACTATCCCTTTCGGGCGCACATTAGAATGGTCAGCCAATTCAATAACAATATCAGATTTCTTCAAAGGACCAAGGCCTAACCTATCATACATGCAAGCTGGGAGAACATTAATGGAGGCACCTAAATCTAGCATAGCACGCTCAATTTTAGTTTCTCCAATAGTGACAGGGACGGTGAATCTTCCTGGGTCTGAGCATTTTTTAGGTAATTGCTTCTGGAGAAGGGAATTACAAGTCTCAATTTTGCTATCCTGAGTCTTTTCAACTAGAGCTACCTTCTTAATCTTAGGACTAGTCCTATTCTTTCTTTTTATGGTGCATAGCTCTTTCATGAATTTAGCAAAACGAGGGACACTTTGGATGAGATTAAGAAGAGGAACATTTACCCGACAATTGGCGAAGGTCTCGAAGAGTTCCTTGTCATGAGCCGGCTTCCTTGTGTCCTTGAGAGCATCGGGGAAAGGAGGAGAGGGCTTGAAAGAATCCAATGGTGGAAGGGGTTGAGCCACATAGCCATCATCCTCTTCTGCTGCTGGAGCTCGGTTCCGTCTAGGGGAACTTGGGCGAGGAGGTGAGTAGTTCTTGAAAGCATAGTCGAGTAAAGCCTCGAAATTCCTCTCGGCCTCCTTACCGCGGGCGCGGTCCGGACTCCGCGGGCGCGAGTCACTGCGCCTCTCGTGCTCCAAGAGTTCTGTTGGATTTCCGCGGGCGCGGAGGGGGGAGCGCGGGCGCGGAATCTCCACAGAGGCTTTGTCCTCTTGTGCTGTCGCCCCGGCGCGGTCGCGGCCAGGGGAGCGCGGGCGCGGTACGTCACCAGTGGGTGATGTCCGGCTCGCCAGTGTTTTACCGCTCCTCAAATTCATGGCACTCACATTCTCCTTGTGATTTAACGGTTGAGAGGGAAGTTTCCCGGAATCCTTAGACTCGAGCCTATTGATCATGGTAGCAAGTTGGCTCAGCTGAGTCTCAAGATTCTTTACAGCGGCTCTCGTCTCTTGGTTCTCCTTCAAGAGGGCAGTAATAGCGTCATTCTGAGACGGAGCAGGCGCTCTCGGGGCATAGTTATTGGACCGGAATTGTTGTTGCTGGCCCTGAGGAGCGTACTGCTGCTGCTGTTGTGGTGGATCTTGCTGCTGCTGGTTGCTCCACCTCATGTTAGGATGGTTCGCCCACCCCGGATTGTAGGTATTAGAGTAAGGATCATTCCGGGGTCGGGGCGCACCATAATTGCCAATAGCATTGACCGACTCCTCGGTCTCTTGAATAATAGGGCATTGATCCGTGTGGTGGCTAGCATCATAACATAGACCGCAAGCGTTGACTTGCTGGGCCGTCCTCTTTGTGAGGAATTGCTTCATAAGATCCTTGAGCTCCCTTACTTCAGCATTCAGGGACTCATTCACCACACTAACGGACCTCACCTTGGTCCTGGACCTTTGATTGCGGGCTTGTTCCGCCAAGATCTCCACTTTCTGAAAAGCTGCAGCGGGGGTCAAGTTCTCGTAACTCCCCCCACAAGATGCATTCACGAGCCTCTTGTCATTGTCGCAGAGTCCCTCAATGATGTAGCAAATAAGGTCCTTGGCTTGGTAGCCATGGTAGGGACAACTCGCGATGAGCCTCTTGTAGCGCTCATAATAGTCGTAGAGGTTCTCGTCCTCCCCTTGCTCCAAACTGCTGAGCTGCTTCTTAATAGATATTTGTTTGGAAGCGGGGAAGTACTTCTCAAGAAACGCCTTCTTCATGGCCGCCCAAGTAGTGATAGAACCTGGCACCAAATAAAGGAGCCAGTCCTTGGCGGTGTCTTCAAGAGAGAAGGGAAAAGCCCGGAGCTTGATATGATCCTCCGTCACATCTGTGGGCTTCATACTCACGCACACCGCGTGGAATTCAGTAAGATGCTTGTTCGGGTCCTCACCGCTCAACCCATGGAACTTGGGCAAGTGGTGGATGAGGCCAGACTTGAGCTCGAACTTCACGCCCTCCCCGAGTTCGGGGAATTGAACAGCGAGTTGTTGTTGCTGGAGATCGGGCGCCGTGAGTTGGCGAATAGTTTGCTCCGCCATGGCGTCTTCTGGTTCAAAGTCAGAGAGAGAGAAAGATTCAAGAAGGTTGTAAGATGTAGAGGGTTTGGGGGCACTCCTTATCTTCCGAAGAGTCCTGTTGATTTCTGGATCAAAGTGAACAGGAGAAGTATTAGTAGACCGGGTACGGACCATGTGTTAGGTCCGCACCCAAAGAGTGGTTCTGCGTACGAACCGCGGGCGCGCCGAGGGGGCCGCCGGCGCGGTTTGGGCGCAGAGCCCGAAAGCACACACAAATCCAAACAAGAAAAAGATTCCCCGGCAACGGCGCCAAAATTTGACTCGGGCAAAGTCGTTGTTCCCTAATCAAAAGTAAATCCTAAACATGCAAACACAAGTATAGTAGGCAAGCAAGGGGTCGAACCCAAAGGAATCAGTTTTATTCAGATTTTATGTGATTTTCATGCAAGTAATCAAAGGGGTTTTGAAAGTTGTTTTCAATCAAAGTTATCAAGCAGAGTTCATCCAATCAATTCCACTTTATTAATCCGTTGATCATGAATTCATCCACCTCTTTATGTGCTTAGATCAATTCCAATCTCAATCATTAGAAATCGCAAGTCCACGGTCCAAGCAATTCTATAACCCTAGGCAAGGACGCTTAACCTAGAATTAGCATAGAGCACAGGGATAATAGGAAATCAAATCATGCAATCAAGCTATGAGTCTCATGCATAATTTAATCATTGAATACTCTTCCCTAAACTAGTCCACGGTCCTAGAATAGAGTTGTTTCGAGAATAGGAAAGATGCATAGACAACAACCAATCCTAATTCAAACAATAGATCTAAGTCAATCAAACAAGTTGATCAGGCTCATAAAATCAAACATAGATCATGGGATGAAGCTCAAGAGTATCAATAAAGACCTAAGGATAAAGAGGGTACCAGAATTTCACAACTTCATAATAAAGCTTCCTTGATTGAATAAACTCCAGAGGAGAGTTAGTTCTCCATTACAAAGAAAACTCTAATCTTTATTTGAAAGACAATTGATTGACAAGTATTTTTTTCCTAAAAGCCTAGAAAGGTTCCCCTTATATAGCCCCAAAGATCAACCTTTTCGGACTAAATAAGATAGGAAACCGAAAGATAAGAAAAGAAACAAGATAGAAACGCCAAGATCTCGTCAGCTCCGAAGTCGGCTACCACCGCGCCCGCGGCACCAGATCCACGCCCGCGGCGGCCTTCAAATGGTCAAACCGGGTTCAGCTTCTACCGCGACCGTGCCTTAGGCAACGCGTCCGCGGCCTTCACGGTTTAGGTTGGTTCGCTCCTCCACGCCACCGCGCCCGCGCCATAGGTAACGCGTCCGCGGTATCCATGCAGTGGCCATTCTTCGTCTTTAAGCTCTTTAACTCTTGATTCTTCAAATCTTGTGTCTTCGGTCTTGATATTACAATAACGCTCAAAACTAACCTAAACACTCTCAATATAGCTCTAAAATACAAGAGTTAACCCATACAAAGTAGAGCGAATCACTTTCCACTTCGATAATTGATCCCTTGTTCTTGTTGTATAAGCATTGAACGTGTTTTTTGTGACTCTTTCATTAATGATGGGACACCCCAGGTACTTATCCAGGGATGAGGTATTTGTTATATGAAGGGTTTGTTTAATTTGATTTTTAGTAGCATTATTTATATTTTTAGTAGCTTGAAACGCTGATTTATGGAAATTAACCTTCTGACCAGAGGCGTGGCAGAAGTCCTCAATTATGCTCTTCACATTCTGGCAAGCGTGATTGCTTGCTTTTGCAAAGATGATAATATCATCCGCATACGCAAGGAAAGGAATTTTGGTACCTCCCCTCGTAATCTGAATACCAATCCCACTCTTAGGGTCCATATTAGCCCGTTGAAGCTGCCTAGCGAACACTTCAGCAGCCAAAATAAACAAATATGGTGAAAGGGGGTCACCCTGGCGCAGCCCTTTTTGCGGTTTGAACTGGTCTGTTGGGCCATTGTTCACAAGGACTGAAAAAGAAACAATGTCAATACACTCTTTGATCCAAGAGATAAACTTTCCATGAAAACCAAATCTTTCTAGGACGTGAATCAAGAAATCCCAACATATCCGATCATACGCTTTTTCCATATCGAGTTTGATGGCCACCCATCCGCCCGTGCCTTTCTTGTTACGGAATGAGTGAAGGATTTCATGAGCGATGAGGGTATTGTCATGAATACTTCGGTTTTCCAGAAATGCCGCCTGCATAGGGTGTATGAGCTTCCCCATAACTTTTTTAAGTCGAGCTGTTAGAATTTTGGAGATGATTTTGTAAATTGTGTTGCATAGACTGATTGGCCTGTAATGGTTGGTGGAGCTCGGATTGTCGCATTTTGGAACTAAGGTAATGAAAGTGTGGTTGATCTGCTTGAGCATCTTTCCTAAATGAAAAAAAGCTTTTAACCGCTTTAGTGACATCGGGCCCTACAATGTGCCAGTATTTTTTATAGAAACATGAAGTCATACCATCGAGACCTGGTGATTTGTCTTCCTCAATGTCAAAGACGGCGGCTTTGATTTCCGAGTTAGTCACTGGTCTCGTGAGCTCGTTATTGTCGTCCTCCGTTATTTCATTATGGATATATCGAGTTAGCTCCGTCATTTTCCTTCTACTAATATCTGTACGCCAGAAACGATTCTGGAAATCCCTCAGAATTTCCCGTTTGATGTTACCGGATCCAGTGATATGCATCCCATCACTAGAGATCAGCTCGCGGATGTTAGTCCTATTTCTACGACCGCTCGCAATGCGATGAAAATATTTGGTATTCCTATCACTTAGGTTGAGGTGATTGTTCTTTCCTCTTTGTTTCCAATATGAGTGTTGGAACTGGATCAGACAATCCCGTTTCTTACTCAGTCTTTCTTGTTTTTGGGAAAGTGAGAAATTTCCTTGTTCTATGATTTCTTTCTGTACCTTAAGCAAGTCATCATTGACTTTCTTAAATTGTTCAAAGATGTTTCCAAACGTTGTTTTGTTCCAAGCTTTTGCTTTTGCTTTAAGCAACTGTGTTTTTTTAACCAGTCTGAACATATGGGATCCAGACGGGTTGAACCTCCATGCTTGTTTAACCACGATCTGAAAATCCTTTCTAATAGTCCACATGGATTCAAAAAAAAATGTATTATTCCATTTCTAATATTTTTTTCGCTAGAATCAGAAAAGCATAAATACAATTTACATATAATAGTATTTTAAAAAACTAATAAAAGATATAATATTTTTAAATTTCAAATGTTTGATCATAATCTTTTTATTTAATCTCTCTCCTAGCTCAACTCTAAACCTATTCTTGCGGTTAATTCATCAGCGCTTGATATATTATATCTACCGTTTGCAGGTTGTTTACATACTTAATTTATGAAAAAAGTACTCCCTATGATCTTATTTTTTTCGCCTGTGATATGTATTAGTGCCAATGTTGCACCTTGCATATAGGTTTTTCATATAATTAGGCAAATTAGCCAATATTCCCGTCAATCAATTAATATACTGTGTCGCCACTAAATAGATCAGATCGATTATAACACGTGTGGTTAACTCTATTAATTAGCTAATTACTTGTACGGATCACCCTTTGAATTTGATAGTTATAATTAGATGTACATCTATTACGAAGAAAGTTCGTGTACCTGGTAGATCGGGACGGGTGGATACGAGCCTACGAACCTTTAACGAGTGTCCGGCAACGACAGATTAGACACATTAACATTTTCACGTACTCTACCATTTTTTTAATATTATCATTGATGAACTTAAATTATTATGTTTTTGCAAGAAGATAAACAAAGAACTCATTTAAATATATAAATGATACTAAAGTATACATGATTCTAAACGGAGATACCCAAAATTCTTGATCACCCCCGCAACGATTTTACATATATTGTATAATTATTAATTTTAAATTTATAATAAAAGAAAATAATAGTATAAAAAAAAAATTAAGGTTGTTATTTTGCAGATTGATATGTAGGGGTTAATTTTATACTCTTTTTTATTGTCGAAGGTTAATTTTATACTCTATGATATGAAGGTACAGTATACTGATAATTTAACATGAAGGAAATTACTTTTTTTTGGTAAAATTACCCTTAATACAATGGTAAATCTCGATATATCATTCTACATTAAGTGTTTGTACGTAGAAGATGAGTGATGCGCGCCTACACTCGTAAAGATTATAATTATTATTTTCTTAAATTTCCGGACGTAACTCCTTACTTTGATTTAACGCCATTATTTCATCTGATCATTATTTACCTGAATTAGAATTAACGTCCTAATAAGACTATTAGAGCTGTTGGGTTCTTTTTTAATCAGATAACCAGTTATTCTTCCATCAAATATGCAAAACAACTTTGACAATCAATTTGAAGATAATAAACGACACGGGCAATTACTATTCAGTGACAAATCTAAACCAACCATTACGAAGAATTAGAACTAATCTATACCGTCCTAAACCTAGAAAATATAGAACAGCCTTAAAACAGTTCAATATATGATGACTACTACTAGTTTGGGAATAATATCTATTATACGTACGTCTAGAACACTAAGTACTAATTTGATTTGATCCCCATTGCTTGCTACTTGCTCGTAATTAATCATATAAATTTATTTTATGGGGGCATCATTTTTCATATAATCTTAACTTGGTATGAATCAAATGAATGAGTTGAGTAGTTGACGAGGTCTAACATAATTTTTGGGAGGAAATTAATTAACCATATGCATGCAGACTGTTAATGGCAAACGTCCAAATTCCGACTTTTCATACCTAAAACTGGGTTGGTAGCACTAGCTACATACATAGCCAATCAAGATCGACGTATCATATTGTTTTATATTATGTCCGAGCATGGACTATAAATCCAGATTTCATTTGAGCTTATAGCCGATAATTAGTCAAGCTATTGGCTTTTCAGTACGACACGTAACCAAATTAATCCACGGTCTCTCACATATGGGCTTAATTTTCAACTTTTGACTTTCGTGCAAGTACGTACTAGTTCTACTTCTAGACTCAATCTTGGTGGAATAATTACTCCACATCAACCTTTAATCCCCATGTTAATTAGTCTATTTACAAAGACTTCCTGTGGGTCTAATATATGACTAGTCTAACAACTAAGCTTGCCCTAATCTAGGCTGAGTTTTTAATTCGACGAGCCCTCTTAAAAAGCTTAACTACAGTTCTTTCTTGACTTATATATATATTTTTTGATCCGACTTTGACTTAGTGCTTGTTTGGTTGCTAAATGAAATCACATGAATTTAGAAAATCACAGGAAGTTGCCAAAATATATGTGTTTGGTTGAAAATTTTGTATTGAAAATCCCATGATTTTCAAATTCCCTAGATTTTCAAATTCCTACATTTCATAGGAATTTAATTACTTAGGATGGGGTGGGTAAGATTTTCTTCCTACATAATTCACAAGAAATAGATTTTTAACCAAACAAATTTTATCAATTCATGTGAAGTAGAAATTGTAGGAAATTAGTTCACATGAATTAAATTCTCATGAATTATACTTCATCCATTTAACCAAACAAGCACTTATAGGTATATGCAACACGTTTGCAGATAGAATTTATGTGGTCCCTTCTCGATCTACGTGGAAGTAGCATGCACCTTGCACCAGGGGCGGATCCAGCCCTAAAAATTTGGGTAGGCTAGATTGTAGGATAAAAATAAAAAATAAATAAAATATGGGTCAACTTTTACAATTAACCAAAAGGGTGGGAAAATTTTACAAAAACACAAGAGAAGTGAGCGTTGAATGGTGTAAAAATAAAGCAAGAAGCCACTTTACCACTATTGAGATTCGAACACGCGATCAGCATCCACATAAACTGAGCAAATTGCCGTTGGACTAAGTTGTGTACTAGAAGTTTATGTCTCCTACTATAAATTTATTAGAATTTTAGGGTAGGCTGGGGCAAACCCTAGCCTACCCCTAGATCCGCCCCTGCCTTGCACAATGTCCTTATTTTTAGTCTAAACAGGATGTATAATAGTGCACTCAATTTGCCATGTTTGGATTAACTTTATAGTAAGTTGCTATTATTTCTCTCAAAGTTTATTCGGCAAAAAACGGACGAACGTGGACTCTCTAGCAATTGGGATAGCAAATTTATGGTAAGTTGCTAATATTTTTCTCTTGATGACCCTTTCTCGGAACAAGTATGTAAGAAGCAACCCAATTACGACCCGTAATTCATTTCATTGAGAAGTCATGAGTTACGACAAGAAATCGACTTTGGTATATTGAAGCAGGACCACGTGCATTTTGAATATGAAACCGGGGGCTAGTATTGTTCGTGTCTCAAACCCAAGGACTAGGTTTATATTTTTTTTTTTTTTTTTTTTTAACTGGTGAGGATTAGGATCTCGCCTTAAGGCGGAATACCTAGGGCATCCTTTCGGATGAGAGCTAAAAGCTCGTGATGGTTCAAAATGGTTTCCCATGGGAGACTGTGGCCCAGAAAAGCAATTTTATCGGCCACAGAGTTACACTGCCTATTCCCATGAAAAATACGGACTGACTCGAAACCCTGAAGGGATACGAGAATGTCAGTAACAATCCTTTCTATTTCCCATGGGCAACGAATTTGTCCTTTAACTGCTTTGATGACTATGTTATCCCCTTCTATTTCAAGTTTTCTTATAGCCATCTGTTTGGCCTTCTTCACTCCATCCCATAATGCTAATGTTTCTGCCATTAAGACCGATACCTTTCCATATGATTTGGCTGACCCGACAATTGGATTACCATTCTCATCTCTTATGATCGATCCTCCGGATGCATTACCATTGCTAAGTTTAGAACCGTCAAAATTTAATTTTGCATAGTTCCAATGCGGTTTTATCCAACCTTGTGGTTTGTTTCGTGCTCGACCTCTTAGACAGACACCCTTGTTCAGACTCTTTCCTTCATCCTCATGCCATTTTCTTGCTTGTTTCCATTGCATTAGGTGGTTGCGGATATAAAGGCTTAGGTCCTGTATGAAGTCGTTATGCGTTTGCTGAAACAGTAGCTTATTTCTTTGGTGCCAGATGCTCCACCAAGCCACTGCTAACTCAATGAACTCTTCTTTCCTTAGTTTGCTACTTAGCTCGAATAACACATTTCGAGGGTTCCTTTGCGATAAACTATGTTCTCTAAGTACGCGTTCTGTTTTAACGTTTATGCTCCTTATTATTTCCAATGTATGCGGGCATTCAAGCAGCAGATGTATCGAGTCCTCATGCGTAGCGTTACACATGAGACATCCTTGGGGAACATCAACATGTTTTTCAATAAGCCTTTGTTTCGTGGGCAAACCGTTCATGTCAATTTTCCATAGAAAATTCTTTACTTTTGGGTATGTATCCAACTTCCAGATCCAAGCGTTGGGGTTCAGGGTCATGGCTTCTTCTTTGGTTATTAGGCTTATTGCTGAGTCTGTGGAGTACCATCCGTTTCTACTCGGAGCCCAAATCAATTTATCTTCAATATCATTTTCTGGGATTGGGATTCTTATTATTTTCTCTATCATTTCGTTAGGAATTACTTGTTGAAGTTCATGTATTTTCCATTTTTTGTCCGTAGAGATGAAGTGCTCGACTGTAGTTACCACGTTCTCTACATCATCTATAGTTGCCCATTCTGCAAGTGGTTCGCTCGTGAGCCATCTGTCATTCCAAAAGTTAATAGCCCGACCATTTCCTAATTGCCATCTCAAACCTTTCTCAAATTCTGGCTTCAGTTTCATCAATTGCTTCCATTGCCATGAGCTATTTGACTTCATTTTATACTCTGAGAGTGAGCTTCCCCTTAAGTATTTTTGGTTAACCACTTGCACCCATACATTGTCTTGTTCAGTAAGAATTTTCCACAAGAGCTTCATTTGAAGCGCCTTGTTCACATTTTCCGCTTTTCTAATGCCTAGTCCCCCGTAAGCTTTTGGTTTGCATATTCGGTCCCATCCGATAAGAGGCTTATGTTGTCTATCTTTATTCCAGAAAAAATTCCTATTTATAGTATCAATTTCGTCATTTATATGTTTTGGCAACATGAAACTTTGCATTATGTAGTTTGGTTTAGTGGACAAGTTCGATCTGATTAACACTGTTCGTCCTTCTTGAGATAGCGTATTGGCTTTCCATTTTGCTAGTTGTCTTTGAGCATTATCAATTATACCCTGAAAACTTTCTCTGTTCACTCTACCGTTAATGATCGGGCATCCTAGATATTTTTCTAAATTTGCCATCGTACTTATCCCTAGTGTTCGTTTGATGCTTTGTTTTTGTTGTCGGGCCACTTTCTTAGAGGTGTGGAATGCTGATTTATGATAATTTACCTTTTGTCCTGTAGCTGCACAATACTCTTCGATAATCTTCTTCATTTGATTGCACGCGTTCTGGTTTCCTTTAGCAAAGATAATGATATCATCCGCGAATGCTAAAAACGGCACTCTCGTGCCTCCTCTAGCTATCGGAAATCCTAGAAGTGGCTTTGGGCACTCACTAGCCTTTTGAAGTTTTCGGGCAAGGATTTCTGCTCCAATTACAAACAAATATGGCGATAATGGATCTCCTTGTCTGATTTCTCGTTCTGGCACAAAAGGCGCAGTAGGTCCACTGTTCACTAAGACTGAAAAAGACACGGTACATACACACTCCCGAATCCATTCAACAAACTTCTCGTCAAAACCAAATTGATACAGGATTCGGAAAATGAACTCCCAGTCTACTCTGTCATATGCTTTTTCCATATCCAATTTGACTGCCATCCATCCTTCCTTGGCTTGACTTCCTCTAAAAGAATGAAAAATTTCATGTGCTATGAGCACGTTATCTTGTATTGCCCTTCCTGCCACAAAGGCTCCTTGCAACGGATGGATAATTTTAGGCATAACCTTCTTTAATCTTTCTGTTAAGATCTTAGCTATTATTTTATATATCGTCATACATAGGCTAATAGGCCTGTAGTGGTTTGTCGTCGAGGGGTTATCATTTTTAGGAAGTAGCGAAATGAACGTATGATTGCTTTGTTTTAATATCTTTCCCGAATGGAAGAATCCTTTTATCGCTTTTATTACTGTGGGGCCAACAATGTCCCAGTATTTCTTATAGAACTCCGCTGTCATGCCGTCTGGGCCAGGAGATTTGTCTGAACCAATTTGAAAAACAGCGTTTTTTATTTCTTCATTCGTTACCGGCTTTGTTAGGCCATTATTATCTTCATTTGTTATTTTCTTGTCAATAAGTGTTAGGTCTTCCTCAAGGATGGCTGTATTTATCTGTTCTTTTTTATAGCATTTGCAGAAGTCATTTCTGATTTCTCGACAGATGTTTTCTTCTCCCACAATTTGGGTTCCGTCGCTCAACGCGATTGTTCTTATGGTTTTATGGTTCCGTCTCCCCGTTGCTATCTTATGGAAATATCCGGAATTCGAATCTGTCAATTTTACGTGTTTTGTCTTTGCCCTTTGTTTCCAGTATGTTCTGTGGAACTGTAAAATGCATTCCTTCTTTCGCAAAAATCGTAGTTGTTTTTGGACTAGTGCTGGTTGCGGGGATTCAACAATCTTTTGTTGCAAATCAAGGAGTGTGTCCTCAATTTCACGCAATTGCTCAAACGTATTCCCAAAAGTTTTCCTCTTCCATTGTTTCGTGTGTGCTTTGAGCAATTGTGTTTTCTTGATGAGCTGGAACATAAAGGACCCTTGGAAACTGACCCTCCAGGATTGTTTCACCACGTTTCGGTAATCCTTTCTCATAAGCCACGTTTTCTCCATCTTAAACGGCGCAGCTTTATGTATTCTTTCATTCGTAATATCGACTGATATTTTGCAGTGATCAGAAGTCGTGAAAGCGTGGTTGTGAGTTCGAATTCCTGGGAACCATTGTAGAATACTTTCACTAACAATTACTCGATCCAATTTTTCGTAGATGTTATTAATTTCTGATTTATTCTTTCGCCAAGTGAACCTATTCCCTGTGGTAGGTATGTCGCGTAGGTTACAAGTGTCCTTCAAGTTTTGAAGCCGTTCGAATCTACTAGTCGTAGGTATACATCCTCCTTTTTTGTCACCAATTTCTTGGATTTCATTTAAATCACCTATGATAATCATGGGGATATTGATTCCGAGTATACAGTTAGTAAATTCTGCCCAAAAGATATCTTTCTGAGTCTCATTTGGTGGAGCATACATAAAACACACTGCAATTACCCACCCCGTTAGTAAATTCACGTGTTTCATAATAATATATCTCGGCTTATGGATTAAAATTTCAACATGTTCACTGGTGAACTGGTGTTCTTTCCACATTACACATATACCCCCAGCCCTCCCTTCAGCCGGGGACCATGCTATATTGTCAAACCCTGCGCGTCTCCATACTTGATCGCTCGGAAGTTTGTCTGTTTTTGTCTCTACAATAGCCATAACTTGGACTTGCTCAATTTTACAAAACGAATCAATCTCAGGCCAGAATGATTTCCTTCCCATCCCTCTGCTATTCCATAAAGCAACTTTCATTTATACCATGATTTATATGAGTTGCCAACAACTCCCCTGAGTTGGTTACAAGCTACGCTTATTATGTCAAACTTTGTTTTTATTTGTTTTCTCAAATTTCCTTTTAGCAAGTTCTTAGGAAATTCTCCTATCAAAGGGCTATAAGATGGTAGCAGTCCAAAATTAGTCAAATTTATTGGTTGGCCAGTTAAACCAGTCCCAAAGCTTTTGCTCATGACTTTAGCCGGCCAATTGCTTTTGCCAATTAGAATCAATACATTTAAATCAATAACGAGTCTGTGACTTATGCCCAAACCTTCCACTTGTTCATGTACTGTTTTTGCCTTATTGTTATCTTCTTTAAAATTTGGATTATCCATGTGCCGTGATAGCAACAACATAAGGAAGCCAAGAGGCAACTTTAGATACCAATATTGTAGTACTACACAGTTACCAACACCATCTCCATACAAGCTTTTTTCACACTTTAAACGGGGATCATCTAGCAGCACTTGTGCAAATATGGTGTGCTTAACTATATTTTTAATACAATCACAAAACTCATTACAGCAAGTTGATGCACATATCTTCATTAGCCACCAATGCCCATAGATAAGATTTCCTGTGTCTGCCACTTCAAAAATCCAAAGAAGTCTCAGTTGCTTCTTCTCCTTTTGTATCTCTCTTTTCCCATCTACATTGATCAAATCCCGAACCCGTTCAAAATGGTCTTTATCTCTCTTTATTCCCTCATCTTCCTTGTACACATTGTCTTCAATGTCCGATCGTTTAAACACACAGGATAGATATATATGCTTCCATTCAAAGCCAACATCCACCGAATCAAATTTAGCACTACTATTTTGACACATTTGTTTGATCGAGCTAATTAATATCCCATCATTTGTCTTACAACAACATTCATGAAATCTTTTAGTTCTAGCTACTATTACAGTTAGTTGAAAAACATCACTAGCTAGCAAAACCAACACAAATTGCATATAACTTAAGGAGGTGTTAATTATAGTTCTCTCGCATGAGAGGCAATAACATACATTTTCTATAAAGGAATTACGAGTTTTATAGTTCTGAGGTTCATGATGCCCCAAACACCAATACACACAACCCCCCTCATCTGATTCTTTCTCTTCAAACGCCCAGCATGAACCAAAGGCCAATAAGTATATGAAACCTACTCTTATATGCCACATTATTTTTGAAATGGATGAGCTAGCGTTTCCTCGTGTCAGAGAAACAATCTTGTCGGTTCTATCCTGCCCAACATAACTCCAAGCTCCCTGCAGGGGGTATGAATTTGAGCTTCTCATTTCCTGCATGCTCAATGCACAACTACAACAACAGCAGCACATACTTAGCGTATACCAGGAGGACAAAAGCCCACTCTTATCTCCTATCCTGATTTCCATGCCTTTCTTATTAGACATACAACAATTCAGTCTGGATTCACTAGTATTTGACCAAAAAATGAGATAATCTCTATCCAATTTATTCAAGTCCACTCGAACACAAACAAAACATATATCTTTTAGTTCTAGGTTTCGCAATGGACAGCAACTATAGTCAACATGGTAAGCAAATATCCATCCATAAACTCTCCAATCTTCAACAAAGACTAGCACATCATTAAGCATACACAAAAATATAATAGCTTCCTCTAGGGAACTGATCATAATGGGTAAAATCCCAACCCTTTTCATTTGATTAGAATCACACCACCTATAGTCATTTTCCTTGCCAGCTATTTCCATTCCAAAATTTTCAGCACAAGTGTTCAAAGTCAGATCCGCATATCTACCGACTTGTTGCCAATTGCCTTTATCAAACCCAACACGATGTAGGCCAAAGACCCATTGAAAACCATCCATACTCACATCTTTCGTTTTAAATATTCTGTAAATTTGAAGTCTTGGTTTTTCAACAACACTGATTAGTTTCCAATTAGTATCTATCAACCATGAATAACTCAATCTCAGTTTAAAGATATGCAAAAACGTGCTACTAATTTCATAACAATGGGGCCTCGAGCGGCATGATTCATACCGACACTTTTCTAATTTCGACTCCGAAGAGCCAGCCTCTAAAGGCTTATCATAAGCTCTACCCTTTGAGGTCTTGACGACCATGGTAGAAATTGGTTCCATTTGCCCAACAAGTTTCGTCTTTTCAGATTGTTCAAGTTCTTTATCAACATAGAAACCAAGACCAACATGCCACACAGAAACCAAATCAAGCATTTTAGAAATTATATCCAAGCAAAGAAGGAGGGGGTACAACCTGTTTCGAGTCAGGGTTCGTCGCCTCTCTAAGCTATTCCAGAGAGAAGAAGAAATCTTCTCCCAGACTTCTTTCCCGAGAATGTTATCGAGCGATTTATCCATCGCTTGAAGCTCTCTCGTCGCTCCCACCGTTCCATGGTAAACCAGAGTCGAACAGTGTCCACAACTGACCAACCCTAGCCTCCAAAGCGATCTTGGTTCATCCAAGGAGAGACCTCGCCTTTTTCTTTGCGGCCTCCTCTGAATCGAGATTGGTTTGCCATCGTTGGGAAGATCCGTTTGGCTTTCGATCTTCAGTCGAATTTGTTCGTCATGGCCTCCGTTTGGACGGCATCTTTTCGGATTTTGGGGTGGTTTGCCCCAAATTATTCCCCAATTAGCGCTTCTGGCAACATGAATTGGGATTTTCAAGAGGAGAAGGTGGATGATTTTGACGATTTGGCTTAGTAATCGAGATCTAGGGTTCTTGATTTGGCACTGTTCATGGAGTTGGGTTTCTGGGGTCTTTGGGAGCATTGGGGCATCGGGAGCGTTTTCTTTAGCATTAAGGACTAGGTTTATATGTATGTAAATAAATAAGAATAAGTCTGATGCAGACTTCTCGTGGAATCCACGTACAGATCGACTCAAATCTTGCTCCCACTAGCTAAGACGATGATTAAGGAGGCTTGGAAACGAACAATAATGGGTGCCTATAGCTTCAAATGTTTGAATCTTTCAAAGTTTCTTGATGCCTAATTTTCTTGCTTTATCTTGATCAAGTTGTTGTAAGAAAATAGTCCTCGGTTCGAACTCCTTTTTCCTCGAAAATAATGGAGTACACAGTACATATCCTGTATTGAAAAAAGGAAAAGAAAACAATATTTTTTTTTTTTTGATGAACGAAAAGAAAACAATATTAAATATACATATCCTGTTCCTTTCTCAACAAGTGGTAGTGGGCCTACTGGCCCAAATAGTAAAATCTTCACGGGCTCATGTTTTATTATGAGTGTTTTGGGCTTAAGCGGATTGATAACTTTGTTGTTATCTCAGGCCCATTTCGGTTCACAAGTAAAGTTCTCAATTTCTCATGGTTCATCTAAGCCTTGTCATAAAAGGGATTTCAACTACTCCCAATTTGAACCGAACATCTACAGTGTTAATTTGTATACACTTCTAAAATTGTTGCATTTTTTTGTAGGAGTTAGAGATTTGATGCGGCAAGTGTATGCTCATTGGTTGAGCATTCATGGGTCTCGGGATCAAGACTATGGGAGCGGTTTGTCCTCTACTTTTTAGAGTTCAAATAGTACTTATGGCGACATTAATACTTACCTTATAAAAAAAAGATTTCATGTAGGTTTGGGTGTAGGCCAACCGTTAACTTACAAATTTCCAACGCTTTGCCATTTACAATACTTTTATCTGATTTAATTTGTCTCATTCTTCGAATCTCCCCGTTAAATGTTTTACCATTATGTAACATCGATGCATCAAACTAGCAATTCTGTAAACAAAGACCTTATTGAAGGGGTCCAAAAAAAAATCAACGAAGAAAAAAGTGATAACAATGGTTTTGCATTCAATAAGCTGATATTGTGATTTTTCTCCATAAATGTTTCATTGTTTTGTAGATCGATCAATTCACAATTTTGAGCAAAGTAGCTGTCTTATGGCGTAACAATCATGTATTCATCACGCCTAATGAACATTTGCTTCGAATTGCTAATGAATAACGCTAACTAAATACAATGAAAAAGGCGGATACAATGACATGAGCGGGCCTTACCAAACATGCCAAATGTAAAATCGCAAAACCCTCGTTCACACTGGATTTACAAACTACGAGTCTGTGTTATCCCTCTCAAGTAGCTTGCAAATTGCAAAAGCCAGATTTAAACCACTCGCCCAGATAATTTGGGCGGAACAATGGCGAAACCCCAGATCTCAATCATCGGAGCTGGCATTTTCGTCAAGACTCAATACATCCCCAGATTGTCCGAGATCTCCGATCTTGTCGATGTTAAATCCATCTGGAGCCGCTCTCAAGTACGTCCTCTTTCCTAATCGACGTTTTCTACTTGTTATGATCCTTTCTTCAGCACTTTTCGGGCTTTGAATTTCGCTGCTAAATCGGACTACACTATCCATAATTAGGATTCCGCGATTTCCGCGGTTGATGTTGCTCGGAAGAGTTTCCCAGGCGTAGAACCAAAATACGGAGACCAAGGTCTTGATGAAATTATTCAGGATCCTTCCATTCTTGCTGTTGCCGTTGTTCTGGCTGGCCAAATTCAGGTCTTTTCGATCAATCTATCCTTTGATATTCATAGATTCTTGCATACTG
This sequence comes from Polygonum maritimum, assembly GCA_963924305.1. Lineage (NCBI taxonomy): Eukaryota > Viridiplantae > Streptophyta > Magnoliopsida > Caryophyllales > Polygonaceae > Polygonum > Polygonum maritimum. The sequence goes on along the minus strand of OZ002733.1, from coordinate 9,301,725 downwards.
ACCTGAACTTGTGTTTTTTACTGTTCTCATATATTTTGTTCGTCTGTCATAGGTAGAAATGTCACTAAAGCTACTGAAGGCAGGAAAGCATGTTATTCAAGGTTCATATGCTCTATCTTCATAGAGTTCATTGAGATGTAGTATCTTGCAAGATTGTGTTCAATTCCTGTATTTTCATGTATGAATCTCTGCCTTTTACATGGAGTAATGATTTTGTCTTTTCTCTTCTTGTATGTGCATTTCCATGGGATCATTCTCGCTGAATAGAGAAACCAGCTGCTGCTAGTGCCTAACTTTCCGAACGACTTCTCATATACATACTATTAAATAATTAAATCAAGATACATTTGAATCTTTGATGTACATCATAACATCTTCTGTATGCACCTTCTTGTCAGAAATGGATGAGGCCGAAACTGCACTGCTATCTTACAAAGCCATATCGGATGGTATAAAAGGCTCACCAATTTGGGCTGTGGCAGAAAATTATCGGTTTGAACCTGCATTCGTTGAGGTGGAAATCTTCAATTCTCTTTTACTTATACAGTTATAAGCTTCAGGATGAAATTTTAGTGGTTTTACAGGGCAGGAAACTGGTGGCTGATTTGGGAAGCTTGATGAATGTTCAAGTCATTGTGGAAGGATCAATGAATGGTTCTAATCCTTACTTCGCAAGTGGCTGGAGGAGAAACTTCACGGTAAGCACTTGTTTCCTGAAAGCATTAAGTTTTGTAATTCAAATAGATGCTACGAGACACGTCAACTTTATATGTGCTTTTGCTGCATATTGTTGTGACAGGGAGGCTTCATTTTGGATATGGGTGTGCACATGATTGCAGGTTTGAGGATGGTAAGTGCACTTCGAGAATGTTTATTTCCAGTATTGTGAAGGTCTTTGTGTTAGCACAATATAGGCATTAAGCAACCTTTTCATTATATATGGAAATCATTTTACCATTAAGTATATTGTCAAAATCAGCTTGCTGGCTGTGAGGCGACCTCTGTATCAGCCTTGACTTCTCATGTTGACGTAACGCTGCCTCCACCAGACAATATCTCCTCAACATTGTAAGTTATAAATTCATATGTTTTAGTTAGACTTGGATAAACAAAATTCTTTTGTGATGGAGTTCTCATGTGAGAAGTTATGTACAGTTTGTTGGAGAATGGCTGTCCTGGTGTTTTTGTGATGTCAGTATCCACCAGATCACCCAAGGCAAGTGCTAAGGGGACAGTTAAGACTGATTTTAGTGTTATTACTATATTTTATATCTGTTATATATCTGAGGTCTTGTAGTACAGATATTTTGGCGAGTGGTGGGCTTGAAGGGAACGGTACAAGTAGAGCGTTCCAGTGTGGATGGACGACATGGATACATGGTATGTGAAAAGGAAAACATGCAACTCTGCCACTAAATCTTCTTTTTTGAAATGACTGTAAAATTTGAAAAACAAAAACAAATAAGTTAAGATCTGCAAAGACAAAAAGGTTGATTGACTTTTGCATTTTCTTAGTTCTTACTGGCCAAATTTCAGCTTATCTTCTGTGATAGTTATGCACATATTTAGGTCTAAACCTCTGATGTCAATGACAGGTTTCCAGCTACAATGCTGAAGGGAAATGCACAAGCTCCTTCTATTCATTCTGTGGAGTAACTGAAGAACTGAAGGCCTTCTTACATGACATTTCAGAAGTTTCCCTTAAGGTAACCCAAAGATTACCTCATATTCAGTGCTGTGTTTTATGTGCACAACCTCTTGTGAAGCTTTCCCCAGAGGTTGACTGTGGCTTCCTTCACAAAGTGCTTTAGTTTGGTCCAAGTGTAGTGAATTGCTTCCTGCGAACCTTGACGTTTGATCTTAATGCAGAAAGTGACGAACCACCAGGCTGAGCCTCGGTTATCTTACATTGAAGGCGTCAGAGACGTTGCCCTCTTGGAAGCAATGCTCGAGTCCGGATCAAAGCAGGGAGTCATGTTACCAGTCAGAAGAGTGTGACCGTCAAATGGATGCTGAATTTGCTAGTAAGAGGAGTATACGGAAGTAATTGTGTAATTGCATCTTTCTAAGAATCAGATTCATTAGAACACTTTGAAATGTGAAGATTAAGAGTAATTGGGTTACTTATTTGGCCATTATTGTAGAGACATATCAAACTTGCCCTGCAAATCCATTATGTTGTTTGTTTCATACTACTCAATCAATGCTGAATAAAAATGACGGATTTGATTTGTGAGAATCAATTCATTAATGGGAAGGAATGAAGCTGGGTCACTTATTATCATATTGCTTTAAAGAATATTTTAAAAGGGTATTTTCTGTTACACTCCACTATGGGCTAGTTTATATTCAAATTAAATTGAACAACATTCAATTATTAAAATAATAAATATTGAAATTAACTAAATCAAATAATACAACCCGTAATAGATTTTAGAATAAAATAACTGATTCCAAGTTCCAACATTTTATTCGATGGACATGGATAGGCCTAATTTTCACAAGGAGAACGGGGATACGGTCATCAAGTTTTCCACTTTTCCCCCATTCACCGCAAAAGCGTCCAGGTTCAATACACCCGATCCTTGAGGGTCCATGCTTAGGCGGTGCACCCGCGATACAGGTGATCACCAACACTAAACTGTGCTCTCCTGGGTTGCCTTTTTCTTCAACGCTCTCACGCCCGCCACCGTCCCTTCCATAATCACCAAAATCTCTGCAACGCTCCCTCTTCGGCTTCATCGCACTTTCAATTTCGCCGACTCCGTTTCCTCCGCTTATTTGTATGATTAATATCACATCATCATCGTCTTCAAATTCTTTCTTCTATATCGTTCTTGTCGAGATTTCGTAGCAATCGTTTGCACGTAACAAGTGAGCGACTGGAGCCTATTGCGATCTAGGGCTTCGAATTGGAAACGGATATGGCTGAATTGGTGGAGATTGGAGCCGATTACAAGTACGCGAAACAATTTCAGCACTACTCATAATCTTTGTTTTTGTTAGTTTCTCGTATTCTACGTGCTATTATTGTCTATGAATCTTCTTGTACAAAAGTTTGTGTTGCTTTTGATATATAGTTGAATCGCCTGCGTTATGTTTCTCCATGTTGGTTTCTACGAAGTTTTTGCTCACTAAATTTGAATTGTTAATGCTGGAAAGTTATTCAATGGGCGATCGTTTCCTTGATTGCTATATGATGATTTTGAGCCTTGCGCAGTCTTTCTATTCTTTCGGTTGTCTTCATTTCCTGTTTTCTTTGTAGAACAGACATGTCCAAATGCTCTTCTCAACTGATAGGTAAAAGGAATGAATTGAAAAAAAGAGTAGACTTTGGCAATTTGCTATATGGACTTTGAGAAAAATATGAGGGGAATCAGTCAGACTGTCTATGATTATTATAATTATTATGTGTTGTATGTTTGTAGCTCTGACCTAGACGTGGACGAGATAAGTTGTGCAAACATGGCAGAGAAGGATGTTAGTGATGAAGAAATAGAGGCAGAACAACTAGCTAGAAGAATGTGGAAAGACCGTGTTAAGCTCAAGAGGATAAAGGAGAAGCAAAAGCTTGAAGCACAACGAGCTGCCCAGAAGGAGAAGTCAAGGCAGCCGACTGATCAGGCCAAAAGGAAGAAAATGTCTCGTGCACAAGATGGGATTTTGAAGTACATGCTGAAACTAATGGAGGTCTGCAAAGCTAGAGGTTTCGTCTATGGCATCATTCCCGAGAAGGGTAAAGCAGTCAGTGGAGCATCGGACAACTTGAGAGCCTGGTGGAAAGAGAAGGTCAAGTTTGACAAGAATGGCCCTGCAGCCGTAGCTAAGTACGATGCTGAGTGTTTGGTGATGATTGAGAAGGCTAAAGGCAAAGGAACCGCTCAAAAAACGCTCCAAGATCTGCAAGATGCGACGCTGGGCTCTCTTTTGTCGTCTTTGATGCAGCATTGTGATCCTCCACAGAGAAAGTTTCCGCTGGAGAAGGGATTACCGCCGCCTTGGTGGCCATCGGGGAATGAAGATTGGTGGATTAGACTTGGTTTGCCCAAGGGTCAAAGTCCTCCTTATAAGAAACCACATGATTTGAAGAAGATGTGGAAGGTTGGGGTTTTAACTGCAGTTATTAAGCATATGTCACCAGATGTTGCTAAGATAAGGCGGCTTGTGAGACAGTCGAAATGCTTGCAAGATAAGATGTCTGCTAAGGAAAGTTTGATTTGGTTGGAGGTTTTGAGTAGGGAGGAGTCTGAGGTTGAGCAGCCTAGTAGTGACAATTGCAAATCTGTTGTTACTTGGAATCCTCCAAGTAAAAAGCGGAATTCTGGAGTTAGTGGTGAGAGCGATTATGACGTTGATGATGTTGTGGGAACTGCATCGTCCAAAGATGAAAGGAGTAAAAAGCAAATTATTGTCCATCCAGCTGGTGAGAAGAAAAACAGTTCCAAGAAAAGAAGGGTAAAATCAAGCAATGTTAAAAATCAGCCTGTGATGGTTAGCGGTACGAATATTTCTGGTGAAACAAATGAACTTGCCCCATCTAGCATTGAGAATACAGCGGTTGAATCGAGAATTATGCTGCCTGGTGTGGATCAGACCAATGCTAACTTTACTGGGTATTGTGCCAGTGGATCTGAGCAAGATAATCGCGTAACAAACCCTTACGTGCAAATGAATAAAGACTTTGAGGTTCATTCTCAGCCACCATGGTCAAGCTTCAATCATATTGACCAGTTTTCTGCCCTCTCAGATGCCAATACCATGCCAATGCATAGCATGCCATATCCACCTTTGCAAAATGTTGATGCTCAATATAGAGTAGATTATGGTTCCCTCAATCCAACCGTAGGCTTTGGAATGATCAATGAACATGCTGAGCCTAAACCCGATTACGGACATCTTCAGCTACCAAATAGAACTGATAATGGCATCATCGGCAGGGAGTTAAGGCAATATACGGCGGAATCTTTGCATATGGAGACGGATAAACCACTTGAAAGCCAGTTTGGAAACTCACTCAATGATTTGTCCTTGGATTTTATTGACTTTCCTAGCCCACTTGGTTTCGAGATTGATGGTTCTAATATTCTTGATGAATTCATTGATGATGGTGATTATATGCAATACTTTGGGGCCTGAACTGTTACTTGTATGCCTACCACTGTAAGTTGCTTTTGACTTGGCTCTTATCTTCTCCCTTCACTTTTTTCAACATTTAATTTGGTTTCTTTGTTTCTTCCAGGGGTTGCTTGGTCTCACTCTCACTGGAGTGTAGCTACAATGGTGGTAGCCTGTTTAATTTTTGACATTGTAAGTTAGAGTCTTACTATATTTTATATTGAGCAGATTGCACCGTGCAATGGATGTTGCTGCATATTTTTCAAATTTGTTGATGCTTTAAATATGCGCTATATACATGGAGTATTGAACTTGTTCAATCAATATTGGGCCATATTAGACACGAAGGAAGCAGATCTAACATTTTTTTTATTGAACTTACTTGAACATCTTACCATCTTGATGTACTACAATGTACAAATTGGCACACAGAAAAGGGGAAAGATAAATAGCATCCAGAACACTAGCTACTTTAAATGTTTATACCTACAGAGAACCTTGCACCTGACAATCTTGTCTTGAACATAAAACCCTGGCATGACCATTATCTTAACTCGAGTCGCGCTCTGCCTATCAATCAGTGTATCTTCCATGTAATGTGGATCAAATGGCCTGTTCTCTTCCACCCTTAGAATACTTAAAGGTGGGTTACACGAGAATGCCAATAAGTGGAGCAACCAAACACATTTTCCCGCCACAAAGAATGATTGGAGCAACTGTTCAGACCACGGTCTGATCCAGTTAAGGTTAGAAATAATACTACCCATTTTCTGATCACAAAACTTACTGAAATCTTCACTGTGATACTTAGTTCCTTTTCTCAGCACCTCATTCCAGCTCAGATTCCTCAATGCCACAAACGACGAGAACTTGTCTTGCCTATCCTGGTGAGGATCAAGAAACTTTGGACAGCCATTTCTTTGAAACACACAGTTCTCGAAATCTTGATGGAGTGTTTCGTTTACTATCGCCTCCAAGTGATACAGAACAGTTTTTGAGTACTTTGAACCAGTAAGAGACAGCTTATGAGGCTGCAATAGAGAGTTGAGATTATCAATGAGCTGATCATCAGTTTCTTCAATTTGCTCAACAAGTGTCTTACAAAACTGCCTCACCGAAAGCCTTGCCTCTGATACAATCTGTAAGAACCCTTCTGAGATCACTTCCTTGCAAACAGGCATGGAATCCACATCTCCAACCGGTTTCCCGCTTTTTTTCAAGGCTCTCTTCATTTCTTCGCAATATCCCTCAAGATTGCCGAGTTTCTTTCTTAGATCTCCTAATGAATACTTCATCTCTGCCACTTCCTCTAAAGCCGCATCTCTCTCCCGATTCGCTCTCACAAGCTCCTTCTTCAGCGTCTCGGCTGAAACCACCCTAAAATCCCTGATTGTCTGAGAATCCATCTCTGATTCATCTTTCGGTTTCTTCTTCAACCTGGAAAAGATTCTTGAAAATATCATCTTCTTGGACTTGGGCTTAGAGTGGACTGCCACGTGCGAGTCTGTGAGCGGTACGATGAGATTGGAATTCCTGTAACTGCTTTGGTTGGCAATGCTATCAGCATCGCTGAACCCAACTGATTTGAAGTCCCCCAAGCTGTTTCTCCTCCTCCTAGAATTGACCACTTCGGTCGCTGCAGGAGAAGTTTGGAGGATCGAGAATTGATTAGTGATGGAGCTGGTGACTGATCGCGCGTCTTGATGACTTTCATCGTACGCGTGGAGGTAGGAATTCAAACGTCCTTTTGCTGTCGCTGGCGACGCGGTTTCCCCCGGGTAATTAGATCGCGAGATTGCGGCGCCATTTCGCTGTAGTAGTCCAGATTGATGGGCATTCCAGTTGCCAGATAAAGCCTCGCTTTCGTCTAGCTGAAGATTATGGTAGCTTGTTACGGTCTCGTCTTCATAACTCTGAAGGGTAAGTTTAAACTTTGAATCAGATTGTATTGCTATAATGGTGTCCATATTTTTACACTAGGAAATGACTAATGAGTGTTCGGGTGTCTGTCCCGGGTAACATAGCCAGATAAGTTGTAGCCTACTATATAGAATTAGAATGTATGTTTCTTGAAAGGATAAACATGCAAAACCAAGCAAGAACGTAGCAATGGATTTGTTACCACAGATGGAGTATCAGATATGCTTATTGAGCAGTCTTTTACTCCATTTCAAACAAGATAAGGGAAAACAAAAGTTGACTTACAGGGGTGAAAACAGGGTAATCATGAGCAGAGTGTTGTGAATGAGGATGAGGAAAAGTTGGGCTACAAGAGCCGTTCACGAGAGCAGCATGAATTGCTCTGAGCTCCATTGCCTTTGCAATGGCGTCTTTTATCTCCTTTCTGCTGCCTTCGTTATTATTCCTCATTTGAGCAGATTCAAACAAACACCAGAGATGGTCTGCGGAGCTACTTGTATATGCTTTTTAAGAGCGGCCTTTGTTGCTCTCCATTTCTTTGTTTTGGTTGAATTCGGTGAACCCTGAAAACCAAACTATAAAGAAGAGAGACGAAGTTGGAAGTAGTTGATACTTAACCAAGAGCAAGGAAGAAAGCAAAGAATGAAGTAGCTAGGTGTGTGTTCTTTTACCTGATTGCCCTTTGCCTGTTGAGGATTAAGATGAGTTGTATAAAAGATTAGCGCCGTAAAACTAGAGGAGGTGGATTAGTTGGTTGTGAACTTTGCGACCACTGACTACGTCCATATACAGCCACCTACTGTCCTCTGCCTAATGCAAATGCACCGTAAACAATCAAAATTCATTGATGTATGTTTTTTATAGCCACAAACAATCAAAATTCTATTTTGTTTGATGTCAGCACGAATTGATTAGTACTTATTACATTTGTTCTGGAAAATATACTTCGACAGAGACGGTACGCACACTATCTCCATGAATTGCATTATCAAACACGAACTGATTAAATTATGCTTGAAACAGCTTAAAAGTAAAGTAAATGTGGGTTAGAATGAGAAATGTGCTTTCCTTGGTCTCCCACTCTGAAAAAGCTGGCATGCAAAATCGGCTTCTTATTTATCGAAGAATCTCTTGGGTTTGCGAACATGGAATTCCTTGTTATGGGCAATGGACGTATGGAGGAAAATATCATAATATATAATCACTACACCTCGTTCTTACGTAAAGTATATGCGCACTAGCTAGTGAACGTCGCTCCAAACAAAATATTAAAAAATAGTTAATTATTGTACGTAATTATATTAGATAATTGTAAGTCAGATCGATGGAATTCCAGACAGATAGATATTGTACTTTATTTTTAAACATAGCTTTATCTAAATTAAATATATGCATTTTTGCGATGTTTTTGCTGTTACCCACGAAATAACCCATGCATATATAACTTTGTAGGCTTAGAAGTATCCAACGTACTTTTGGTTGAAACATATCAACAACTCCCCTGAGAAATTACGTCTTCCTTGCTACGTTGTCAACGTCCACCTTCCACATGCATGGAATTGAAAACCCTAAAAAGAGTAAAACAAAGTCTCTATTCAGCTTTTCAACTAATCCAACTATCACCTTCTCCCTTTGTCTTCTACCTCGATCACGTCTACTTACCGGCCCTCTGCTATTCTGTCTATATAGATAAAGTAACAACAACACCAATAATAATACTAAACATAACGAAACTATAGTGTAAAAGTAGTTAGATATCAAGTTTGCCTCGGAATCAATTCACCTCAAAGATATATAGCATGGCCTTGCAACTTTACCTTTTGACCTTTTCCCATAAATCATGTGTGTTCTATCAATCTGCAGAACAAGGGTACGTTACGTGAACGTGACTATTTTAGGCCACATGCATATGTCTGCATTATTAATTATTTTTTGCAGGTGTTTGGATTTTGCTTGTGGAATGTAATTACAGAGTACGTTGTCATCTTCCGTCTTCTTTTTTTTTTTTTTTTAATAGGTAAAGATTCGGTAGACCAACCAAAATTGGTGTACCGAGAGGCCGTTAGACGGCAGCCGACACCGGCTAAGACGAGAAACAAATGGTCAAAACAAGAAAACAACACGAGTAGAAAAATACAAACACCAAACGGAAAAACCAGTGGCGAGCTCCGGATCGAGGTGAGTGAAGCACTAAAAGACTAGCGCTCCGGCACGAAAGGTCACCCATCATGGGAAAGAGAGGACTAGTGACGTTCCCTCTACCGGAATGAAGGATCTTCAAAAGCCCGAAACGACCTGGCCACAAAGACTCTGTACGACACCGGGACTCTGACCTAACCATTTGGGGAAGTACTGATCAAACTCGAGAAGCCTACTTGCCGCTTTCTTCACATCCAGAACGAACCTCGAACCACGGCCCGAGCTGTCCGTCGGGGATTGCAGCTCAAGCTTGCGGCGCAAGCAATTGAAGGCTTGCAGCACAAGCAATTTCATGGCTTGCGGCACAAGTAATGTTCAAGAAAAGTTTAATAATATATTATTATTTGTCCATAGTTTCCAATTCTTGCAAAAAAACAAGTTTTTATTCAAATAGCTCAAGCAAAGAGCATGAAATACATATGTAATCTTGTTCTTCATGTCTTTTGTTCTCCTTAGCCTGCTTCGTCATTTTGCCCAGATTTTTCTTTACTTTTGGTGTTGACCTGCAAATAGAATTACATATGTAATCACATGGTTCACGGTAGCACACATCTTACCTTCTTAAATTCCATTTTTCATGGACTAACATAAGCCTAATCCATTCATTAGTTCCAGAGACACATATCACTTCAATTATAAGTTCTCTTTTCCTTTTTTCTTTCTAAGATTTAGATAAGCTCTCCTCACCAGCCAAGGAATTTATATTCTTCAACCAATGGCTCAAAGTATGCACAGGAGGGGTGATATCTCCTACAAGCCTCACATAAACAAAGCCTAATAAATTTCTTTTGCTCAAATGGTTCACATTTTCGTACTGTGGACAGCAAAGTTGTTCATTTGAACACCACTATTTCGGGTTTCCTCAACCATAGTGGGTTCGGGTTCAAAGTTGTCGATAGATCTCCCATAGGACTTTTGTTCAGAAGCATCTTTTTTGTCAAAACAGAGCACAATCTTGTAAGAAATATGCCCTCAGCAGCAAAGTTGTTCAGAAGCATCTTCTAGGGTTTGGACTATAAACCAATCTTGAAAAATTTGTTTGAGAAATGCCCCAAAAAGACTCTCTTTTGTTTCTAGAGAGATTTCCATTGTAAAATCTAATGGAAATCAGACACATAAGGATGAAGATTTGATAGGGGTTCAAGGATTTGGGGTTTTTGTTGTTTGCCATTGAAGGGGAAGGAAAAGGGAAAGGGGGCAAGGAGGCGGGGGTCGGGTTGCATTTAGATCTGAACATCATCTTCCGTCTTCTTGTTTGTACGTAATTATCATCTTTCACAGTCACCCATAGCCTTGCATAATTGCATTGGTCACGTGATACTAGTAAACCCCTCAATGCTCAATCCTACCTATAAGCTACTGTACATTTATGATTTATGTTTTGGAAGTAGTTCAACATTTTCATCGTCTGATATCTTACACAGAACAAAACCAGCTCAACATCTTATATTGGGCCGCCATTAATTGTTTTTGGGCCTAGAAAAGGCCCAACTTGTAGCTTGGCCCTCAATGTTACGTGGCATTTTAAAACATTTTTTTAAAAGCAAAAATAACTGAAACTAATCTCATCAATTTTCAATCAAATATAATTTGAAATTTAAAAATCACTATCTACGATACGAAATATCATAATATTAACCAAAAGCGACTTGCTGAAATCATTTTTCAAGGAGTTTCCGATGAAATTGACAATGTACCAATTGGAATCATGACATAACAACTTACGGAGTAATATTTTATATTTTCCTATTGTATTTCTGACCATCACATCAACAGTTTCAAAAAAAAAGTCGTAAGATTCTAGATCATTTTTGGTTAATATCGTGATAGTTACTATTGTTGATTGTGATTTTAAAACTTAAGGTTATTTTTAATACCTGAGATTATATTTTGAGTAATTATTTACTAAATATTTTGGAAGTAGTTCAACATTTTCATCGTCTTATGTTATACTCCAGTACAAAGAACCATCTCAATATGCGATCCCATAGAAAGACATCACGATCCCCTGTGGGAAAAATATTATTTGTTGAGAGGGAAATAAAGATATTAAATTCCTACCAAGATAGCTAGAAGTTCCAACTAATAAAAATCCTAATGAACCTAAAAAAAGTATAAAGGTCCAGCAGAAATTACTTATTTTTCGAGATCCCTTTATAAGTTCTATCCATATACGTTCTGATCGCCAATTCATACTAATCTAGTTGCATTTAATTTGACTTAATTGAATTGATAGAATAACCAAAATGAATTTAACTTGTACTTTACTTAACGACTTAACTAATGTTATTTTGTTTCTGAAGTAAATCTCATCAACTAGCACTATTCTAATGTGAATCTGCCGGGGGAATTGAATTGATAGAATATTGGGCCGCATTTAATTATTTTTGGGCCTCGAAAAGGCCCAACTTGTCCAGCTTGGCCCTGAAGGTTACGTGGCATTTAAAAACATTTTTGTAAAGTAAAAAAATTAATGTGACAAGCATTTAGCGGCAAAAGGCGGGAAACGAGCCAAGTTCACACACTCGCACTACATCTTCTCCGACGAGCCTCCTCCGACGGGAAATCTGCAAACTATGGATCGATACTTCGCTCCGGTTGAGCCTTCGCCGGAAACTTCGAAACCACCTCCAAGGTGATTCCAGAACTCTGCTGTACGGGATTTGATTTTCTTGTATGCAGTTTTGTGCTGTTCTTGATTAGCAATCTTCCAGAAACCCTAATTCTTTGTTTGAATCAATCTTCGGCTTGGCTTGGAATTGAAAGGCCAAGGTGGAAGAGAACGTCGGTTGAATTGGACGGCCGTTTTGAATCGACCTATCGCCGAGACAATTATGGCTTGCTAGTTCAGTCGTATTCCGAGGCATGTCTAATTCATCGAATTTGTACTCGTCTTTTTCTGTGTTCGATATTGCAGTTTCTGATTCCTGTTTTTCTTGTTTCTTGATGGATAAAGGTTGCAGTGTTTCCTCATTTCTATCACTTTCTTGAAGAGCCATGCCAAACTCATGTACGTGGAATCACTGCTTATTGTTGAAATTTTTGTGTCTTGAATTTAATTTGTGGTTGTCATACTTTAATTTGTGAATTGAGAGTTGAGTGTAGACTAATTGTAGGCTGACTGTTTTTTTTCCTTATACAATGACCAATTGTGCTTCGTGAAAATTAGTGTTTTTTGGTTGGTGCTTCACTAATACAAACATATTTCACTGAAATCTAGGTGAATAGGGTCTCGAACCCAATGGCATTATATCAGCATTATAGATTTGAAAATGGTGTATCTGCACTTGATTTTGACAACAAGGTAAGTGTTGAGCAAGTGATTTGTGTTGCATGTTAGATTTGAACATGTACAATGTACTAGCTCTATTAGCCTACTTTCATTTTGGTCATGGTTCTGATGTATATCTTAATCAGATTCTAAATGAATTTTAGCAAGTATTAAAGGGATTTATTGACTTGTTTCCTAATCTTTTGCAGAATGTATGAGTTTTCCTCTTACCTTGTGGTTTTGAGACAGGGAATGTTCATTGCATCTGTAACCAAAACTGGGTGCTTGACGATTCATAATTTTGAATCTCTTTACTGCATGAGTAATGGAAGATCAAATTGTGAGTTTTGCGATTTCAGTTATTTGTAAAGCTAATCCATTTTTCTCTTGTACCATGTGGCTTATGGTGGGCTTGCTAAAGGGAAGCTCTAATACCAAATCCCTTATATGCAATAACAGCTTGATGTTTTGCCAATTTTATTTAATTATTTATTTTGATGGAAAAAGTAGATTACAATTTTGGGTTATCTCAAAGGCTTAATGTTAGTGTGAATGTTATTGGAGTATCAAGATCTGTTTTCTCAAACACATGTTATCATTTTCTTCTTCTGTTTATTTCGTCCAATATAATCTCATAATAAGAGTACATAGTAATTTTAGTGTATTGATGGGCTTTCTTATGTTTGTCAATGAATTTGTTTCAGTGCTAGAGGATGAGCAAAAGCATGTGCTACATGTTCTTCCATGTCATCAACTTGACGCTGTTCGATGGAACCCTGCCAATGAGGATGAGGTTAGGATCTCATTTCTTTGCTACTATAAGATACTTATTTTTTGCTCTTGCAACAAGTAGTTCAGACGTGGGATGTGCTATTGGCATAGCTACTATGCGTTTTCATTTTGAGCAAGTTAAGAATCAACTCTTTATACTTTGTCCTACTTCTTCGTCTTTGCCATTTGAGTATTTGGCAATATTCTATGTATCTGCTCCACCTTCAAATCGTTGTGCATTTTGTAGTCCTTCACATGCTATGAAGCTAAGGTTATCAATCAAATATTACTGATGCAGGATTTCAACAATTGCATTTGTTGTCTTGCTTCATGGGTCTGTCAATGCTTTTGCAGGTTGCTTGCACATCTCTTATAAGTGATGAACTAGTTATTTTCGATGTTGCAGCTTCTTCAGAGCCCAGTCAGGTGAATCATTTTCTCTTTATCTATGTAGTATACTCCTTTACAATAACTTCAGATTTGATGTCTTCGTATTTGAATGTTAAATTATGCGATTATTTATATGTATTTCTTTTTACTATTGCCATTGAAGGTGCTGATATTGCGGCCCACTATAAGAATCCATGGCTGTGATAAATACAAGGGGCTTTCAGATTTTATGTTTCATACAAACAGTGATTCCTGGTAAGAGCAAACGACATTTAACCAAGATTTTATGAAGCTGATGCTATTATAATGAGCTGCTTATGTTCTTTCTTTATAGCCAACCTCTCATACCTGCAGCAATGAAACATAAGAGCAAATGTGTTTCCCTTGTTTGAATAGCAGACGATGCTATATTTGTTACATGAAGTGTACTAGGTCAACTTGTCTTACATCTCTCGTTTGCTGGTTATAGAAACTAGTCAACTACACTGTCTGTTCGCATCACTGTCTCTGATCTACTCCATTGTTTGGGCAACTGTTTTTTTTGTGCGATTACATTCTGATAGTTGCAATACTTATTCAATAAAGTACAGGAATTTCCGTATATTAGTTTTGTGAGCTGCTTGTATGGTATCTGAAGAGACCTGCCACACCACTATTCCCAAGACTTCATTTCATAAATTTCCCAATTATTCATAGTGAATGCACCTTAAGGAATCTCTATTCATTGTACAGCATGTCTTTTTATTTTCTTGCTCAGTGATCAGACACTACATTATGATGTCAGTATCCTTCACAACATCTATTATGCTTTTTACATAAAATGCTATAGTGTACCTATAAAAAGTATTGGCTCTGATTGGCTCTAGTGCCTCCTTTCTCACACAAATTTACAGGAATAATGGCTAATATTTTGTTATTACCTCTCTCAGCAGAGTCGTAGCTTCAGACACGCATGGTTCGGTCCATGTATGGGATAAAAGAACAGATGTACTTCCATGTCTTGAGCTTGCTACAAACTCCCCAACGACAATTAATAGTATTGAAGTACATCCTGAAAATCAGGTTTGTATTATGGAGTTTATTAATAATGCATAAGCATGTGAGCTTCCCGTATATTTGCTTAATAGAGGAAAAAAGACAAAAAAGACAAAAAAAAAAAGAAGTCCTTATTCTTCATGCAGTTGAACATAATATCTCATGGAGTCAGCTCTGCTATATATTTCCCAAGCATAAGGCCCTTGACTCTGAGAAATTTGGGCTCTATAAGTTGTAAAAGTGCACTGAATAAGTTCTGTAAAATAGTATCCATACTGAATTATTCTGTACATTACATGATTATATTTTGAGTTTTATTGAAGATGATAGGTGTGGATTGCACTCATAATATCTGTATGCTTTTAACACATTTGCTCTTTGGCCTTTCGAATTGCAAACCTGTTACACTAAGTTCAGTAATCAAAGCTTGTATCATTCTTAGCCAATCCTGATTATGATTATGCTCTTTCAGGTCATATATGGTGCCGACGAGCATGGGTTTGTACACATTTGGGATCTTCGTGGAGGAAGAACGTCAACTGCTTTTGTTAGTAATAAGGAGGTTAATGATCACCTAACGACTTTTTGCTTACTCTTTGGTCTTTTGTCTCGAACTAATTTTGTTTATCCATTCAGCCACACTACAGGCCATTGAGATCAATCAATTTAGCATCACGGCTTGAGAGCATTGAGCCTTTAAAGGTAATCAAAGTTGTTGAATCTAAAGCCAAGAATTTTATCAACAGTAATCAGATAAGAAACTTTGTTTTCTTTATATTTGTGCCACTCATTTCACCACCTTATTTCTCCATTGTACTTAGTCTTTTGCTGTGATCATTGTAGGCGCAATCAGACATTGTTGCAAAGGAGATTCACTCAATTGTCAAGGACCCGACGTGTGCACATCGTTTGGCCTTTCATCTTGATGATGGCCGGTGAGCTATCAATTTACATTTTTACCCATCCTACATGACTTTCTCATAACTGCAGATCATTCAGTAAACAGTCGTTCAATCTTTATCCATCATTGCAATTCTATGTGCTGATGATTATGCAGGTCTGGTGTACTTGATACCATCAGTGAAAAAGTCACGCATGTTCATTGCCCTCCACCAGCTTGGCTGTGAGTGTTTTGTGCTGTCGAAGGAACATAAGTTTATCTGCTAACTGCTTACAAATGAAAAATTAATAATGCACAATTTGTGGATTTCCAATATGCAGGAATGACTCGGATTTAAGAACTTCATCACCATACATGAGAAGACCGTCATGGATTTCAACAACAGGCGTATGCTATTTTTCCTCATTAAGAACTATTTTCCCCATTTCTCTTACTGGTGACTAAACATTCTTATGACTACTCAGATTTATGCAGTCGGATCATCGTCTAAAGATGGGTTATATCTTTTGGATTTCTGCCCTGATCCAAGGTCTCCCAGTCATGTCGACTATAGGTAAGGAACAAGTTATATACTCATGAAGAATTCAAGATGCTTTACTAATTACTGTTGGATAAAGCATTGGCAATAGGAAGTGAATGCTGAACTAAAGTACTCTGTTTACAAATAGGGAGGATGCACGGTCATCCAGTGTGAGGCAAAACAGACTTGTTCCCTCGTCGGAGGCCATTACTGCATGTGCTGTACACCCTTCCAATAGCACAATTGTTGCAGGAACCATGGTTAGCTTCTCTTCTCTTCATCCATTGAATTATTTTTCCTTTTTTTGTTGACTTGTATTAGCAAAGACTTGCTTTATGTCCTTGTGGTTTGCAAGGCTGCAATTAGGCTTTACTTGCCACAATGATGAAGAATGATGCCTTGAGATACAACTTTTTTGAACTTCCTGTGTTTTATTTTCATTAAATGGTTTCAGAATGCTTCCTTATTGCTGATCTCTCAAAAGCAACAGTCTTGGAAAGGTGAAGATGAATGTGTAACACAGGATGCAAGAGATCTTAGAAATGAGGTGGTCGATCCAGAAGGATATGTAATCTAGATAACTTTCATTGTAAGAAAGCCATGCTAAAGAGCTTTTAGTCTACTATTAAGTGCATGTAGAAATGA
Source organism: Polygonum maritimum (assembly GCA_963924305.1). NCBI lineage: Eukaryota > Viridiplantae > Streptophyta > Magnoliopsida > Caryophyllales > Polygonaceae > Polygonum > Polygonum maritimum. The sequence continues at coordinate 9,284,958 of OZ002733.1, read as the reverse complement.
CTTGCATGTAAAACACCACAAACCCAGATCTTTTTTTTTCCATTTCCTTCGAATATCAGTTTCCTGATTGTCTGGATGTTTACTTACAAGCAACTTATTAGTCAAATCATCATTTGTACAAGGACTCAACCAAGAGTAGCTTTTTACATGTGCTGCAAATTCTAATTGGGTAAAGAGCAAGATTTAGTTGGGATAACATGCAAGACAAAAAGATAAAAAAGACTGAGACAATAAGCCAACATGATCAGCAAAATTAGCACAACTATACTCGGTGGATTTCATACCCAACTATTTGGGAGCGAAAACTGATCAAATCGAAAAGATGCTTCACCAGCGGTGTCTCTGTCCAGCCTCAGCTCAATTGAATCCTCCTCGTCATCACTCGGCTCCAGATCTCGCCCCCGGACTGATGGATACCCAGTTGGCACTGGAACCGTCCTGGTGGGCCCTCCGCTCGGAGGAGTGCTAGATGGCTGAACTGGGTCCCACATGAAAACATGAATCAGCATCGTCACTCCAGCGTGGCAGTGCAATTAATGACAGCTTCTGGCTGAGAGAAACCGTGTCGAAGCATCTGATTGGAATTGAAAACCCTAAAAAAAGAAAAAATGTCTCTATTCAGCTTTTCAACTAATCCAACTATCACCTTCTCCCTTTGTTACAACAACAATAATACTACTAAACATAACGAAACTATAATGTAAAAGTATTTGGATCAAGTTTGCCTCGGAATCAATTTACTTCAAAGATATATAGCATGGCCTCGCGACTTTACCTTTTGACCTGTTCCCATGAATCATGTGTATTCTATCAATCTGCAGATCAAGGGTGCGTTACGTGAACGTGACTATATTAGGCCACATGCATGTCTGCATTATTAATTTTTTTTGCAGGTGTTTGGATTTTGCTTGTGGAATGTAATTATATAGTACGTTGTCATCTTCAATCTTCTTGATTGTACGTAATTATCATCTTTCACAGTCTCTCACAGCCTTGCATAATTGCATTGGTCACGTGCTACACTGCTAATAGTAAACTCCTCAATCCTAACCTAGAAGCGACTGTACATTTATGTTTTGGAAGTAGTTCAACATTTTCATCGTTTTTTAATCAAAAAACATTGATCTTCTTACACACAACCATCTCAGCATCTTATATTGGGCCGCCCATAATTGTTCTTGGGCCTATAAAAGGCCCAACTTGTCTAGCTTGGCCCTCAAGGTTACGTGGCATTTTAAACCATTTTTGTAAAAGCAAAAGTAACTCAAAATAATATCATCAATTTTCAATCAAAAATAATTTATAATTTAAAAATCACTATCAACGATACAAACTATTAAAATATTAACAAAAAGTGATTTGAAATCATTTTTCAACGAGTTTTTCGATGGAATCGATAATGTACCAGTTCGAACTAGGAAATAACAACTTAATATTTTACACTTGCATAAAGTTTTTATGATCACCACATGTGCAATTTTACCAAAAAAAAATTTTGTTGGAAAATGATTCTGAATAATTTTTGTTAATATCGTGATAGATCGTATTGTCGGCGGTGATTTTTTAATACGTGAGATTATATTTTGAGTGATTTTTTACTGTATATTTTGGAAACGGATAGTTCAACATTTTTCATCTGACTTATATTTTCAGTTTTTTGTTCTCTTTTTTTTTTTGATAAGGTAAGGATTAGGGCTGCCGCAAGTACTACTTGGGCTCAACTGGTTACTAACCAGCTCTAAAGGAAATAAGGCAAACCGTCGCCCTGGAGTCTCGAACCCGAGACCTCATGATACTACCATGAGTGCTCAACCAGTAAGCTGATGCGATAAACATGGTTTTTTGTTCTCTTGTGTACTCTCTCCTGGCTTTCAATGTACTACTCCCTCCGTTTCATAATAAGTGTCGTTTTAGCACTTAAAATTTGTTTCATAATATGTGTCGTTTTAGGTTTTCATAGTGATTTATTAGGGGTGAATAATTATAATTTTTATTGGAATGTGTATTTGTTGACTAAAGTTGTACATTTATTGGCCAAAAATTTGTAATGAGTGGTAAGATTAAGAAAAAGTTGTAAGTTTTAAAGTGAATGATTGTTTTTCTTAAAAACTGTGTTAAAGGCTAAAACGACACTTATTGTGAAACGGAGGGAGTACTATATTTTAGCGAAAAGAACCAAATCAATATCTTATATTGAGCCGCTTTTAATTAATTTTGGGCCTCGAAAAGGCCCAACTTATCCAGCTTGGCCCTGAAGATTACGTGGCATTTAGCGGCAAAAGGCGGGAAACGAGCCGAGTTCACACACTCGCACTACATCTTCTCCGACGAGCCTCCTCTGAGGGGAAATCTGCAAATTATGGATCGATACTTGGTTCCGGTTGAGCCTTCGCCGGAAACTTCGAAACAACCTCTAAGGTGATTCCAGAACTCTGCTCTACGGGATTTGATTTTCATGTATGCAGTTTTGTGCTGTTCTTGATTAGGAATCTTCCAGAAACCCTAATTCTTTGTTTGAATCAATCTTCGGCTTGGCTTGGAATTGAAAGACCAAGGTGGAAGAGAACGTCGGTTGAATTGGACGGCCGTTTTGAATCGACCTATCGCAGAGACATTTATGCCTCGCTAGTTCAGTCGTATTACGAGGCATGTCTAATTCATCAAATTTGTACTCGTCTTATTCTGTGTTCAGTTACAGTTCCTGATTCCTGTTTCTCTTGTTTGTTGATAATAAAAGGTTGGAGTGTTTTCTCATTTGTATCACTTCGATGAAGATCCATGCCCAACTCATGTATGTAGAATCACTGCTTATTGTTGAAATTTTTTGTGTGTCTTAAATTTATTTTGTGGTTGTCATTTTAATTTGTGAATTGAGAGTTGAGTGTAGACTAATTGTAGGCTGACTGGTTTTTTTCCTTATACACAATGACCAATTGTGCTTCGTGAAAATTAGTGTTTTTACCAAGTTATTTGGTGCTTAACTAATACAAACATATTTCACTGAAATCTAGGTGAATAGGGTCACGAACCCAATGGCATTATATCATCAGTATAGATCTGGGAGGTTAGATCTGTATCCTCTCCCCATATGCATTTTTATTCTCTCCATGTATCCTTCCTAAGTTTCGTTGGGAGAGTTCTAAAATATGTTGTCGACACCATTGTGATTGTTGGCTTATATTTTCTTATTTATGGATCATTAATTATCTACTTACTGATTAAAATTTTCCTTTCAACCATTTTGCTGGTTGAAACAACCAACTCTCTCCTAGTTCATTCTCCTTGTTGAATAATGTTTTGAAGGTCTATCTTAGTACACTATTTCTCACCTCTCATCTTTCACATTTTTCTCTCTCAGATATGGTGTATCTGCACTTGATTTTGACAACAAGGTAAGTGCTGAGCAAGTGATTTGTGTTGAATGTTAGATTTGAACATGTACAATGTACAAGCTCTATTGGCCTACTTTCATTTTGATCATGGTTCTAATGTATATCATAATCAGATTCAAAATCATTTTTATCAAGTATTAAAGGGATTATTGAATTGTTTCCTAATCTTTTGCAGAATGTATGATTTTTCCTCTTACCTTGTGCTTTTGAGACAGGGAATGTTCATAGCATCTGTAACCAAATCTGGGTGTTTGACAATTCATGATTTTGAATCTCTCTACTGCATGAGTAATGGAAGATCAAATTGTGAGCCTTACGATTTCAGTTAATTGTAAAATTTATCCTTTGTTCTTGTACCATGGGGCTTATGGTGGGCTTGCTAAAGGGAAGCTCCAATACCAAATCCCTTGTATGCAATAACGGCTTGATGTTTTGCCAATTATTTAAATTATTTATCTTGATGGAATAAGTAGAATACAATTTTGGGTTATTTCAAAGGCTTAATGTTAGTGTGATTGTTATTGGAGTATCGAGATCTGTTTTCTCAAACACATGTTATCAGTTTCTCGTTCTGTTCATTTTGTCCAATATAATTTCATAATAAGATTACTTAGTAATCTTAGTGTATTGATGAATTTGATGTGCTTTCTTATGTTTGTCAATGAATTTGTTTCAGTGCTAGAGGATGAGAAAAAGCATGTGCTACATATTCTTCCATGTAATCAACTTGATGCTATTCGATGGAACCCTGCCAATGAGGATGAGGTTAGGATCTCATTTTTCTGCTACTATAAGATACTTATTTTTGTTCTTGCAACAAGTAGTCCAGAAGTGGGATGTGCCTATTGGCGTAGCTACTATACGTTTTCATTTTGTGCAAGTTAAGAATCAACTCTTTATACTTTGTCCTACTTCTTCGTCTTTGCTATTTAAGTATTTGGCAATATTCTATGTATCTGCTCCACCTCCAAATCGCTGTGTATTTTGATGTCCTTCACATGCTATGAAGCTAAGGTCATCAATCAAATATTACTGATGCAGGATTTCAACAATTGCATTTGCTGTCTTGCTTCATTGGTCTGTCAATGCTTTTGCAGGTTGCTTGCACATCTCTTACAAGTAATGAAGTACTTATTTTCGATGTTGCATATGCTTCTTCAGAGCCCAGTGAGGTGAATCATTTTTTCTTTATCTATATAGTATTCTCCTTTACAATAATTTCAGATATGATGTCTTTGTATTTGCCTGTTATGAATTTTAAATTATGTGATTAATTATATGTATTTCTTTTTACTATTGCCATTGAAGGTGCTGAGATTGCGGCCCACTATAAGCATCCATGGTTATGATAAATACAAGGGGTTTTCAGATGTTATGTTTCCTACAAACAGTGATTCCAGGTATAATTAAATGAAGCTGATGCTATTATAATGAGCTGCTATTGTTCTTTCTTTATAGCCAATCTCTCATACCTGCAGCAATGAAACATAAGAGCAAATGTGTTTCCCTTGTTTGAATAGCAGGCGATGCTATATTTGTTACATGAAATGTACTAGGTCAACTTGTCTTACATATCTCATTTGTTGGTTAAAGAAACTAGTCAACTATAGGGTTTGTTTGCATCACTGTCTCTGATCTACTCCATTGTTTGGCCAACTATTTTTCTGTGCGGTTACATTCTCATAGTTGCAATACTTCTGCAATAAAGTGCAGGAATTTCCATGTATTAGTTTTGTGAGCTACTTATTATATGGTATCTGAAGAGACCTACCACACCACTATTCCCAAGACTTCATTTCATAATTTTTCCAATTATTCATAGCCAATGCACCTTAAGGAATCTCTATTCATAGTACAGAATGTCTTTTTATTTTCTTGCTCAGTAATCAGACACTACATTATGATGTCAGTATGCTGCACAACATCTATCATGCTTTTTACATGAAATGCTATAATGTACCTATAAAAAGTATTAGCATTGATTGGCTCTAGTGCCTCCTTTCTCACATAAATTTACAGGAATAATGGCTAAATTTCTGTTATTACCTTTCTCAACAGAGTTGTAGCTTCAGACACCGATGGTTCAGTCCATGTATGGGATAGAAGAACAAACAAATTTCCATGTCTTGAGCTTGCTACAAACTCCCGAACGACAATTAATAGTATTGAAGTACATCCTGAAAATCAGGTTTGTATAATGGAATTTATTAAGAATGCATAAGCACATGAGCTTAATGTATATTTACCTAATAGAGGAAAAAAAACAAAAAAAACTCCTTATTCTTCATGCAGTTGAACATAATATCTCATGGAGTCAGCTCTGCTATATATTTCCCAAGCATACAGCCCTTGACTCTTGAGAAATTTGGGCTCTATAGTAAAAGCGCGCTGAATAAGTTCTGTAAAATAGTATCCATACTGAATTATTCTATACATTACATGAATATATTTTGAGTTTTATTGAAGATGACAGGTGTGGATTGCACTCATAATATCTGTATCCTTATAAAACAGTTGTTCTTTGGCCTTTCGAATTGCAAACCTGTTACACTAAGTTCAGTAATCAAAGCTTGTATCATTTTTAGCCAATCCTGATTATGGTTATGCTCTTTCAGGTCGTATATGGTGCCGACAAGCATGGGTTTGTACACCTTTGGGATCTTCGTGGAGGAAGAATGTCAACTGCTTTTGTTAGTAATAAGGAGGTTAATGATCGCCCTCTGACTTTTTGCTTACTCTTTGGTCTTTTGCCTTGAACTAATTTCGTTTATCCATTCAGCCACACTATGGTCCATTGAGATCAATCAAATTAGCATCACGGCTAGAGAGCATTGAGCCTTTGAAGGTAACCAAAATCGTTGAATCTAAAGCCAAGAATTTTATCAACAGTAATCGGATAAGGAACTTTGTTTTCTTTATATTTGTGCCTCTCATTTCACCACCTCATTTCTCCATTGAACTTGGTCTTTTTCTGTGATCATTGTAGGCACAATCAGACATTGTTGTAAAGGAGATTCACTCAATTGTCAAGGACCCGACGTGTGCAAATCGTTTGGCCTTTCATCTTGCTGATGGCTGGTGAACTATCAATCTACATTTTTACCCATCCTACATAACTGCAGATCATTCAGTAAACAGTATATCAACCTTCATCCATCCTTGCAATTTGTGCTGATGATTATGCAGGTCTGGTGTACTTGATATCATCAGTGAAAAAGTCACGCATGTTCATTGCCCTCCACCAGCTTGGCTGTGAGTGTTTTGTGCTGTCGAAGGAACATAAGGTTATCTGCTAACTGCTTACAAAGTGAAAATTAATATGCACAAATTGCGGATTTCCAATATGCAGGAATGACTCGGATTTAAGAAATTCATCACCATACATGAGAAGACCGTCATGGATTTCAACAACAGGCGTATGCTATTTTTTCTCATTAAGAACCATTTTCCCCATTTCTCTTACTGGTGACTAAACATTCTATGACTACTCAGATTTATGCAGTCGGATCATCGCCTAGTGATGGGTTATATCTTTTGGATTTCTGCCCTGATCCAAGGTCTCCCAGTCATGTCGACTATAGGTAAGGAACCAGTTATATACTCATGAAGAATTCAAGATGTTTTACCATCAATTACTGTCGAATAAAGCATTGGCAATTGGAACTGAATGCTGAACGAAAGAACTCTGTTTACAAATAGGGAGGATGCACAGTCATCCAGAGTGAGGCAAAACAGACTTGTTCCCTCGTCGGAGGCCATTACTGCATGTGCTGTACACCCTTTTAATGGCACAATTGTTGCAGGAACCATGGTTAGCTTCACTTCATCCATTGAATTTTTTTTTCCTTCTTTTTTGTATTAGCAAAGATTTGTTTTCTGCCCTTGTGGTTTGCAAGGCATCAATTAGGCTTTACTCGCCATAGTGATGAAGAATGATGCCATGAGATGACAACTTTTTTTGAACTTCCTGTGTTTTATTTTCATTAAATGGTTTCAGAAAGCTTCCTTATTGCTGGTTTCTCAAAAGCAACAGTCTTGGAAAGGTGAAGATGATTGTGTAACACAGGATGCAAGAGATCTTAGAAATGAGGTGGTTGATACAGAAGGATATGTAATCTAGATAACTCTCATTGTAAGAAAGCCATGCTAAGTGCATGTAGAAATGACTTACATGTAAAACACCACAAATCCAGATCTTTTTTTTTTTTCTTCCATTTCCTTCGAATATCAGTTTCCTGATTGTCTGGATGTTTATTTACATGCAACTTACAAGTCAAATTATCATTTGTACAAGGACTCAACCAAGAGTAGCTTTTTACATGTGCTGCAAATTCTAATTGGGTAAAGAACAAGATTTAGTTGGGATAACAAGACACAAAGATAAAAAGAATAAGACAATAAGCCAACATGATATGCAAAATTAGCACAAATATACTCGGCGGATTTCATACCCAACTATTTGGGAGCGAAAACTGATCAAATCGAAAAGATGCTTCACCAGCAGTGTCTCTGTCCAGCCTCAGCTCAATTGAATCCTCCTCGTCATCACTCGACTCCAGATCTCGCCTCCGGATTGATGGATACCCAGTGGGTACTGGCACCGTCCTGGTGGGCGCGCCGCTCGGAGGGGTGCTAGATGGCTGGACTGGGTCCCACATGAAAACATGAATCAGCATCGTCACTCCAGCGTGGCGGTGCAATGACAGCTTCTGGCTGAGAGAAACCGTGTCGAAGCATCTGATTCCGCCTGACGAAGAGACCAACCTAGGCAGTACCTTTTGGTTGTCTATTCTTGATACAACAAGGAGTTTGCTGGCGTTCGTTGCGTCCTTGTGCAGTTTGCTTAGGCCTGATCTTGCTGATGGCACGTTTTCATCGCCTTCTACGACCGACGATATGTATATGAAACCCTGTCGAATCGAGCTGAGTTAAATAAACTGCATATATGATTAATGGAACTAGTTACTTGAGTGAGACGTTTATAACCACCTCTTCAGTACGGCTGATGGCAAAACCAAGCTTTATATCTTCCTCTTCGAGGTCTACAGTCACTCTAAATTCCTCTCCAATGGGTGAGTACCAGAGCCTGACTGCTCGAACAACGCCGATGTCAATCCCATGGTAGTCCTCAAACCCATACAAGCTTGAATCAGCGACTTTGGATAGATCAGATAACGACGACGTATTCCTACAAGAAGCCCTCTCCCCGGACATCTACTTGAATCAAAAACATATATAGGACAGTCAAACACTTGTGATGGTTTAAGCTAGAATGCAGCCAGCTAAGGTGACTTGAGATCAAGAGCATACACACCTTAGTGAGAAGAGATTCGGTCTGGATGTTAGTGAGCTGAATGGGGACCCCAGACGACTGAGAGGCGTTGAGCCAGGCATTAGCTCTAGCCAGAGTGTCTTCAATGTCGTTGTAGCGTGAAGGCAGGCCCCTCGAATCGTCCGAAGGCTGAAATGGGAGGAAAAGGATGGAGTAAAAACTGCTGGAATTTGGGACCTTCAACATCCCTTGCATTCTCCTCTCCCATGGGTATCCCACATAACCATCTTGCAGCTTAGCCGAACAAAGTGCTTGTTGCATTCTTGAGCTTCTTGATGCTGTGAGAGTACATATATCACATGAGATTGTAAACTGCAATTCATCAATTCTTAGGCTAATATCCGATCATAACAGAGCTCTTAACTAGGCTAATATGTGAGTATATATTATGATTATCCCAGATCATATTAGATGGGCGATCTTATCTTGAACAAACTTTTTTTTTGGTAGAATATCTTGAACAAACTTAGAAACTAAACATAAACCCTAAAAACATTATTTTAAATTAAGTTGGGTTTTATTCCTAGGATAGAAAAACCGTCGTTTTATAGGTGGCGAAAAACCTATGCATTATTGTATTAAGATGGAAAATAGATCCAGGCTAGCTAGACAAAATTGAATAAAGGCATTTAAGTGGACCATTGGCTGAATTATTTTCGATCATAATAATACGCCAAAAAATACCAAAATCTATCAATATCCGACGTATTCATAATGACATAGTATTAAATTATTTTTTTGGTAGAAACATAGTATTAAATTATTACATACTAGTATATTGACCAAATTAAATAAAATTTGTACTATTATATCCCATCTATACTATATATTAAAGCCGGAGAATTTCGAGCATCCACGTTAATTCTGGCCCCACTTGATTAATAATTTTATAAGTTTTATTTTTCCTAATTATCTAATCTTTAACTTTATCTTTTTTCTTACCAATAAAATATCTATCTTTAAAGGCATATTATTTATGTTTAAAATTTCTTTAATTATCTAACCTTTAATTTTATCATTTTTCTTACCCATCTAATATCTATCTTTGAAACAATATTATCTATCTTTAAAATTTCCTTCTATAAAAGATACATATTAATTAACTTAACGTTTCAATTCCCATTTTAACCTATTTATATATAAAAATTAATATATAGTATAGATTATATCAGATACACAAATTAACGATAAAAATGATCACTACCCGTACATGATACGGGTCTTCAACTAGTTATAATCATAGGGAAAACACTCGGCGGGCGCAAGGTATTAAATTAATAGAGTATCACCAAAGCACGCTTCAAAGCATACTTACGTCAGATGGTTTATAATTAATCAAGTCAACAATAGAATATAGCAAAAGTAGATAATTTAATTAGATTCTACCAAAAACAAACAATTTAATTAGAAAATGACGAGGCAAACGGTTAACCGAACCGAAACTGAAACCGAAGCTCACCTTGCAACTCCAAGCACTCGGCCTCCGTCCGATCGAAGAAGGTGATGGCGTAATGCGGATCGTTGATCCCTCTGACCACATACTGCTTCTTCCCGCCCAAAACCGTCGGAACGATGCACGCCTGCAACTCCGTCAGCTCCTCCGACGGTCCGATCCGCCCTCGCCGGACCACTCGCACCGTAATCGAGGTCTGCCGGCTCTTGAAGGAGCTCCGCAGAAGCTTCTGGACGCCGGAGTTTCCGCTTTTGAAAGGCGAGCGGTGGATCTGGCCGCCGATCTGGATCTCCTCCACTATGTCGCCGGTGTGGAGGAGGTTTCCGCTCCACTCTTCGGCGTTCGCCGTCCCTCTTATGCACTCCACCGCCAACACCGCCGTCCCCGAGGGCGACGACGTCGATTCGGACGAGATCCGGCCTCGCTCCATGTTGTTTATCCTGAAACCGAGTTTCATCAATTGATAATTCTTCGTGACTTCGTGTGCCTCGGAATCAAACTCAGAGTTCGGAGAATTTCGATCAGAACAGATCGGCGCAGAACGGAGCAGAATTCGGTCGAGAGGAGAAGAAAATTAGGTTTTTCTGGTATCGTTGAGAGAAGAGTAGGAGGATTTGAGATGTCAACAGATTTAGGAATGGCGAATTGAGGAGGTTTTCAAGTGTTTGATTGGATTGTGTTGCCGGTAGGGTGAGGGAATGAGATTGAGATGGGGAGTGCAAATACTAGTAGTATATTATTATAACGAAAAAGACAAGTGGGAGATTTAGAAGTAAATAATAATAGTAATATGGAGTAGTAGGAAAATTTCAAAGTTTGATGGCGTTGTTGTCGTTGTGATGGTCTGTGGAAGAAGACACAATTCGCACGGTTTTTCAGTTGAAAGAGAAGAGACCCTCTAGAAGAAGACCCATCCGTTTGGACATTTTCCTGTGAATCTGCAGCATTTTGTAGAAATTGGAAAGGTGATCTAAGTTGTGAAAGAACATTTGTCCTTCAGTCAATTTATTCAGTGCACTTGAAATTGCATCTGTCACGTTTGGTCTTCTTTCTTTTTGGGTGTGAACAGCCTAGTTTTGGAAGAGGTGTTGTATAAAGTTGAAAAGTATAAGCTCAATGTTTCAATTTGCTATGTCAGAATGTCTGTTACATCGAAGTTGGGCAGGAAATTGAGGTTTTTCCCCGGTCAATGTTTGATGTGCCCTCTTGCTCGGTGAGGTCATCGATGGCGTTTAACATATTGTGTGATGCATTGTTTTGGGGCAGATGAAATGGTCAGCGGAAAATGCATCTTGTTTCTTGGATGGAGATTTGTCAGCCTAGGATCGGATCATGGGTGGTCTTGGTCTCCTCGATAAATTGTGAGATATGGTCTGAACCTTCCTCTGGCTCGTCATCCAAGGGTCGTATGCTCACGAATGTAGAAACATTATGTCATCTTTACATTGTAGCTTTAGAACCCTCTTTTTTGCCAGTGATTCGTGGTTGGATCTGATTCCTCGTGACATGTTTGCGGAACTTTTAAATGAGTTGTATTGCTTCTTGGGTTGGTTCGCACCAATCTCTTAGATTGTGTAAGCTCTATTGTTGCTCTTCCTTGGGCTGCCCCACCTTTGGCATCAATCTCTAACATCTTTGGTCTTGGCAAAACAAGTCTGTTTTCGATATGAGACTACAGTAGTGTCGTAGGTCTAAACAGAGTTGTAGTTTTGCGAAAGATTAGTACGTAGCAATTTTAAAGTTTGCGAAATTTTGTTGAAATCTGAGCCGAGTTCTTGGTTAACATGTGATTGCTCCTAACATCCGCCACATCTTTAGAGATATGAACTTCATGGCAACCTTTTAGCTACGCCACTGTATATGTGAGTCGAAACAGTGACCTCTGGATTCTATCCTTAGAGGTTTAACTGTTTAACTGAAGACACTTGGTCCACTTGGATTACATGTGCTTGCTTTCCCGCCTAAGGGCATTTCATTCAATAAAATTTCAAAGAGGGTGGTATTAAAAAGCCGAACGGGCTCTCTTTCTTTTTTTGGTTGGGAACGGGCTTTCTTTCTAGTTATGAAGCCCAACATTTCTCCATTATAGAAATTTGGTCCCAAAGTTGCATATCTTGATTGGGCTTAGCCTAGCCCAAAATATGTTTAGTCTACTACCATTGGTTATACGTAGTTACATTTGCAGGTTGAATTGATGAATCCATCTTTTTGGTATTTAAGTCAAATTATGAGACAGCAAAATGGCAACACGACTTTAATGTTATAGATGATTAGACGTAGATTGAGGATGCCATTTATCAACTGAAAAAGTTGACATTTCTATATAGGTGTGGTTCATTTAGTCAAAACTTTTACAGTAATCCTAGAAATGCCATTCACAAAGGGGGGTCCTCGTAATTAATTTGCAAAAGACTTCTATTTTGAAACGGTAGGTTGTTAACGCCAATCATGTAACCTTGATTTGCATACAACACTAAAACACCTAAATTAACCCGTTTTGCTCGTATCGTAGTGTATTAAATCATTATCTATCTAAACTTCGCTTACAGGCTAACACTCATTCAACCTTATACCAAAACATGAAATTTAAAAGATGCCCCTTTGTTTTGACGTATTTCGTACTTGTTTTACCTTGAAAGATAGCTATATGTGCTAAGTTGTAAGCAAAACTAGATAAATTAATGGGAGTTAAACATGATTTTAAATTGATTTATAAAAGTGGGTCAAGCTAATAAATGAATGAGTATTGTATCCCCATCACATTCTCTTAACAGTAAAGAAAGAAGGATCTGAACGTCATCGAGGTGAACAGAAAGAAAAAAAAATCAAAGGGGTGATTTTTTTTTAAAATTATTAGTTTGAATCAACATCAATAGGTGACCTAATTAAGTTTATCGAAACACATGTCACGTACTCTACAAGCCAAGGTGATGACAATTTAGGTTTAAAACTTAATTAAATTACATTATTGTAAGCGTATGAAGCCAAATCGTAGAAGCTAGCTAGGCTCCTATACTCGATGAACTTTTACTATGTTATTTTAGCACTGAATAAGCCACCTGTCCCTTTTTTTAAACACTTGTCGCTAGTATTAGTGTTAGAAATAACTTGTTTTTTTTGCTTTTTGTGGCCTTTAGCATCGTGATGTTGAGATCATCTTTTTTAATATCGGTCGATACTTGTTCTTCACAGTTCACGTAGAAAGCTCATCATAACATACAAAATGGTAGCAAATCAAGTTAAGTGCAAACGTATATATTGCATATAACAATGTTATGTACGTAGCCTGTACAGTTGTAGGCAATCTGATCTGATTTAACCCTTATAGATTTGTTTGTAAAACATATGTGGAAAGAGAGTAAATTAATCTTAACCATTTAATTGTTCACTAAATGGTCAAAATTTAACAAAATCACCTCAGTGTATAACCCTCACAAATTATATATGTCCAAGATTTGGCAAATTAAAAGTCTGACCTCGCCTAATAATTAAGTTAGAATTTTGGTCCGGTTAAAAATAAAACGATTTTTATTTAACCATGTCAGCTATTTATCAGTGGATACAATTGTTGGTTTACCATCTTGATCATACATAGTGGCCCAAGCATTTGTATGTTTTGCATCCATGTTTGACAAATGAAAAAGAAACATGCCTATGAAATGTACGCCTTACTCATTCTGATTAATTGCCATTCTCACTATACATTTAGAGATACGCACGTACTGACGAACGTACCAATGGTACCATAAGTAGCAAGTACAAATTCAATTTAATTATTGATAATCACCTAATATAAGTAAACTTCAACCCACATGGACTCACCGGAAAAGGAAATAATACCAAAAATAGCACAACCTACAACTACTATGCTAGTACCCCGAATCTAGCTTGTTATTTTGCTACCATGATCAGCCCATCTTGGTTCCCGCCATCAACGTACTTACTTCGACCGGTTGGTACGTTCTAGATCGATTTCCGGACACACAGAAATAAGCAAACCGGGTTCATACATACACACGTAGCGTATTCGCTGGTTCACTTCAACGCCATAGATGAGTCTTAGTTTGCACAAGTACATCTCGCCCGCTTATATGCAAGTGTCTGTAAATATACAATTATACGTGATTATCACAAATGATCGGTTGGAATGGTACCAAAGATCAAGCGGAAATGCTATCAATATATCACATATGTTTACAATTCATATGAAATTATCAATATATACTAAGCTAGATGCAACTTTTCTAGCTTTGCTATTTTTAATCGTATTTGTTGGGAAGTCCATATATAACGAATCATCACATCAGAACCGTTAGTTGATTAATGGAGTCATGTCATGTGTGTGTTCCCAATTCCCAATGTCAAGATCGAATTTCGAAAGGACAGATATATACGGCAACCCTAATCGCAATAATGGAGTTTAATATGGAAAGAGGAAAGGAAGCTTAGTTTGGGTTAAAAATTTGATGGAGAAAGAAGACAAAGTGCATGCTTTAAGACAAAGTTTTGGCAAAGAAATATTGGGGGGACCGGCCAACACTAGTACAGGAGTACCCATGCTATCAACATCACCATTCAATTCAACGACCACCTATTATTATTATTCTTAACATTAACATTAACATTATTATATATTTATATACTCCGTATATATTATCGTATGCGTATGTGCTTATTTCATGTTAAACCAAATATGGAGCACTTAGTACTACTGACCTGCACTTGTCGCTGAAGATCCTTGATGTAATCCACAGCGAAATCCAACATGTCTGATGTGTTTGTTTGCTGCCAATTCGATCAACAATGTGCCAAAAGCATCATCCCCACCACATTCAATCGAATAATAAATCTACACACTAAATGGCATGGCTAGCTTTTTGATCAATTAATGGTTACACTGTACCTTGTCCATGTTGGGCACTAGATCTTGAAGCTTCCTCATCCTCTCACTGATCTTGGTTCTTCTCACCTGCATAAAGGTGCATACACTTAATTAAGCACTAGTAATTAACTAAGTGATAAAAGTGAGATTAATTAAAGGCTAGTAATTAATAAATTACCCTCTCGGCAATACTTCTAGGGTGGGTGGCACGCCCACGCTTGGCCCTCATCTGACAGGGCACAGAGTCCTCCTGTAACTGCATCAATTTCTCAAGAGATGCTTTTGGCAAGCTCAGATGGTGCGCCAACATCCCCCATGTCCGCTTTCTACTTTCTTCTTCCTCTTCCTTCACCTGTTTTTCACATTTTTATTTTATAAAAAATCCAACAATCACCGCCCAAAACAGTAATTAATTCACAGACCTCATGAAACACACCTTACTGGACAGACAAACTAGAAAAATAGAGAAACAATATACACCGCCCAAATTAATATCGCTACCTGTATTTCAGGCGGATTCAGTTCGCTAACAACTTTCTCCGGCGGGGGAAACTGATCGGGAAACAGGCTGGGGTCGTCCCATGAGCTAACCGGGAAGCTGTTCATAAAGTTAGCGTCGGCGGCCGTCAGACCTAGGTTTCCGGCGTCGGCGTTCACGCTTGGCATCGCCATGGAAGAATCCGGCCGATTCAATTGCTGGCTGTTGAGTAGTGGCTTGTTGTTATCGGATCCGTAGCTTTCTGCTACCGCTCCTCTGTTCAGTAAATACCCTGCGAATTTACCATTTGCGATGGTGATAATTAATAGATCGAATCGTTGACCGAATTCCTTGCTTTTCCTTTTCGAGCGATCTGGTTTCCGAATCGGGAAATTACATGATTAAAAATTCAAAAGCGAGGGAGAAACAGGAGTCTATGGATTACCGTTTTCGACGATGATGTCATCAAAGAGGCCGGCAGGGGAGCTTCTGTGCCTGGTGAGACCGCCACCGGAACGGCCGGTCTCCATCTTCATCGGAGCTTGGAGGTAATTCATGCTCGGAACCCTAGGACTTCGCTCCATCTCGCACCTCGAGCCTCCAATTGAGCTGCTACCACGCCTGGCCAGCGGAGGCTTGCTGCTACTGTGGTGGATCGTCTGGTGAGAGCTCGCCGGCGATGAGTTGTATCCGGTGGTATTCGGAAACTGCTGATCGATTTCCTGCTTAACCGTCACCGGAAAATCCGTCTGAACCGTCAGCGATCCGGTTACCGGAACGGTCTCGACGCCAAAGCCTACTTCTCCGGCGTCGGTGACGCTCTGCACAAAGCGAGCGAGGAAGGACTCTGTTTCAGGACTTAGAGGCCTAGGCTGTGGCAAATCTCCGGCGCCGGCTCCGGGAGCGGCCGGATCCATCAGCGACGAGATGTAGGAGCTCGGCGCTGAGCGGAAGCGCGTAAGGCCGCCGCCGGCGCCGCTTCCTCCGCCGCCGGAATTCATCTGCTGTTTTGGGAGCTGGTATTGGCTCTGGAGGCCTTGGAAATGGTGTTGGTATTGCTGGTGTTGGAGATCTGAGTCCATTGGATTAGCGAGTAAAGGAGGAATTGAGGAAGGAAGCTATGGAATCGATTTTTCTGGTCTTATCGGTAAGATTGAGCTGAAATCAATCCATAGTAGGGCGAATCGAATCTTGGTAGAGATGGACAGAAATCGGGTGAAGGCTAGAGAATCGGATTTGAGCTGTGGCCTTTGAGATAATGGTTATAGGAGTGCGCGAGAAGCAGAAAACACCGTTTCTCTTTTTTCCGCTTCCATGTGATGACAGTTTCATCAGCCAATGAGGGAAACACAGCATTGCATAGAGAAATCTGTTCAAGCACAACAGATATTATGCGCCTTTCCACCGTTACTATTTTACCCCCATACATTTCTGATAATTTATCAGGCGTGCCACACTGCCACGTCTAGCTTTGCTTACTTTTTTTTTTTTGAGCAAAGCTTTGCTTACTTTAATGGGTTTGGATGTTGGACTAAAAATGGACCTGTTTGTAAATTTTTATATTTAGTCTTACGAATGTAAAATGAGGGTGTATACCCCTTTTTATTGTGTGCGTTACACGTGAATCTATAGTATTGAATCTCTCACCTTATTATAACATACATGTGTGTATTATAATGTAAATTTACTGTAACGTTGAGTGTAATAAAAAAAATTATGACTACACTCTTGTTTCTTCTCTAATGTATCTCTTCCTACTCTAATTTATTCATCCTCATTTGTTCCTAATTTTCACCCTAAAAAACATATCTCTATATGATTTATAAATCAACGTTTTTACAAAAGAACGAGTAATTTGACACCAAATTTTACTTACCCTGCGTTCGACACTAGTGAAATGGGTAGTGTGTTTCGCTAGCGGGGGCGAAATCCTCCAAAAAATAGTACCCTTGTACACCCAAGGGGACTAGATTCTGCTAGCGTTTCCCTTCGTCAACTCTCCGCTATCTGACTTGCCGAACAGAGCCTGAATTTGTTCGGCACTAGCGGAATGGGTAGTATGTCCCACTGGCGGGGGCGGAACCCTCCAAAAAACAACACTCTTGTATCCCCAAAGGGACAGGATTCCGTTAGCATTTTCTTTCTTCTGCTCTTCGCTACCTCGCCTACCGAACAGAGCCTTAAACTACCGTCTAGATTAACTTTTGGTTATTGACTCATTGTTGTAGGCTACTTCGGATGCCTTTAAAAATGAAAACGACACATCATTATCAACTTTTAAGTTTTAAGCATCGGAAAAGGGCCGAAGGGTAATCTGCTACTTATCTGGGCCAATGGTGGGCCCAGGCCCGTGGGTGTGCTTGGGTAGGTAATCGCTTGTATTCCCATAATTATGTTTATGTGATAAGGAATATGCATATCAATTATAATTAAAAAGTGATAATGATAGGGATAGGGTGATTTGGATTTTATTGTGTCTCATCTATAAGTTAATTTGAAAGATAAAAGATAGTAAAACAAAACCCTTACGTCCTGGAATTAAATGACTAGTAGTAACGTGCAATCGACTTCTACCACTCAAAACTGTGAGATATACCCAGAGATGAATTTCATAAATGCAGGGTATTCTGCTATTTTTAATGCATTTTTTTTTTACCTATTAAGAGTCGAATCAGAAACCTCTTGATATAAATCTTATAGGTTTAGCCAATTGATTAAATACCTTAAGGGTTTTTTATGCATTTTTGCACGAACATTTTAATTTTAATTCTAATTTTTATTTTAAATTTTGTGTAACTTATGGTTCGCCTAGTTCCATCGGTCAATATATAATGCCTTTATGTCCAAAAGTAACAGTTTATAATTCCATTATAAAGAGAATACAACATTTTGTAAGTTTTTCTTGTGAAAACTCACATGGGCGTGTATAAAGATCTTTTAAAAAAACCTTGATTTCCTTAAGAAAGCATAAAGGAGATGGATGAAAAGGTATTTGGTTAGGAGAAAAGATAACATGCTCTGGCAACTTTTTAGCAATATACCGTGGCCATGTATATAGATTTGGACATGCTCTACATATAAATGTAAAATATGTGGAGTTTCAGACTTGGTTTGTTGGACCACATTCTCACTACAGAATTGGTGAATCCTAGCATGTCTACGTATTATATATACATTGTACTACCATTCTGGCATATATCTCGATTGGGTTAGTTGGGCTCTCAGTCTTGTTATTCATTTATTTCATTCATTTCTCCTTTAAACAAGGGTCAATGATGATGAACAATTATGTATTTCTAAATGCATTTTTTAGTTGAATATTTGTAAATGCACTGACGTACCAAAACGATACCGTATACGTTGAAATACATTATATTCGAATATTGATTACTTTTTTTTTTTTTTTTGGTCGGGTTCGAATATTGATTACTAGGTCATTTTAAGAAATAATAATCCCGGTGATATCATAATATTGAAATCTATACTATATATTAAAGCCGGAGAATTTCGAGCCTCCACGTTAATTCTGGCCCCACCACATGTTAAATTCATTATAAATCAATTATCTATTCTCATATGTATCTATCTATCGTATATTGACATATCAGAATAATATCTATATCCATAATCTATCAAAATATTTTTTGATATCTAGAACAATTGAACAATTACCCGTAACGCTATTATTATCAATCAATGTTCTCCCTAGATGGCATCAAAAATTATACAGGTAAACATATACGGTAAAAATTATTATCAATTGAATTTGAAAGCCACGATTGATGTATGTTAATTATTCTAACATAGAATAATTAACATACCGAATCTTTTTTTTTTTGGTAGTAGTTATGTTTATTATTCTAACATAGAATCTAAACTAATATTAGATGTAGGTCCCATCTATTATTCTATTTATTTTTTGGTCATTGCCGAATCACAATTGTAATGTAAGTTTATGTTTTTTTTCGAGCCTAGCTACTAAGACGAAAGCTAGAAAAATGAAATTAAGTACGGTATGTAAAACCTAAAGTTCTATTTTAATCAAGCAGTTTTTTTTTTAATCAAGCGTAAAACATAAAGATAGTAGAGGGAGCCTGAAAAACATCAAAGCAGAGATAAAACACAATATTGTTTCTAAGAGTTTTTTAATTCATCGTAGAGGGAGACTCAAAAATACAAAAGTTTATTTCTTATGAATATAAAAAATTATATCAAGGTTGAGAAGGGTTTCGTATAGAAAATATAAATCTTCTAATATATAAATGATTGAATGACATGTTCAACATAAAAATAATTCATTAACATACGTTCGTCTACACAATAATACATAAACGGTCAAAAGTCCGTACATGGTACGGGTCTAAAACTAGTATTAATAAAATGACGCACAATCACGCAAAAAATAGGGCTAAATGGTACATTTAAACGAGGAATGGTTTTCTTCAAAGTACATTTGTTTGCATACTTTTGTATTAAACGTATGAGTATGATAATTCATACAGATGAGTGGTCACTAGGGGTGGGCACGGACGGGAAATCGGAAATTCGGTTAACCGGATATCGGTTAACCGGAAATTCGGTTAGTAAATTATGATAACCATTACCGAACCGTTATGTATCGATTAACCGATATCCGGGTAACCATGAAAATCGGTACGGTTAATCGGTTAACCATTATTTGAAAGAGATATTATTTATTTTTAATTCATGCGTTTTGACCAATAAATGTCGAAATACATAATCAAAACATATACTCGAATACATTGTTGAAATACGTTGTCGAAATACATACCAACTACCAAAGCATCGAATTACATAATTCATAGAGTTTCACAAATACAAAATAAGACCAATTATTTGTTCAGTGAAATCATTAAGATCAAAATACATAGCTAAAACCTGAAAAACGAATTCGTATTTCTTCATTCTTCCATAGCCTCATCGATTTCAATTGACGACTACAGTTGCTCCAACATATATAGAAGCAAACATTATCAAAGTCGGGCGAAGTCGAGTCGAGAGGATATATTTATCCAAGGAGAAGTGATAGTGTGGGATTGGATGGAAGGGATGGATCGAAATAAGTTGAGTAGAGAATGATCTGAGAGATGAGAATGAACAATGTGTCTATGCGGGTCATGTCGCTGTGCAATATGTCTATGCGTCTATGCCGGTGCAAATCAAAGGTGGGCTAGATTGTTGAAGATGGAATATCAGTAGAAAATATTCAAACTAATAAGTACAATCTAATAATTAGTTATTAACTTATGACACTTGCTATTTTGGGAGACAATGATATTAACATATGTAATTAATTTCATTTGAATTAAAGACTTAATATCTTATTAAAAAAAGCCTAATGGTATCAAACTAGCTTATATATATTACTTTCTTTCTAATATATATATATACATACATACATTATATTATCGCTTTATCGGTTAACTGGTTAAAAAAATATGTATACCATTACCGAACCGTTAAACCGTTTAAAGTTTTGGTCGGTTAACCGTAACCGGTTTTCCGGTTTTTTCGATACGGTTAACCAGAAAAGGCAAACGGTTATCGATTACGGGTTTTTTTGCCCACCCCTAGTGGTCACGACTTACTATAATATCTTCATACTTAAAAATGTCCATTAAAATAAACTTCAACGGGATCAAACTCTATAAATGGAAAAAAAAACAGTGATAAAGTTGGGTACAACAACAACAACATTTACACAGTCAAATCCAGTAAAAATAGGATTGGACATTTCAGACCTAGATAAAATACGTCCAATATAATCCAAAAAGACGAACCAAATCACCTAAAAAGCTCTTAAAAATAACTAACACATTAACACTAACATAAAAGAAAGTAATAAACAAGCTGACAGAAACTCGCCGGCAAGGCAAGAACCGACAATCATCACAAGAAAAACTCGCTCCACCACCTAGCTCGCTAGCAGTCTAACACCGGAAACTAGCCGAAAAGAATGGAATAATGTACTGTTGGGTAAATTATCAGAAATAAAAAACGGAAATGGTCTTCCCTGGTGAGTGGTGATCGATGGAATGGTGTGGGCAAGGGATCAATTTTCGAGCTGGGATCTATATATTTTAAATTGTGTAAAATACACTTCTCAACGATACAGTAGCAATTTGAACCTTAATGATGTGTTTAGAGTAGCATGAACTTCAATGTAGAAGATAGTTTGATTTTATTTGTTAGATTGACAAGGTTACGAGGGTGAATGGCTTGGTAGACTCTAACGGATTCGGAAGCGTCGGGGTTGAATAGTCATGTATTTTGTTGTGAGAATTTTGAGATTTTTGTGCTTGATCTAGGATGTCACAATAGAGCGAGTGATACCATATAGAGAACGTATAGATTATGTAAAACAAAAGTGGACTAATTCGATCGTTAATTGTTGTGAGTGTACCCTTGATTGTTGTGGACCGGAGGAAATCCGTAAAATATTGCATGATATTGATATCCCAAAGGATCTTTGGCTTTCCAAGTTCTTAGATCACACGCATGCCTAATTTACATTTTATGTGACAAAAAAAATGTACATACAATATTGTCGAAATCAGTAATAAAATCTAGACAAAGCGGACACTATGCATAAATGTCAAATGCCCCTTCATTTTTTGTCCCTTTTGCCCTACTGCTATAATAATAGGATTTTTCTATTGTTTTCTTTAGGGCACACTAAAAGATACCAATATTAGTAAAAATTGGTCAATTTTAAATTTTGAAAATTTTTAAATCTGTTTTATAACAGGTTTACTGTTTTCTCTTGAAGGTTCAATTTTCTTATTTAGTACGCTTATAATGTGTCCTGAGAACGGTGTAGAAAAACCGATAATAGTAAGCAGAGATAGATCTGACTACAACAATGTGTATCGTATCCATAGTCCTTTGCTGACTTAAACAAGTCATTATCACTCCACTCACTATAACCTCGGTCTACACTTCGGAAAATGGCTTTGTCTTTCTGAAAACTTTGGCTTTTTCTCCATTTAAATGTTTAAAACTTCGTTTATTTTGGAGAAATTAGGCATTATTAATCCTGTTTGCCTATCTTGTGTCTTTTTTGGTCAAAACTTTGTCTATCTTTGTGTATATGTAAAACTTGGTCTCCAAATCAGTTTATAATGTGGACTAAGCCCATTTATTTCTACGCGGCCCATCAATGTGCCAACCACCCATATCCGGCCCAGCTCACAACTGATTAACTAACACACACGCAACCGGTTCTTGTGCCAACCAACCATATACGGTCTCACAAATCACAATGTATATACTTAGCTATTGCATTTGCATGTGTTTTCAATCAATTAATCTTAAATCTTAATTCTAAGATACATTCTTTGATTGGATTGGATGAAAACATGTGGTTTCCCATGTGGCTTGCTTAGTTTGTGAGATTATAACCCTAAATATTCCTAAAGTCAACTTGTATACGATCCGTTGTTACCTGGTGAAGGTATATTAGTCCTTGTAACACCACCTAATCAAGCAGAACTCTGAAATAATGGTTAATCTACAAACAAAACTGAACAGATTGTAATTTAGGTAACTATAAGTGTATATATAAGAACCGGCCAGAGCAGCTGCTTCTTCACATTACTCCCACTATAATTATAATAAACCAATGGGCGCCCGTTACTACATTATCGCCACCGCCCTTGTGGCGTTAGCCACGGTGGCGACGGCCTGCCCGCCGTCGGACCGGGCAGCCCTCCTGGCGTTCCGGGCAGCCCTTCACGAGCCCCACATTGGCGTCTTTAAATCCTGGACCGGACCGGATTGCTGCAAAAACTGGTACGGAGTCAGCTGCGACCACATTTCCCACCGAGTCGCCAGCATAACCCTCCGCGGAATATCCGAAGAACCGATCTTCCAAAAGGCCGGCCGAACCGGGTTCATGACCGGTTCCATCTCCCCGGAGATCTGCAAGCTCGACCGTCTCTCCGACCTCACTCTCTCCGACTGGAAGGGAATCTCCGGCGGAATCCCGGCCTGTCTCGCCACTCACCTCACCTCCCTCCGACACCTCGATCTCGCCGGAAACCGGATCTCTGGCAGGATTCCGGCCAGAATTGGACGGCTGAGGCAGCTCCTCGTCCTCAGCCTCGCCGAAAACAGCATTTCCGGACGGATTCCAATGTCCATCGTCAACCTCCAGAATCTTAAGCACCTAGATCTCAGTAACAACAAGATCAACGGCGAGATTCCGATCCAGATCGGACGGCTGACGATGCTGAGCCGGGCTCTGTTGAGCGGAAACCGGATTTCCGGGAAAATCCCCGGTTCATTGTGCAAACTGAACCGGATCAGCGATCTAGATCTCTCAACGAACCGGATATCCGGCCAACTTCCGGATATTTTCCACAAATTGCCGGTGATATCTAAGTTGCGCTTGGACGGGAACCTGATTACGGGGCAAATACCTCCCAATCTGCTCAAATCGAGTGTGAGCATACTCAACTTGAGCATGAACACCATTGAAGGAAGAATTCCGGACGCTTTTGGGCCGAGATCGTACTTCATGGAACTGGATTTGGCCCATAATAAGCTTACTGGGCCGATTCCGAAGTCCATTACATCGGCGTCGTATATTGGGCACTTGGACTTGAGCTTTAACAGGCTGTGTGGGCAAATACCGGAGTCGCCCTTGTTTGACCATCTTGAGGCCTCTAGTTTTACCCACAACTCTTGTCTTTGTGGAAAGCCGCTTGCGAAATGCTGATGGCATCAATTGGGTTGTAATTTGTAACACATTGTCTTGTGACTCAAATTGATTGTTCCTATCAAAAAAAAATTGATTGTTAGGGTTTGCATCTTCCAATTTCTAACGAAAAATAATCAAAGATCTTTAAAAAAAATCAGTTTTTTTCCCTTTGTTGTGTTGTCACACCCTCACACCACTATAAAGAAGAAAATTAAAGAAAATATCCATTTTGAATTGATCACATTATCATATGGATTTACCGTCCCCCTTCTTCAAAGTTTAAACAATTGCACCAATCATGGTGTATATATTGATGAACATGCACGCTGAACAGATCCATTGTACCATTTCTTTAGCTATCCTAAATTATTCAAAAATGCAACGTTTAATGGGTAAAAGTGATTACAACTTCAGAAGTGGAAAGAGCTTGCTCAAATGAATCAGCTAAGAACATTCATTAAGAGGGGTGTAAATGTGTACTGATGCCACCCAGCCAAGGTGGGCGTTACACTAACATCTAAAACATTTGTTGTTTACAATGCTAATGTTTCCGTGACAAGTTAATTTGATGAACGAAGAGAGATGTAATAACGATGGCTATAAAGGGCGACAATAAACGCGTCCAAGTGCTACAGCATTTCAGAATGAACAACGGGGGCAGCCAAAGTCAGCATTCATCAACACATTAGATCCGGCAAAATCAGGTAAGGCACAGGAAAAGATTGTTGAGAGCCTGTAAATTTTACAAAATGCCCAAGTTACACTGGTATTTCACATCTAACACAAAAACAGAATGTAAGAGTTGGACTTGGCAAAAGACATGTTCTAACGTCTCCTCTTTCTACGTTTCTCCCTATCACTTTCTTCTTCTGAGCTTGATGATGACGAGTCCGATTCAGAGCTTGAAGATTCTGAATCTGATGAAGATTCTGAATCGGATGAAGACCCTGACTCGGATCCTGATTCTTCATCTTCAGACATTTCCTGTTGCTGTTGCATTATGATCCTAGGCATGTTCTTCAAGTATTCTCTCAGATTCTCTGTAATACCACCGAGACCAATAGAAGTGAAGAAGTTGATGGCAAATCTTGTGTTTCTCGGATTATCTCTTGGGAAAATTGACTCGAAAGAATCTTGCATAGTAGGGTCATTCAACTTCTCATTGAGTAGGCGGATTCCCAAATGCTCTGACAATTCCTGCATTATCCCCACAAAATTTTAGTATAGCCAAAAAAAGGTACCCTATGGAATTTTAATACTCAATTGAAGTGTAACTAGATTACCTGGAACAGGATTTTGATGAAAATACGAGAAGATGATGTTGTATCCTCTTCAGTCAGCCGTATGTAAGAAAGGACGTGCCAAGGAAGAGCATCTGTGCCAAGCAAGTGGGCAAAGAACTTGGCTACATTCCGTAGTTTGTTGGTCTCAAGTCGGTGGATCATTGAATATTGTTGGACGAAGCATTTTTCAAAGTTATCTTGGTGGATTTTGTTGATCATGCAAAAGCGTTGACCTAGAAGACCATAGTAACGCAGATAGGTCCTCTCTTGACTGCAACACTCCAGCAACATGATACAGAGTTCCATCTGCATTCACAAAGTCAGATTAATTTAACAAGGTTACCCATGATGTATATATAAAAACCGAAATCGCAGACCAACATAATAGCTTCAGCAGAGCAGTAAATGAGGAAAAGTGATTTTTCAGAAAAGAAAGTACTGCAAGTGCAATAGTAGGATGTTGGAACATCCCAATAAAGCACGGGTTTGAAATAAAGGATAAATAAATAAATCAGCTAATTAATCATAATGTAGCAAGAAATTGCATGTGTAGAAGTATAGAACTAGTTATAGTGAACACCTATAAATTCGAGACCAACTTAATTTGAACAGCACCATACTGCTATACTGCTTATAGAGACAACTAACTCAAAATAAAACAATTTTGGTTTCAACTGAGTTTGTAGCACACAATAGAAAACCCAGCATGCACCTATTTAAAAGCAAAGACATTTAGGAGCATTTCAGAAACATGCACATATCTCAGAGCTCTATGTTTCAATTAACTTATAACACTGAAATCAGTAAGCATTTACATAGAATATAAGATAAAGATGGCAGGCAGGCACCAAGAAACCAGTAAAATCAATATACATGGAATGCCATCAGCAGTATCAGGATAGCTTATGCAGAAATTTAAAAGAATCCCAGTCAATTAGAAAGTAGACACTAGTAACTGAGAGGCCTTACCTCTTGTCCTGGCTCAAGTTTAATCTTCAACAGCTTGTGTCCAGCTTCTTCGAAGTCTACACTGGACATGATTGTCAGGTATATGGTTCTTCGAAGATTCACAAGATTTGTCTCTGTCTGGTCATTTATCTCCATTTGCTCCTCGTCGTCCTCATCTTCGTCTTCTTCTTCGTCATCCTCATCATCTGAACCAGACCCTCCATCCGAACCATCATCTTCCTCTGACTCATCACCAAGTATTGACTTTTTGAGTATTTCATATTTCTTCTCATTTTCCATGTAGTCTGGATCTGCCTTGAAAATATCTGAAAGCCGAACAATAAAAGTAAGTTAGCACCAGAATGTCACAAACTACAAAATTGCTACACCAAATTCCATGCTATGAGAAGAATGAAGGCCAAGTACCTAGAGAAATCTCTTGATCAATATCCTCATCTATGATTGATATTTCATGGGTCAACTGATCCTCTGGCTCCACGAGATCCAATTCGGGCCGAATAGCCGGGTAACCCTGCGGAGGAAAAGACCAAAAATCTGATGAATGGAATGCAAAGGAAGAGCCATAATATTGAACCATCAAAGAATACACACTAGAAGGTAGGTTCTATTGATTGGTTCTTAACCTTTTGCTCACGAGCTAATCAAGTATATAACCTTAATTCTGTCCTACTGAAGTCACATAGCTAATTAACTTTGTAAGATAACACTTTAATTAGTTAGCCCTTAAGCTGCGTCATAAATGGATAGATAGATCTGTATGGTCTTGAAATGGGCATGTACCTTTTGAGCAAGACTTTAAAGTATAAACAATTCGTAACTGCCATTCTATAACCTATCAATATACTATGTAGCTAGAAGAGATATGAAAGAGAGCGATTTTGCCTTTCTAAACCCCATCAATAAAATAAGTAGCTAGAAGGGATACATAAGGAAGGACTTTGATGCAACAAACCTGGAACTTAGCTTTGCGGATAGCAAATAGACCTTCAATAAGAAACTGCACCCGTTTGTCTATTTCTCCTTCATGGAGAATTCCACGAAAACGCTCAAATATACCTGTACATGACAATCCAAGTTAAGATACCAATTTAAAATGGAAAGCTGCACATTTGAACTTTCATGTACAACAAGGTTCAAGGCAAAAGCCAATAGTTATGATAAAACATCTAGGAGATTCTTCAGCATAAACAATGTACATATGGATGAAATCAATAGCTCAGCAAACAGATAAAAGTATTTTCGCCTCAATATACTATGTTTTATAGATTATTTTGGCTCTTAACAGTTGCCAAATCATAACAATGTAAAAATGTAACTATCATCTTGCAAAAGTAATATCCACAAGAGTTACAGTAACAGATAAAAAGATCATATGCCATCCTATAAACCAGGCTATAAATAACGCTGCTTGTTCTAGCATTCACCTAAATATACATTTGATTTAGTTAACTCATGTTACTGCATCCATCTACAATCCATCTTTTGCAACCGATATTGTTTTATGGGTACAGTTTTGACCAAGATGGTTGTGTAAAAGGCACGAGTCTCAGTAGCAAAGTCTGCCAACATGCTTATAGAACCTCAACCAAAAATATTAGCAAACAATTTATATCAGTGTTAATTCCAATAGCAGTTAACTGCGTGCAGTAGCAAATTACAGCATGTTTGTCACTCTCAGAACGCATCCCCTATATTGACTCATGAAACAGAACATCCTCATATACAGTCAGTAAATGATGCTAAAGTATATATGGCCAGCTATGATTGCACAAGAACTCAAAAACAGATCTTAGCATAAAAAAGCTTTACGAATTTCCAAGACATACTCACCGTGCAGACCCTTGGGTGAAAGATCCTGGAGAATTGCCCCACATTCGGTGACAAAGCCAACAGCCACTTCAACACTATCGTCGGTCGGCTGATCAAGCAGGATGGTCAGCAGCTCTAAGGCTATCAACTCATAAGCCACATGCTGGTTCACAAGATGGGCGACAAACTTCACAGCTGCAAGCAATTGAGGCTGCAAAATACAACAGAGTTAAAAACTTGACAATCTGAGATATAACATATAAGAGCACATCAAAGAAACAGGCTTTGTACAAAGATTGACCCACCTTATCATTACGCTTGTATGCTCTTCTGAGCTGCAAGACAATTCTCCTCAAGAGGAGATCTCCAATCTGAGGGATCTTGGTGTTGACCACAGCAACCAATGCAGCAAACACATCAGTGAAACCAGGAGAGGCAAACTGTGACTTCATAACAGCTCTGCAAAACAGACCTCTTGCCCTAATCAAATTCTCACTGAACAGCTCAGGGATTATGTTCTTTATATTGGTGGCATTGACCTTGTTAACCAGACCATTGATACTCTTCCTCAGTGCATCCCAGGTCAACCTCTGATACTCTGGACTACTCTTGTCCTCCACTTCTTTCATCATCCTTGCAAGCTTAAAGGGAGGAATGTAGACTCCACCCGTTCTCCCTAGCGTCGCCACGTCACCAGCAGGATTGGACTCAACTAAAGCTGGTTTCTTTTGTGCCTTTTCATCCTCATCAATCTTCCTGTGCCTTTCTTCCTCCTTTTCCTCCCTCTCCCTATGCCTTCTAGGCGATCTATGCCGATCCCCTCGCCTGCTACGTTCATAGCCCTCTCTTCTTCTATCATCATCATCATCATCATTCCTAGACTTTCCATTCCGCTCCTTTCTTCTCCTACTTCTTTCCTCTTCCTCTGAACTCTCATGGCCACGCTTTCTTTCTCTACGACTGCTCCTATGTCTCCTATCACCATCTTCCTCTGAACTCTCGTGGCCATGCCTCCTCTCTCTATGACCATTCCTGTGCCTCCTATCCCTCTTTCTACTCTCCGGAACCAACTCCCCGTCCTCCTCCTCTTCAGTGTCACGCCTTTGCTTCCGACTCTTTCTCTCCACATCCTTCTCTTCTTCTCCGGCTGAAACTCTGGGAGTACCTTCCCTCTTTCGTTGCTCACCCCTGGCTTCTCGTTCACTTCCCATCTGGTATCTCACCTCGCCTTCCTCCTCCGAGTGTGGATCTCAAGATTCGTCCCTCTCACGACGCTCGCCTCTCTCTAGAACCCTCGAGCTTCCAATCGCAGTTCAGCAGGGCTTCAAGCGGATCAATCCGCACAACCGTGAAAGATTGCAGGCGAACCCTAGTTCGCCGGATGAGCGGTGTTTTTCTCTATCGAAAGTCCAGAAGAGCAGATAAATCCGAAAATTTGAAGGAAAAAAAAAAGAACTGTTTACAATACTTCGATCTATCAATTTAGAATTGGGCTGTTCGATCAAAAAAAATTATAATTGGGCTGGATTAACGGCATGGGTCTTTATCTACATAGATAGATATTTGGGTATGGCTTAAAAAAGCCTAATAGTCGACCTATGATACAATTGTTCCAAAATTAATATTAATTTGAATTTTTGTATATAAAATTGAAATAAGATAATTAAAATTTAATATATTATCTTGTGTGATTTTATTTATATAAATTCATTTAAATATATAAAATTTGGTGCTTTAATTTTTTTTTTATAAACACTACATTCTTATCGTATAAAAGCGCTTTTTTTGTCACATACCACCTTACAACGGATTTCATAATGTTTTTTTTTTTGAAAAACTGTCCTTTATAATAAGAAAAATGATTCAAAATAATTTCAAGTATCAACTTTCAAATAAAAATAGTCTAAATTTTTTAAATCACCACAAACAAAACCAATAATGAAGTGGAATCATTTTCCAATAAGTTGTCTAGTGGAATCAATGATGAGACGATCAAAAATATTTCAAACAAGTGTATATTATCAAGTTATAAGTCAGGTTTTTCATCTTCATATCTTCGGTTCCACCGAAAAATTCGTCGGATTATGATACTAAATTGTTTTTTGTTAGTATTGCAATTGCGTGTATCGTTGGTGGGGAATTTTAAGCGTTAGATCATTAAAAACAACGGTATTCTTGACCCATTACACGGACTTGTACCTCCCGATAACTAGTCATGCCCATGACCCGCTATCAGATTGACTCAAAACTATACCCAACTCGAACCCCCAATAACCAAATCGACTTATTTGATAACTTTATATAAAGGTGATTGACTTATTGATTACTTAAATGAATGATACAAAATGTATTAATTAAAGATCAATAATTGTATTTCTTTCTTGTATGAATTCAATATGTCTTAAATATATTGCATATCATGAGATTATAATACAGTACATTGTGGTTATATGTGTGCAAAGAGGAGCATTTAATGGTGAAAGATTATTAATAGGCCAATTTTTTTATTTTATATGTTTTACAAATAGATATACAAATAGATTTTTAAGATGAAAACCTTCCAATACTTTTTTTGATGGTCCTTTTACCAAGAATATGATTGCTAGACTGGAAAGGCTTCTAAATGACTCGTTTAAATTGGTTACTTCAGATACTTTTGCTTATAATGATCAATTTACACTCAAAACAAACTGACACAATCTTCAACGTCTGACAAGTGCTATTACGAGGATTTACTTCTTGTCTTTTCATTTTCTTGATTTATATGTAACTCAATTAATGTCCGTATTGAGTCAACAACCCGTGTTGTTTGAATTCTTTATGATCATCCGTCATGATGATTTAGGTTGGTCTTGCATTTTACAGGTAGCCTAGTTTTGGCTTGTCTGAGCTAGTACCTCTTATATAAAAAAACTTCACAGTTTATATTTGGATTAGGAAAAATGACTTAAAATAATCTTAAGTATCAACTTTCAACAAAAAAAAATTAAGATTGAAAATCATCACAAACGATACAAACTATCACGAAATTAACCAGACTAGATTCGGAAACGTTTTTTAACGAGTCTTCCGGTGGAATCGATGATGCGGGTATCGAAAATTAGACATAACAACTTGATATTTTACGCTTGGTTGAAATATTTTTTATCGCCATATCAACGATTTCACCGGAAAACACGTCGGAACAGACTCCCGAAACGTTATTGGTTAATTTCGTGATAGCTCGTATTGTTGGTGATAACAAACTTGAGATTATTTTTGGTTGAAATTTGTTATCTTATATTATTTTAAGTCATTTTTTCCTTTAGATTATTTTTAAAAAGTCAAATTTTCTTTTTAGAAATTTGAGATTATTCTAAGTTTCCTTTTTGAAAGTACGACTTCGAAAGATAAAAAAAAATCAATATGTTTAGAAAGCCCAATCTAAATAGCTATCTAGATGAAGGCCCAGGTCAATCTAACCCATTTGTAAACGGAAAGAAATTGTTTTTTTTGTTTTAAAAATAAAATCGGATTTAACTGCCCCTTTGTACTTTCAATAGAGAAAACACCAGGCTACCGGTGAAACCCTAATTCGGTGGTAACCCTCTCCAAGCTGCAATCTTGTACGCTGATTTGTAACATCGATCCGTTTGAAGGATTGAAATTGCAAATTTGCAACTTTATCACTCTCTCTCAACATAGACTCAGGTAATCTACAGCTCTTGCTCAGTTTCTAATTTCTATCCCTTGCCCCCTCACTTACGGGATTTTGTATCATAATTGTCCACGTTTGCCGAATTGGATCAGTTATCTCGTTCATTATACGGAGTATCATCGAATGATTACTTAGTTTCACGTTTCGATTAGTTTCTTGTCTGTATCTGTAATGCACTAGTCCTAGGCTAAGAGGCAATGTAAATTTGAAAGTTCAGCGATCCTGTATGGCTTATATAATGCTCTGCACCGTAGTTTTCGTGGCTTTATAATTGAAGTTGTAGGATTGTAGTTTCTGAAAGCATGCTCATTGACTATATAATGCTTGGGATTTTGATAATTTTAAGCGATCAGACAATGACAAAACTTTCACGTGTAGTTTTTTTATAGCTGATGGATGTGAAACAAATTTGCTGGTTGTTGCAATTAAATTTTGTGTCTCCCCATAGTCGGTTCGCTCACATGTGCTGGTCTTTCCGCCGTTGTTATTGTTGTGTTATTATGCTCCCTTGATGTTTCTGGTGGTGTTACTTGGCTGTGTATGCGGTGAAGAAGGTTTAAGTGTTGCTTACCATAAAAGCAGTAATTGGCATGTGAAAGTTTTTACCCTAATTGTATAAACTCGCTTACTAGCACTAACTTTCGGAATTCTAATTATCAGCTTATGATTGTTCTTCATCTGTACAGAGTATGATGGAGTGTTTGTCTTCTGGGTTTATAGTGATTGTGTGTACAGAGTACAATGCATTTGTTGAATACTAGTTTTTTTCGAAGTTTTGGCTCAAAAAGTCAAGTCATAGCGTAACATAGTCATTGAACAACTGTATTAAGTATTAACCATATCCTCTTTATATTTCTTCTTCTAAGCAACGAAAGGGCTTTGGGAGAATGAATTCTCAGCAAACTCAGAAGCCGAATAACTCAGAGCAATCTCCTTCATTTGACGACGTTTCCAAGCTGTTCTCTTTGCCCCTCTCTGAAGCAGCTGACATCCTTGGTGTTTCTGCCTCTGATCTGAAGAAGATATGCACTGACAACGGTCTAGAGAGATGGCCACATCGCAAGTACTTGGCTGGGAAGAGCATTGAAGAAATAAAGAAATCGGCTTCATTAGGAAAAACCAAACCCCTTGCAAACTCTAACAATACGAGTACGTCTGCTTCACAAGCCAAGGATAAGGCGTTTCGGTCCCCTCAGGAGATTTCCAAGCTGAATGCGCAACAGCAGCCTGGAAATAGGAGCGTTTTCACTTTGCGGCCTCACCAGGAATTGCTTACTCCAAACTATGCAATGGAATCCTTTTCTGGGTTAGATGAATTCAAGTATGGATTTCCATCAGATGGGTTATCCGTTGTAAGTAATAAATGGTGGGGGGAAAGTGATAGCACCTCGTCTGATCTTGATAAATCTGAAGACGGTGAATCTAAGAGTAGTGCGAATGATGATGATAGTGTTAAAGCTGAAGATCAGACCGAGAGAGCTGAACCGTATGATGGTGCGGCTCAACAAATAGGCGCGTTATCGGGTATCAGAAAACGAGCATTCGAGGAAGGACAAGAAACCTTAAAGTTTGGTTTCTGGAAAGAGTTCGGAGCTGAGAAGGTGTCTAAGAGGGAGAAATTGCTGCTTACTCGTATATTTGGCTAAAAGTCTGCATAAATTGTAATGTAAATCCTGTCGTAGTTCTGTTTTCATGGCATTTGATCAGAAATTTAAGATCCTAATCATCATTTAACACCTTGTTTCTGAAAGTGTTTAGTTATTCGTTCTCAATGTATCCCTTAAGAAAATTTCAATCTGTTTTTTTGATAATTGAATTAATTTGACCATTCAAGTTCACTACACACCACCAACTCTATACTCATGATTCCCTGCCGTCCCATTTGGCCACATATACATTAGAGATTTACTGAAACCAAGTAACCAACAACAACAACAAAAACTTGGTTAGTTTAAAATCATAATTAGGGAGTAATTATTTAGTTTATCCCCGGTTTCCTCTTCCTTGTCCGGTTGTTGACAAACCAGCTGAGCCCCACATGGGAAGTCTTTGCATTGCAAGCACCTTTCTCCCCAACTTAGCTTCTTTAAAAAGATAAATGATCTCCATAATTACAAACTTGGGTAGTTTATTTGCTGTATTAACTTCCTATATGAACAGACGATGCATCGTATAAGGTTTTACGTACTCTGATTTCCAACTATGTATACTATATGATATCATCATTGCTTCAAACTATGTATACAACAATGAACAGTCTCATTCCCAATCCAAATCGGAACATGTAGACAACAAAAGTAAAAACTGTTAAGGCTCACGAGTAAATGCAAACAAACAAGGATTAAATCGGTGGCCACAGTCCAAAATGGATT
This sequence comes from Polygonum maritimum, assembly GCA_963924305.1. Classification (NCBI taxonomy): domain Eukaryota; kingdom Viridiplantae; phylum Streptophyta; class Magnoliopsida; order Caryophyllales; family Polygonaceae; genus Polygonum; species Polygonum maritimum. Next base: position 9,250,569 of record OZ002733.1, on the reverse strand, counting down.
TTAGTAAAAAAAATCATTTTTTGGAATTATGAATACTATGCATCATGTGCAACCAAAGGCTATCAATCATGCCTACAATTTTTGGGGTTTTCCGAGTACGTACTTCCTATTAAGATTTTTAGGACACACTAACCCTACACTTTGTTTTTGTTAGGGGGCAAAGAAAATTAAATGGGGCTTGCAAAATGACAAGATAAAAAGTTCATTGACATGATTAAGATTAAAAAAGTGTCACGAGGAGTTTATGGACTACATTCACTGAAGCAGTAATACTCTTCTACTATCTTTGCTAATAAGACCAGAAAGTTTGGCCCGTATGATATACAAGCGATTTCTTTTGCTTAATCTTTTTGGAATGTGAAAATGATAATATTCGTCATAAAAAAATATTGTGTTGCTTGATAAGATATGTAGGTATTTTATATTAAACTAGTATAAATCTCGTACCATGTACGGGTAATTTAATATAAATCCGAATTAATCGATTTGAGATTGAAGTTTGACACTAATCCGCTTTTAACTCGAGAATTTATAATCCAAACTCGATAGACCAGAGTCCGAACCTATTGATCTATATATGTACTTTTATTAATACAATATTAATTCTAAAATAATTCTATTCAATTTTTCATATTTATATTATTATTTAGTATGCTATTGACATATGTGAAAGTTTTTTCACCATACTTCAAGATTTAATAATGACAAAAATATATACTAATTAATAAGGAAAAATTGATAAGTTATCGAAAAAATTACTTGAATTTTTTTTATTCATATAAGGATATAATGTTCAAAAAATCAAGTTAGGAAAAAATATTAAGATATGGTAAGCTATCAAGTAGATATAAGGAAATTGGATAAGATATCAATTAGATAAATGGATTATTCTTAGAAAATATAATGTAAAAAAAATAATTCAGTTTTTTATTCAGGATTGATGATGTGGCGCAAATTTTTACACAGAATTGGGTTTTGCTTTATACTGTATTATAGTAGATTATAGTAGATTGTAGGTATTTTATATTAAATAGTTGATTTTATTTATTTCTTATGAAACTATTTTGATGACTATAATATGAAGTAATATTATGACATGATACATGTACGTAAAGAATAAGACATAGCAACATACATTCATGAGTAATTATAAATAGAAGGGCAGAACAAAAAAAACAAAAAGTATAAAAGCATACATTTATTTGACCGGAAAAATAATAGTTGTAGAGATGCTTGACATTTGATTAATCAAGGATTTGTGTTCGATAAAAAAAACGCCTACATTATTACTGAAATGTCAATTTATAGTGTACTGTTACTAGAATCCATGACATTATCTTCTTGCTCATATGTGATATCATTAGGTAAGATACCCTACTTTTTATAATGGGTATTTTTTAGCTTATAGTCGGGGAGCTTATGCTATGGAATTTGGTGTTTAGCTAGATTTAATTAAAAACCTAGCATTAATACAACGTAGTCCATATATAGTTGTATAATGAAACACTTATTTGATCCAGAAATCTAGGGATAGTGAGACAACACTACATCACCGTATAAATAAACTAGAATTTGTATAGATGCTCGATCTTTGAGATGAAGCAAGCACGAAGAATACTTTAAAGCACAAGGAATCAAATCGTATTCTTCAAAAAAAAAATAGTGAAAAATTGGGGAATAGAATAAAGATTTTGGGAAATGGACATGATTTTATTTTGGTTTTCACTTAACTGTGAGCCATTATATAATGCTTTTAACTAAATTATTTACGTCTTGAAGGTGTCATACACGTATATATCATTAACATCATCAATTAATTTAAAAAAAGTAATTTGATAATCTAACATGTTACGTTCATGTAACGAAATCGACCATGTTGATACGTAAAGGTGAATTGAATGCAAAGTTGCAACATAATTGTTCATGATTGAACCCAATTGCATTGTTCTGATAACTTAATATGAAATCCCAATGGAAAAAGACATGATCGGAAAGGAAGAGTACAATAGAGGAAGTAAAAAATACCCATGTCTCCTCTAAATTTGCTAACTCTTCTCTTACTGTAGTTATCTTAGACCTAGCTAGCTAGCTTATTACTCGGATATCCATTATTGGGCAGTAAATAAAGCAGATTTTCCAAAATCTTTCATAAATACCCCAATCAACACACTATACCCTAAAGTTATCAATAATTAAAATGATGCTGTACATCCAACTCTAATCACCCTTCACTATAACATTACACGAGCCATTCGACCAAAGTAAACTCTCTTTTTCGACACATCAAATTTATTCTCCACCTTCGGGGGAAATTAATTTGATTTCACCGCGTGTAGCAATCATGAACTTCAAAACTCAAACGATCTTTAATGAGCAAACCAACTCGTTCATTATTAGCAATTATGTTTTCATATTTACTAACATCATGTAACTAAATTACCTAACTGATGAAATAAGTATACAACTTTTACCGGGTAGTCAAATATTTTGAATCCGTACCTTTCTTATTACCATCCTTAGTTCCTTACTCACCAATCACCATTATCGTATACAAACCCACAAAAAAATAAGACCCCGTACATAATATCTCGAGTATACCGTAATGTATTAAGCTTAATTTCTAGGCATCCTAACGCAGATTAACTTCAGATTTACCTTCATCCAAATTATTCAGCTAGCTAAAGATTCTTTTTATCTCACTACAAACCGTTATTGTTTGTCAGAATTCTGTTAATGACAATTTATTCTGATAGTCAGACGATAATGGCGACGGTTGCTCTGGCGGCGGCGGTCGCGCATTCAACCCCTCAAAATACCCCCTAACGTCAAACCCCTCTCGCTCAACCAACTCCGTCAGCACATCCTCATCTTCCGTGGACGGAACAAACGGCGGGCGTAACACATCCGTCAAGAGGTCCCACCTCAACCCGCTAAAGAACCCATGCATACGGATCTCCTCGGCCCCACCAAAATACCCGAGCCTCCTGACCGGGTCCTTCTCCAGCAGCCGTCCGATCAAGTCCGTGAGAGCCGTCCGTTCGCCCACGATCTCCGGCTCCTTGGCCAAGACGTTCCGAAACGTCTCCTTCCGGTTCCTCCCGCGAAACGGCGTCTTCCCGTACAGCATCTCGTAGGCCAGGACCCCGAGGGCCCACCAGTCGACGGCGAACTCGTGGCCCTCGCCCCTCACGACCTCCGGCGACACGTACTCCTCCGTCCCCACGAACGAGTTCGACCTCTCCCCGGCGTCCACCATGCTCACGCGCCTCCGGCTCACTGGAGAGACACGCGCCGAGTTGGTGTCGGTCCCGGAGAGGAACAGCAGTCGGGCCATGAGGTTGCTCCTCCGCCTATTCGGATCGGGCCCGAGGGAAGTAGTACTAGCAGTAGTCTCGGAGGCGGGGATCGATCTTGTACGGGAGAGGCGGCGGGAGAGGTCGAAGTCGGTGAGGGTGACGTGGCCGGAGCTCTGTATGAGGACGTTCTCCGGCTTGAGGTCCCGGTAGACGATTCCGGCGAGGTGGAGGTGGTCGAGGGCGGAGAGGATCTCGGCGAGGTAGAATTTGACGGCGGCGGGGCTGAAGAGGCGGTCGGTTTGCCGGTGCCGGAGGGAGTTGAGGTCGCCGCCGGAGCAGAATGGGACGGCCAGGGCGGTTAGGTGATCGGAGTTGAAGGTGCCGATGAGCGTGGGGAGGAAGGGGTGGGGGGAGAGGGCGGAGAGGACGGCGGTTTCCCAGGCGGCGCGAGCGGCGGCGGAGGAGGAAGACTTGGCGTCGACGAGCTTGAGGGCGAAGAAGGATCGGTGGACGACGTCGTAGGATAAGAGCACGGTGCCCGTGGCGCCTTTGCCGAGGAGTCTAACGGCCTTGATGGAGTCCATGTCTAACGGCTTTGGGTTGGAAGTAACGGTTTTCTCCATTTTTAAGGAGAATTGAATTTGGTGAGATGGATGAGTTTTGTGAGAGGATCGGGTTAATTTGTAGTATTCTTTATATGCTGTGTTACGGATTTTGCAAGGGAAAGAGAGGCCGAGTAGTTTATTGGTGATTAGAATTAATTAGGAGGGAAAAGGGGGGTTTAGGAGAGGATTGGCTCACCCAAGATTTGATAAAAAGGGGTGGAATATGGTACGCGTCTACCTACGCCATCATTCGTGCACCTTCACGTACACCTCAGTTTACCACGCCGTGGACCTTTGGTTTGATTCCAACATGCATGTTCGTACATAATCAGAAAAATTACCGATGAATGATGGTTAATGATGATCGATCGATAACAAAATTAATAATGTGCTGATGGGGAGCTGGGTGATCGAGAATTAGTGAGAGTATAATTGGAAGGTATATTGTCGTCACATGACTCACACTCACACGTGAGAACACCTAGTTAGAGCACAGGGTCATTGATAATTTACTACAGTAAGAAATTTTGGTAGGAAAATTTTCCATTGCTTAATCTTGTTAACGTAATAAATACAAAAAAATATAGCCTAGAAGAAAAATAAAGATATCATATGATATACAAGCTAGCTAATATTTATCGACGATTTTTCCCAACTTGCAAAAAATTGCTGAGGGTGAGAAAATAACCCATTATGCATGGTTGATCGTCAAGTTAGTGGACGATTTTGGTCATGTATTTGACTATTTGATCATATGCCCGAATCAAACAAATCCATTATTCCACCCTTGGAGATTCTCCATCTCGGACCATCCGTCCACATTTTCTATAACCCTATCATTTATCTTCGATCTGCATTTATTTATTTAATATTTATTAATATTATTGTTACAACTTCTGATCTAATAAGGAATTACGTACAAAAGGAGATATATTATTCGTTTATAAACATGTTGCCGGTCCAACATACTACGTAAATTTCAAATTAATAACATATTAATTAAGTGTACGTTTTAATCAACTATATCTATATACGAGTTGTGTTATGACTTGTGAGCATTAATATTAACTATCATCAAACATGCATATATGTTTTCATGCATGTGGAGATACTTATACTAAAGGATCATAATGATTTCATAGAACACAAGTGGTAGCATATCTTCCACTTTGAGGGGACACAACATCGTGTATGTATATACATAAGTATAGCGTACATCGTGTACACATAAAACCCCACAAGTGCTAATTATGTACGCATGTATCTTATTTTAACGCTTGGATGTATATGCATTGGATTGGCTTGGTTAATTCAAATCATAACCACTACATTCAGGAATTAAGAAATCACACAAAATCGTATTAAATATAGGCGACTAAAAGCCAGGTGGTCCGGAGAAGATAAGCATGTTGCAATAAAAGATCATCGCGTGATTGATTAATATAATTTGGGATATATATATTGTTTAATAAAATAAATAAATACTATTAAATTTATCTATGTAATGAGTGAAATATTTTCTTGAATTATTATAAATTAATAAGTACTCTATCTTTTATATATACATATCCTAATTAACGAGGGCTTTATCAGATTGCTAAAGTATGAATGAATTATTAATCCTCTTTGAATTTGGGTTGGACGACTCTCCTTCTCGTTGCCTGTAGTTTGGTTGACATGTTTCCCAACACAATACGCTTAATTACTACTTCCACCAGCAAGGCACGTGCCCCGCTCTCAACTTAGTTTTAATTTTCTTTCCTTTTTATTTCATATTTGAACATATGTTAATTAAATGTAAGGGTTTGTAACCTCATCGTATGATTGCTTAGGGTTAAGATAATGACTCTCTATCTCTCTCACTGAAAGAGGTAAAATGACCCAACTCATTTCTTATGTAAATCATACAACATAAAAGATTTAGCTAATAATGACACATTTTCTACCAATGAAAAAGCTAATATGGCACATTTACAATGTATAGGTGCAAATATATCTATAGAAATAATGGAAGCCGTGCAAGATTAATGAAGTTGTGTACTTCATCGACCCAATATATTTATATATATTTTTATATTCTTTTAGAGAGAGTTGGTCCAATAGTGAAATAGTCTGCAATTTTTCCTAGCAAACCGATCAATATATAATAGGGCGGTTTGGGAGGAAAAATTGTCTTTGAAACCTTACAAGAAGAGAGCTTAATTACTGTTATCTTTGTGGGCATCTTGTTGCGAGCTAGCCTTTCTTGTAGACAAACCATGACTCATCATGATCACATTCACATCTTTTCTTTTTCTTTATTCCTTTTTGGTCCCAAAACGAAAGACCACAATCTCATTAAGTTTCAAACGTAGAATTTATGCTTTCCTGCCGGCCATAATTTTGGTGGAAGAAAAACTGATCAAGTCTACCACTAACCACCTATCTTTCTACAAATCAAAGCTTGTAATTAGCACTCGATTAGATTAGGTAAATCCATTTGATATTATTCACTTTATAGTAGTTGACTATATATTGTATTCTTCTAATCCACCCATACATACATGAAAGTTTGTAACCGGGCTAAAAGGGCAGAAATGCCACTTTTGATTTGTGTGCTGATTACTTTTGTCGGCCATTACCAAAAAAATGAGATTCCGCCTAAATATTTTGGCTTTCTTCTTGAAGTCATCAGTCATTTCATTGCCATCGCCATCGAATGGGTAATAGGTTTGTATAAACTGGCCGGAAATCTTGCACATCTTAATTATATATATGCACCTTAATTTGTATGTGTGCGATCAAAACAAGTGTGCAATGTCTTATTAAAAAACACTTATTCATTCTATATAATATGAATCAATATTATGTCCGGTTTTAAAGTTTCATTAATTTGGATCAGCGTAAGGCAACATATAATGGAACTACTCGCCCACAAAGAAATCATGGAGCCTGAAAATATTATTTCGGTCAAACAATGGAGCCAAAAAATTCATGTCATATATAATAAGATAATTTATTCCATCATTTTTCCTTCTTTATTTTTCGAAAGTATTAACCTAAACCTTCATTTGAAGTTCGGATTTGTAGCCTTCATATACTACATTTGGCATCTTGATGGGCCTGGGTCCAAATTGTGTTTGCAGCCCATTATGATGTAAATTCAATTGTCAGGATCTCCCTTCATCCCCCATCGACTTTTAGAAGCATAAAACCTAAGCTTATATATCGGAGCATAGCAAGCACGATTGTCTCTTCGGAGACATCTGATAAAATTGGAACGATACAGAGAAGATTAGCATGGCCCCTGCGCAAGGATGACACGCACAAATTGAGAAATGATCCGAATTTTTTTTTGCACTTTTTCTGGGGTTTAGTCTGCTGAAGAAAAATGGCTATAAAAAGTGTCCCTCACCCTCATCTTCACTTGTGGAGCCATGTAGTGAGCACAAAGCGAACTATTCTTTCGCCTTTTACTAAAGAATACCGTGTGCTCTCTACCTTATAAGTGGCATACCATAATTTTTGTAGGAAGCTTTCCAATTTGGTTAGCTTTCATAACTCTAGTATTTAAGTTGAAAGTTGAAACTACATGACCAAACCCATTCTAGTGAATCATGCCTGGGCTAAATTATATGGGCCCAGCTTAATCATTGATTAATGGACTCAAGCCCATTCATTTGAATTTGAAAAGTGGCTCGTCCAACTTGCATAGACGTCCGTAAAGATCACCATAAGAGAGGGTTTTACTAGATACTAATTCTATATATATACCCACCAATTGGTTTATGTTAAGGGCTTGGTTTAGATGAAAATGGGTTATCACCTAAGAAATGAGAATGGAGACAAGAGATGGATTAAGCTTTTTCACTTACAAGGTCATGTATGTGTCATGCACTAAAAATCCAATATATAAGTTAGCAATTGACAACACAAGAAATATCTTGCCAAACTTATGAGATATAGTATTTTAGACGTGCAAATCATAATTAACTGAGCTCCGGCCATTAAAAAAATGTTAGTAGTTGGCTTTGGTATAGCAGGAAAGGCAGCCCGCGAATTTGACCAAATCACCATGAAAGGTCCTTAACGCGGGGTTAAATCCGTCCAATTTCTTCCTTCACAACTTGACCTTTCATGGTCCGGCATAACGTTTACCACGTGTCCAAATCCCACTTCTCTTAAAGACGAGTAATTTGAGTTGGAATGCACTTCCCTAATTCCATCAACTTTCTCATCATACCATTCTCCCATCGCTACAAATCTGCCATTACCACCCAATTATAAATGAACATTTTGTAGTTGACCTTCCTCCAATTATTCCGATTAATGCAACGTCTGCTCTTCATTTTTTCCTACCTACTGTTTGAACCCCCAAAAGAAGAGAAATGATGATCGCTCATTTTATATATAATAATCATTGTGTTATTGTATAGGTTGGCACTTCATTTTTTTTGAGAACCACAATAGCATGCCAAGAAGACACAGGCTCCACTGGGTCAGGCAGGCTGGATCGCAAATTTCTAGTAAAGTTTTATATAAAAAAATTCGCGAGGAAAAGAAAATCGATGACAAGATGATGATAATTGATTGATAACACTTGCCGACCTACTAATAAAACCTGTAGCGTAATTATATATCATCGATGGGTATCTTTCTTTATGGATGCGTAACATTAAATAGTTTTTGATAACGTGACAACCCCTAAAAGAAAGGCACAGTAGTACACAAAAGCAAAAAAAGAAAAAAAAATACAGTTCCCACAACCACAAGTTACGACAAACGAAATGACGGTATTACCCCCAGCCATCCGTCAAATTTTCACGCTTATCCCCATCTCCTCAATCCCCCTCCCTCCTCCGTTCACGTCGTTGTCTACGAATTAGCCCAACCACCTCCCCACACCCGAACCCGGCCCGACCCGACCCGAAGAATAAAAAAGCCCTATTCAATTTTAATGAAATCACAATTTTCCGGCCTTCAAATCTTCAGTATCTTGGCCGCTCTGACCATCGGATTGTCTCTGGCGATGGCCTCCCGACCGGCCGCCTTGTAATCGAAGCTACAGTCGTGCCGATCCGAGTACCTGTGGACGGAGCAGAAGAGTTCTCCGCACCTACACCTGAATCCGGTCAACCCGACCCGTTTCTGACATCCGGAGCACCGGTTGACCGCCTTCTTAGTCACGGCCGCGGTCTCGGCGCCCTCACACGCGCTGACCTCCGAAATCCGGCGCTTATTGGAAGATCCAGGCCTGTCAGGGGCGGGGAGGGGGGCCGGATTGCCCGAATCGAAGCGCGTGGGGTCGATAGAGGCGGTTCCGGATCCGGATCCGGAGCCTGCGCAGCTCTGGACGTTGGAAGCGGCCGAGATCTTGCAGTTTTCGGGACAGAGCGCGGTTTTGAGGGTTTCTGTGGAGGTCGGGACTTTGAGCTCGACGGTCTCCTCTTTCTCTCTCTTCTGAGACATGGTTTTTGTGTTTATCGGATCTGTATGGTGTTTCTTCGATCTGGTTGATTATGGAGGAAGAGGAGGAGGAGGATTTGATATTGGGAATTGGGGGATTTGGAGAGGGAGGAGGGATGGGGTTGGATTGGGGGGAGGGGGAAATGTGTGGAAATGAATACTTAAGGCAATCAAAGGTCGGCTAAGTGGCACAAATGGGGGAATATGGGGCCGTCATTGAAGCGCGTAACATTAAACTTTTCAGGGACGAAAATGCCCCCTTTGACCTGATTGCACCAGGCTCCCTGTCTGGGTTAGGGGGGCCGCCCATTAAAGAATTGAGGGGTAGAGTTGGAAAGGGTGAAAAGGGTGGCAACAGTTGCAAGGAAAAGTAGGGACTCCCATCAAACTCCATGACACCACAATGTTACCCAACACCGGTTGGCGATTGGATTGGTTGTAGCTTATGTAAATTGTTTTCCTTTTCCCATTTTTTTATTCATTCTTTTCTTTAATGGGTACGATTAGTAGTATCTTTTTTTAATTTATTTATGATTTTTTTAATTAATATTATTATGTGTATAATTTAGGGTGGCGTTGTTTGCTTTTGTGAAAGGGACTGTGATGGGGACATATTGAACGAACCAGGAAGGACCACCGCTCCGGAAAATAAACAATAATAGAAATAGAAATAGAAATAAAAATAAAAGTAGAAATAGAAAGTAAAAAGTTGGAACACTTGCGTAGTTGCACTTGCATGTAATAGTTGCCATGTTGTTTGCAGATTAGGATGGGCGGAGGAGGGCAGGCAAATTGGGTTTGATTTGATCTGGCCTCTGATTAGGATTCCTATACAATACAAATACAACTCAGCAACTCAAAAGATGTTGTCATCTTTGCAATTTGTGTTGCATTCAAGATCTTGTGCTGTCCTTTTTGGTGTCTGGGCTGGTGGGCTTCAAGTCTCCAAAATCTCTCTCGTATTTTATTCAACATCCATATCCATGCACTAAAACATATGGCTTGTAGAGTTAACAACTTACAAATAGCCTCTAGCCTTTGTCACTATTTTTTTTTGATCAAAGCCTCTTTGTCACTATAAGAGCACGTTACTCCCATTTAGTTGATTGCTCTTTTATCACTAGTGCACATTACTCCCATTCACTACGTACTAGATCTTTATTAGTTAGAAACAAGAATATGGCAGATTATATTAAATTTTTGTTTTGTAAGGTTGAAATTCACATACCCTCATTACATTACCTTTGTTGTTGTTTTTTGTCCGAAGTAGCCCCGAGTCCGAGCTAGGGTCGTAAATGAACCATTTGTTGGGTCTAGCTCAAAAATAATGAATCAAGTTTGAAGATAAGAAACCTCGAATCGTTTATGTATGAGTAAAAGAGTTGAATATTCTCATCATCTTAGCGTTCTTCATCACATGGAGTTTCATGTTAGAAATTTTGTCTTCCTCTATCACACATATTATGTGATGTATTATCATCATCATCCTGAGGTGCACTTTGATTGAATCCAGCTCAGAATGTGCATATGTTAGCAAGTGTTGAGACAAACATTAGTCACATGAAGCTATTAAGAACCCAAATGACACTAAAGTGATGGATGAAGGATGAAGAAAGTGAATTTACCCTGTATTAATAAAGCTATTAGCTAAGAGGTCATTTGACTATATTCGTTTACTCTGCGTTTACGTTTTTGTGGTTGAAATCAAACGGCCAGTAATTAAGTCTTGAAAACCCAGTAGAAGTTGTAATCCGTAGACAAGGTATTTTACGATTTGCACTACCACAACACAAGCGATCTTACAAGTGGTTAGTACTAATTATAATTATATCCTTTAAACATCTTATTCGGCCGAGCACAAACACTAATCCAAGATGCTTACAACAAGTTCAACTGTTCTATTCTTGGAACTTAATCAATTAAGCTAGAACAGAACAAGTTCTTAAAGCCATCAAGTAGCATTTGTGCATCAGTGCATTACGAATAAATACCAAGGGCTTGGAATAGAAGTAGCTAGACAGGAAATTAACTCAGGTAATATATATATATTGAAGCTAATTAGCGAAAGCACACGAGTGTGGTGTGATACACACTAATACAAATGGAAGATTGAATCAGACTGATTCCCTATAGCACTCAGCTCTACCATTCTACCTACACGTATACACCTGCTGTAAAGAACAATAGCTTTACACATTTCATAGCAATAATTTTATACCGATTATGTTTTAACATCGCAATTACAATTAATTATTTAAAAAAGTCACTAGGAGTGTCCGAATCACAAATAAGCACCGAGGGGATCATTAGGATAACTACTATACTTCATACCCACTAGTACTACTAGCTAATATCTAATCAAGCAGTTAAGCTTTAAAGATAAATATTCAGAAATCATTAGATCGACTTTTAATCAACACTTATCAATGTAATGCACTATATTACTGTAGGTGGGTAAATTTATCATCATAATTAAGGATAATATTTCCGCCAGCCAGGTAAGTATATCTAATATCTTTATTAGCCTATTAAATCCTGGTAGTTATCCAAGTAGTTGGAAGATTCTATCCTATTTAAGAAGATAGAATTATTGATTGGGCTCTAAGGAACTAACTCTAGCCCTCTCTCTCCACTATAAATACATGGCTTGGCCATGTGGAAAGGATATACACAAACTACCCTAGAGGGGCTGATGATCGTTTGTCTCAGCCCTACCCTGCGCCTTTCTCTCTACAGTTACCCTGCGAATACTCTACTGACTTAGGCATCGGAGATGGATTAGGGGGTCCCCGCCCCCTTTGTCCATTGTTTTGCAGGTCTAGGTCATTGAAGGAGGCTTGGAGAAGAAGGTCATTGAAGAAGAATTGAGACTTGTACACCGACATATTTTGTGTACTAACATTTGGCGCCGTCCGTGGGGAAGAGCGACGAACTAGGTTTTCGACCTTCGTCTTTATCCTCCTACGAGAACCGATCCGAGGAGGTTATGGATTGTCAATCCACGAGCCCGGATCGAGACAGCCGTCGGACGAACCGGCGAGACAACCCTAGGGCAATCGCGCCAGGCA